>OZ038382.1:7987822-8351281 GCA_964036045.1 Eutreptiella sp. 'Long Island Sound 2002' | reverse complement strand
CCCCCCTCCACCCCCGTTGCTAAGCAAAGGTCTGGCCCAGTACCCGTAACAATGAGCCTTGTTATGCAT
This sequence comes from Eutreptiella sp. 'Long Island Sound 2002', assembly GCA_964036045.1. Taxonomy (NCBI): domain Eukaryota; phylum Euglenozoa; class Euglenophyceae; order Eutreptiales; family Eutreptiaceae; genus Eutreptiella; species Eutreptiella sp. 'Long Island Sound 2002'. The sequence continues at coordinate 8,351,212 of OZ038382.1, read as the reverse complement.
TTATGAGTTGCATGCATGCTTTGCCCTCATTTCTAGTGCATTGGTATTTGTTGTTGTGCATCCTTTCCATAGGTTGGTGGTATCTTTTTCGAGATTCGCCCAATACATATGCAGTGGCTCTACTGTTAGTGCAGATAGTTCTGATTCGTCCTCCTCATCAGCCGGCAGCACAGAAAACCCATAGCGAAGCAAGAAGTATCGCCGTGTGGCTGTACCCCCCCCCCCCCGCCGCGTGTATAAGCTACGCCCTTGTTCAACCTGCAGTAGGCGTACGGACTGTAATAATTGTGTACGTAATTTTAATTACGTACGAAATGTAGTGCGGCCACATAAGACATGGGTTTGTCGTCACATTTGCCAATTACATGGAGCCATGGACACACGCAACATGCCACATGCAAGGCAAGCTCATTCCCAAGAATTTGAAGTTGTCCGAGCCCAAACCAGCCCCTAAGCCTCAGCCAAAGGCATCTTCAAGTGGTGAGCATGTGCAATTGTTCGGCATGGTGTATGGTCGCAAGAAGGGTTTCCAAGCCGAACATTTGTAGGCTTCGCATTCTTCATTGCTGGTGCCAACATGGGTGTGAACCTGAAATTTTCATGTTCCCAAGGCTGTCTTGTGTTTGCATACACTTGGAAATGTGGGCAGAGGTCAAGGTGCACCCATACCATGCGCGCACGCACGTTTGTGTCGGTAGCTGTATGTGTTTCGCGCAAGCTACGCCCTTGTCCAAGCTACAGTGGGCGTAGGGACCGTAATACTTCCGTACACTGGCGTAGCTTATACAAGGGGGGGGGGTGGTACATAGCCGAAAGGAGGTTGTGGATGTGGATGCCATGTTGAGTGATGCATGTCCTGTACATATGCTAAGCGAAGGGGAGTATGGCGTTCGCACTTCGAGTTAGGGATCAACCTTATTCTTGCCTTTTTTGGCATGTGTCTTTGCTGTGGCTGGGTACACTGGGTACACTGGCATCTCTTATGCTGGGGGTGGGGTGAACCGTGTATGTTGTAATTTGTGCATTTTTTTTTTGCGGTAAATGCGTTTAACAAAAAAATCGTCTAGTCGTGTAATTTTTTTTGCGGTAAGTCGTGTAAGCTTGTCACACGCAGTACCGCAAAAAAAATTACACGACCTGACGATTTTTTCGTACATGAGTTTACCGCAAAAAAAAATTACACGACGTGACGATCTTTTGTTACACGCATTTACCGCAAAAAAATTACACGACTTACCGCAAAAAAAAGTACGCCACTTACCGCAAAAAAATTTACATGATGGGACGATTTTTTCCTACACGCGTTTACCGCAAAAATAAAACAATTACACGACCTTACTGCAAAGAAACAATTACCAATTTTACTCAAAATGCATGCCTGTAGGCGATGTGCCCACCTGTGGGCCACTTCTGATTTTTTCCCCGCGCTTGGCGTTGGGGACCCCCGAGAATGCAAGGGTGACGCAGCACTTCTGCCCTCTTCTGGGCCCCCGAGAAGGCAGGGGTGAGGTAGCGACAGGGTGGTCCTTTAGGACCAATTTTTTTTTTTGTTAAGGACCGCCCTCCCCACTATGGGATTTTTTCGAGGAGCCCGGGCTTTTTGAACCCCTTTTCAGGGACCCCCAAGAACGTAGGGGTTACATAGCACTTCCGCCCACTTGTGGGCCACCTTTGACTTTGTCCCCTTGTTTGGGACCCCCGAGAACGCAGGGGTGTTGCTAGCACTTCCGCCCTTTTGTGGGCCACTTTTGTTTCCGTCCCCTTCTGTAGGGGACCCCACGGGAACGCAGGGGTGACGTAGCACTTCCGCCCACTTGTGGGCCACCTTTGACTTTGTCCCCTTGTTTGGGGACCCCCAAGAACGCAGGAGTGATGTGACACTTCCGCCCTCTTTTGGGCCCCCGAGAAGGTAGGGGTGAGGCAGCCATTTCTGATTTTGTTCCCCTATTTTGGGGATCCCCGAGAATGCAAGGGTGACGTAGCATTTCCACCCTCTTTTGGGCCCCTGAGAAGGCACGGGTGAGGCAGCCACTTCTGATTTCGTTTCCCTTTGTTGGGGAACACTTCTGATTTTGCTCCCCTTTGTTGGGGATCCCCGAGAATGCAATTTTGCCTCCCACTTTCTTTCCCTTTTTTTTTTAACTCCCCACGCTTTGTTGCGTGGCCCCTTGAGTTGGGGTTAGGGACTCACAATCCACACTTTGTTGCGTGGCCCCTTGAATTGAGTTGGGGTTAGGGACTCTCAATCCACGCTTTGTTGCGTGGCCCCTTGAGTTGGGGTTAGGGACTCGCAATCCACGCTTTGTGGCGTGGCCCCTTGAGTTGGGGTTAGGGACTCACTATCCACGCTTTGTTGCGTGGCCCCTTGAGTTGGGGTTAGGGACTCTCAATCCACGCTTTGTTGCATGGTCCCTTGAGTTGGGGTAAGGACACTAATGCATACACGAAGGGCAAAAAAAATTGCCTTCTCAAGGGCCCAAAAGAGGGCGGAAGTGCTATGTCACCCCTGCATTCTTGGGGGTCCCCAAACAAAGGGGGACAAAATCAGAAGTGGCTACCTCACCCCTGCCTCCAAGGCCCAAAAGAGGGTGGAAATGCTAGGTCCGGATTGCGAGTCCCTAATCAAGCAATGCTCTGCGAATGGCGGCGAGGCATACACGGAGAAATCGGCCACAATGAGTTCCGTGGGCACGGATGATACCCTATGAATACACATGCAATGTACTATTGCTTGGCTGTTTGGGACTCTCTACCCTTGAGCTGACGAAGGAGCTTATTCGTCATTCAAGGGTGAAGAGCCGCAGACCCATGATATGGTGCAGTGCATGTCCGGTTGGAGCTTTTCACTATTTGGGTTTGGGAACCCCTAAGCTCCACTCATTTGATCCGTCCTTTCTTGATGGCCATGAAGAAGCTTTCGCTAACCCACCAAGCACCGCGCCTTGGGATTCCAAACGGACGGTTGGTCTTGTGGTTTTCAAAGGTTGAACATCGCGAAGCTGGTGGTGGAGCACCGGGGTTCTTTTCCGATGTGCCCCTCGTCCCAATGGGTGCCGGTTTTGTGGACTATGTGCTCATCATTGTTAATGCTGATCGTGCTGTGCGGGTCATTCAAGCGCCCGGTGATGATGTGGAGGGCGTGACCGAGCTTCCTGGCCCTCCTGAGTCCCCCCCCCCAGCACCCAAGTTGAAAGTGCACTTTCGGCTATCGAGGAGAGTGTTCAGGCCACCCCCACCCCACTCGAAGGCAAGGAGGCCTCCGCTGAGCAGAGCGTGGAAAGCCCGGAGGCCAGGCCGCAACCTTCCATGGCCACTCCCAAAGAGGAGGACACCCGTCCCAAGGTCCTCATCCGTGGAGAGTGGCGCAAGGTGCTGGATGGCTACCCAGCAGATGCATCTAGCCAGCTGGAGCGTGACCAGCTTTTCATCAATGACCTATCTCAGCAGCTTGTCGCAGAGTTGCGCGCTGCTTGTCAGTTTAACCCCAATCTCGGTGCAAAGCCCAAGTCTAGCGACACAAAAACGGACTTGATCTTCAAGCGTGCATTCTGCAACTACTTGTAGCGGGTGCATGTTTTGTGGGCTGTATTTTCCTCCGCCCGTTTGGTGTACCAATGGTGGAGCGTCTCAGATTGCTATTTTATTGGCCCCATACCACTGCCTTGGTGGCCTATAATGGTGGCACTAGCGTTGGCCACAACCCTCTCCGGACTCTTTTTCTTGAGCCTGATTTTGTTCCTAGTGCTAGCACGCTGGATGTTGGCCATGGCACTGTCAGCACTCTTTTCTTGGGCCCGATTTTGTGTCTAGTGCCAATGACACCATGTGAAACTAATGTTATATTGGCCGAGTCCCAACTAATTGGTGGCCACGCAGAGTACTACGTGCTTTGTGGACTTGGCGTCCCATCGCTAAGGTCGCTATGGGGTGCCGTACGGAACCGGCAGCTGTACATATTGCGCATGTATTGCTCAGGTTGCATTTCTTTCAATTTTTCAATTTTTTTTTATAATTCACACGACTTACCGCATAAAAAAATTACACTCATTTACCGCAAAAAAAAATTCCACGGCTTTTTGTCTTACATTTTTCACGGTGAAACATCAGGCTGTCCAACGTTGTGGGGGTGTAGTATGGTTTGTATAGGCAAGGGGGGCGTACCGTGCGCTGTGCGAAAAGTTGGCTGTTCTCCACCACCGGGAGTTCGGTAAGTTCAGAAGATTGAAAGGACGTCATTGAATGGCTGCTGCAGTGGACGGGGCTATAGGGGGCAGAATTTAGGTCCCTGGGACCCATGGCAAGCATCAGATGTTTGAATTTTTGAGTTTTGAATTGATTGTGCATGATTCCGCAGGTGGGTGGTTTTCAGGGTTGTTGCCTGGATAATCACCGTAATAATTGGCGCTGTGCGCGCGCTGTGCGAAAACGCCCCCAAGAATATTGCCAATTGTAGCAAACCCCCCAATTTCTTCCTGTCATGTGCGCGCTGTGTCCGCGCTGTGCACACACGCCCCAAGTACCCTCACCAAATTGGCAGGATGTCAATGCCGGGAAGATGGCGTGACACGTTTTCGAGGATTTTGGACATGATTTCAAGGACCCATCAGAGACCGAATGTTTTGCAAGGCTGTGGAGATGCCTTTTTCATTTCATCAAGGCATCTCGTAGAGGCCTAGTCTGCGAATGGAGAGCAAGCAACGTCAGGTGTAGGGAACAGGCACGCTTGCCGCTGGCAGTTGCCCCAACGACTCCGAATCCATCCCTGTTCTGTGCAGTGTCTAAGGCCATTGGGACGCACCCTGTCGCTTACATTGACTGCTTCCCAGGTTTGTGCTTTCCCGAGGTCTCGCATGTGCTTAAATGAATGCCCACCCGCCGCCCTCAACCCTCCCAAAGCTTGCCCCAACCTGCTCACAAATGGTGTGCCGCACAAGGTGCCCACACTGTGAACGAGAACGTAGGCAGGGTGCTTCATAGTTGTATGCATTCTAGCAAGGGGAGTAGAGAACACACGACCAGAAAGCAGAGAGTGCTTCACAGACTTAGATGTACATTAGCCAGACCCAGTTGTACTGCATGTGAGCGGCGCCACCGGTCAGCCCAAGTTCGCGGAAATTTGAACTCGCAAACTAACGGGCTGAAAGTGCATATGGCAGGGGCATTCAGTCTATCAATCCCTGTGGACGAGTTGATGAGACATTGCGCCCCGCCATTTCGCCCCTGAGGCCATATTGATTGGATGAGGTCGTTGTTCAGTGAGGAAGTGCAGAAGGAGCCATGCTTTGATGCACTCATGATTTGCCTGCAAGTTCGCCCACTACCACTGCCAGTGCTACCACATGGATTATCAGTATCAGGAGGGTGAGGTCTTTCATGCAAAGAATGCATCTAATTGAAACGACCCCGGTTCTCTGTCGGATAATCGCCGAACTCGACAACTTTTGAACCTTGATTCCGAGAGTTATCTCGAGTAGCACAAGTTGAGCAGGCCGTGCTGGCTCACCTTGGGGCGCGCTGTGCGCTGTGCCTGCGCTGTGCGCGTGCTCTGCAAAAAGTAGGCTATTTCGACCCGTTTGCCCTGATGGCCAAGGTGACCGCAGTAAATACTGTGTTCCCATACACAGTACTGCTCAGATTCTTATTCAGTCCAAAAACTCAGATAGTAAATTAGACAAAGTATATCCCACTAAAAATGCCAGATTGCTGTTTTAAATCTGCTGTTTTTGTGGCTCCCTGGGGGCGTGGCCGGGCCCGGTCCTTGTATGTGACACCCCCCAGCCTCCCCCCCCCCCCCCCCGAGTTTTGAAAGATAGCAGTGCGGGGGCCATGGCGCCAACGGCGCCAAAATTTTTGATGCATGCTTAGTTGAGAGGGGTACTATGCCTCTAGTCCTGAAGACCCTCAAGACTGTCTTCCTGGCTAAGACAAGATATCGCTATTATTGCATACATACCTCTATACCCCCATGCCCCCAGACACACACCCCCTTGAGGTATGCATGTGGTAGTAGTGGGTTGCGCGCAGCCCCCCCCCCCCGGCCGAGCTGCCAATAACCCCCCCCCCCACCCTCCCGCCGACCCCCCCCCCCCCCGCGCCCCAACTCCCCCCCCCCCCCGCAAGTTTCCACAGATAGCTGGGGGGGTGTCGCATCAGGACCAGTTGTAGTCGCCCCCCTGGGTGTGGCTCCCCCGGTGGTGTGTGGTTTTCCGGGTACTATTGGGCGCTGTGCCCACGCTGTGCAGAAACGCCCCCTTGGTCAGGACCCAAATTTTTTTACATAGATGATGTATCGCAAGTGTCTTGAGTGTGTGTGGTGGTGGTGGTGGGGGGTTTCGTGACATGTGAGGCCTGTTGAGGGGTGTAAACGATTGGTGCGAGGGTTGTGAAAGATTGGATACACTTTGGGATGAGGGTTGAGGAGAACTGGATAGGGTGTGGGAGGATGTGGAGGTCGCAAAGGTAAAGAGTGGCAAATGTTACCAACAGTGTAGGACCCGGTTGGAAAGGGTTGTGAACGATGTTCCAGGTTTTCAATGGGTTGTGTTGCAAAGGATTGGTGAGGGTGGATTGGAGAGGGTGGGGGAGGCTTGGAGAGGGTGGGGGAGGATTGGGGAGGCTTGAAGGGCCGTGAAGGTTGTGAAGGCGCTGCAGAGCAGTGACAAGCTGAACAGCTTTGGAGAACCAGCAAGTGTGAAGCGGGGTGGCCACAGGTTATACAGCGCAGCAGCCCTCTTTTTAGTCCTGATGCGATTCTCATTGCCTCACGCAGTGTGCAGCAGGATGTCATGTCTGCACTGCTCTGGTTTTTGTGATTGCAGGGGGCATTGCCACCTTTGAGTCGGTCCTGATGTACATGCATGCATTGGATGTGAACGTCGGCCCTCACAATGCGCAGCTGCTGCTTGATGCAGCGGTGTTCCTGGCGTACCCTCGTCTGATGGAGGTGTGTGAGGCTACGAGTCGGAGTGGTCTGTTGCACAGGATTGGGCCAAACTTCAACGTTGGTCACTGTCTTGGCTGGGGCAGGATCCTTGAATTTCGCATGCCGCTTTTGTCGGCCTGTCGGGCGTCCAAAACCATCATTTTTTTTGACCAAGTGACACCCCCTTCTTTGCTGGTGATTGGTTGTAGCAAAGAGAATGCCATGGGCAGCAAGAGTTGTATGTGCAGCCGTATTTAACGAGGAATGGAGTCTAATTTTGACTCTTTTTCCGACACAATTGTCGGCCGTCTCGTGTTCCCCAGTGCAATAACACATTCTGAGCGGCGTGGTGCCCTCGTAGGAGGCATCCGATGCTGCTGCACCATTTTTAGCCACAGCTCCCAAACAAGTTGAGTTTTGGGCAGCGCAACCGGTGTATCAGCATCTGTTTTGCTTGCTTTCAGTCATGCTTCTGCAACACTGTTGTTGACACAGCAGGATGCCCTCCCCCTATCTCATGCCCCATGATGGAGGGTCCCAGAGGGGATGAGGCAGGGCGCCAGAGGTGGGCTGTGCCATCTCCGTTTTCTCCCAGGTTGCACAGGCTTGTCCAGCCTGTGCAACCTGGGAGAGAGGCTGTGGGAGAGAGTGCGGGGGCTGGCAGCAAGCGGGGGTCGAGGAACCGGTCAGGATGCATGCGGCAGCAATCCATTGCATTCACATGCCACAGACTGAACACCTGTTTTCTCCCAGACTTGTCTGCAGCATCCTTCAGCCCGCATGTCTCACGTGCCCTTACGGACTGGCGACCAGTCTGACGGCAGAGCCCAGCGTGCTGCATCGGGAAGCCTCCCGGGCCCTACGGCCATATCTATGGCAGCCGCACCAGTGCAGGACATGCTTCCCGCTGGGCCTTGCGCAGGGGATCAAGAGGGTGCGGACCGAGACATGCTCGTGGGGTCGGGCAAGGGGGCGGCAGTAGCCGAGGATGGAGGATTCGGGAAACAGACCGCCGTCGGGGGTAGTATTGGTTTCAACACTGGCGTGAGCGCTGGGATGGCGACAGGGTCCCACACGCTAACGGCCACGGATGTAGGCAGGGGGGCACAGGCAAACGGAGGGCCCAGCGCGACCAAAGGGTGGGGTACGACCAGCACAGGAATGCGGATGGACGCCAACGCCGTCGCAGGGGCAGGCGCAGTCACACTTGCGGGGGCGGGTGCGGGCGCCAATGCCGCCGCCGAGGCCCCAGAGACCCCCAGCTCCGCGACTGCCAGCCCGCAGGCGTCGCCGCAGTCCCCGTGGGAGAAGACTGCCCAGTCTTTGGACCCTCAGAAACTCGCCGATGTAATTGCCCGCTCGCTGGGGACCACAATGCGGGTGGATTCTTTCACGGCGGCAGCTTCTTCAAGGTCGCCAGGTGTGGCGCTGGGTGCACGCCCGGCAGGCCCTGTGATGTGCTGTGCGGGCTCACGGGCCGCGTCTTTGCTTGCGTCCATGAACGTCATGCTGCGGGTTAGCGCGTCACACTGCACTGCATCAGGCTTATATCATGTATAGAGCTAATTTGCAAGACGGGGGGGGGTTCTGGGTGGTATTGCGAGAGGCCGCTTGTTCAATTTTGATTTTTCCTGAGCCAAGTTTTGGGTGAAGAATTCATTTTTGGGTGGGTGGGTGGGTGGGTGGGTGTGAGGCTGGGTGACCCCCCGGTCCCCTTTATATTCGAAGCCCGCACGGGATTGTTCTTACGCCCCTCCCTCCCCCCCCCTGCCACTCGCCCTTTCCAGCCGCATGGGGCACCCAAGGCCCCTCCACACCCTCCACACCAAATCTGTCTCTGACCATTTCTACGCGGCAGCCACTGCACCCACCGCCCAGTGTCCAGGTCATGGGGTATGAGGCCGGCGGTGGGACAAGAGAGGGGAGGGAACGGCACGGCTCTCCCTTCGCCCTCGCGCTTTCACGCGTGAGAGCACGGGATACTTCTGAAGCGGCAGCAGACCTTTGCTTGAGATGGGACCCAGTGGAGGTGGGACGAGGGGGGCAAGGGCCAGCCCCCCCTCCCCCCTTTCCCCTGGTCTATTCTGGGGCTCTGGGTAATTGATGATGTCTTGAAGCGTTATGCTCCTGCAGCCCATCGATGTTGCTGTCACTGCCACTGTCTGATGTCAACCTTTCAAGTTGCCATTAAGGCTGAGTCAGCCGGGGGGGGGGGGGGGGCACGGGGGGACGCCTCCTCGGTTCTGGTACGCGACCCCCCCCCCCCCCTCCCTGCCCTCTGGGCCCACTTAGTTGCCAAGGGTCAACAGCTACTGGCCACGCAAAGGGGACCGCTGTGCAAACCGTTTCACATGGATTTCGTGCGGAGATGCTCAGTGCACAGCACATCACTACCCATTTTGTCCCCCAAGAAATGACATTTGAGGGCGGAAAACGGCCAACTTTTCTGCCGACGATTCGTTTTTGTATGTTTTTAAAAAATGTGGCGAGGCCCGTCAATTTCACCAGCGGGGCATGCTGAGTTAGGGCATGTGTGCAGAGTGGGTCCACCAACACGCAGGCGCACTGTCTGGAATGGGGCCTTGGCGGATCCGCATTGCCCCACCCACCCCCCCACCCCCCACCCACATCCGAAAACTCTTCCTCAGGGGGGAAGACAACAGTTGCTCAAGGGTCAGCTCTCTGACCAACCCACACACCCACAGGCCCCGAACTGTCGGTGGAGTAGGAGGAGTGGGAGGGTGGCTGCCACAGTCCCGGCGATGGATGTGTGGCACAGTGGAGAGTCCAATCTCCGAGGGGATGAATGAACCAGATTCTGCAATAGAGCGTGCTTTCAAACCATTTTTGAGACAGTAATCCGGAGGGCCTCAGCAATCCCTACCCCCGTTTCTCCGGGAACCACAAAGTCAGGCACTATTACACATCGGCAGCCCCCACGCAGGCAGCCTTTGTGAGCAGAGGGCCAACTGCCCCCGTCTCACCAAGACACGTTTCCCCACTGCCTGCGGACAAGCCATGCGCTACCGCTGGCATTTATCTCCAGCGCACTGTGCAGACCCTCTCTCTTGGTCCACTAGCCGCCATCGGCAACCCAACAACAACACGCGCAGTATACCTACACTGGTGCAGTTTTCTGCTGTTGGGTCGCGCTCTGGCTGCTTGTGCCCAATCTGTCACTGTTGCTGTTTCTGTTACTCAGACCGCGTGCCTGACAAACCCACGTCCTTCATTGTGGGTCGTTGGAGAGACTCTGTCTCTGATGCAGTGCTTTGTGCACCGCTGGCCAGCAGCAGCTGCGAAGAATACATCCTCAGCACATTTAGTGGAGAGGACCTGGAGCTCTTTGGTATGGGCCCACTGTGTGTGTGTGTGTGTGTGTGTGTGTGTGTGTGTGTGTGTGTGTGTGTGTGTGTGTGTGCGTGCTGGCGCACACCGTGCATAAATCCTGCACCAGCTCGCCATGCATGCCCCACGCATTTGGCATGCCGTGGCGTGGGGTGTGTGTGTTTGTGTGTGTGTGCGCGCGCGTGCGGAGTCCCACACAGTGTGCGGGTGGAAGTGGGTGTGGTCTCACGTGCAACATGTGTCGCCTGCCTGCACGAACCTTGAGGGAATCCCTGGGAATCGCTGGGACGGTTGCAGGCCTTTGCTTAGTGGCTGGTTGATACTACGCCACGGGTGGGTGGGTGGGTGGGTCAGAGGCCAAACAAAAGTTTCTGTACCTGAAATCGACCGCCAAGTTCGGGCCCCTTGATAAATTTCATTTTTTCCTGAGGAAAAATTTTCTGATGTGGGTGGGTGGGTGGGTGGGTCAGCCCAAATCACGTGGTGGCCCCCCCACAGTATCACTGAGCAAAGCCCTGGACGGGTCCCCCCCCCCCCCCCCACACACAGGCAGTAACAGACTGTTGGCTAGTTCCGATGGAGCGGACAATCCCACGGCCACGGCCAGCACTGTGTCGTGGAGGGTCAACCACGTCATCAGAGGTGGTGCTGCGTAAGCCTGTGAGGAGGAAGTTGTTGTAAGACAGCAGCCAGCGCAGTGTGGGCTGCGCAGCCCCCAGAGCGTGTCGGACAAGGGCATCGCATGGGTCATTCACCTGCGCATGCAGTCGTGAGCTCGCCCCTGACGTAGGCCCTCCTGACGAGACGGCGGACGCTCCGCGATTTGCTGCCCTGCTCCACTGCACTGCCTCCTTGTCGCTTCGTTGTCCTTTCACATGTGTGTAATGTGCGCGCGGTGCGCGTCTCTGCGTGTGTGGTCTTATGCGATGTGAGTGTGCACCAGCTTGCTTGGGCTTGTGTGTGTGCATGCGCGCATGCAAACAATGTTTCCCATTCACACACGCGCACGACAACCTCAGGCGATTTCCGAAAACGTGCTGAGAGGGTCCCCCAGGCACACTTTGCAGGATGGACCTAAGAAAGTCCGTTCTATTCAGCTGCCATTCTCCGTCAATGCAGCCTCGCTTGAGAAATGCCCAGTGGCTGTGCAGCAGCAGACAAACAGGCGTCAGTTGTGCACAGGCACTTTATGGTGAAGGGGCAACAGGGATCGGGTACTGGGTAGTGGGGATGCAGGGCGCAGTTGGGTTGCATGGGCTGTACATAGCCTTGATTGTCGTGCTGAGAGGGAGGAAAGGCGGCAATCGGAGCCGAAACCGAACATTGCTCCGGTGCGGACAGAGCCGTAGAGAGGTGATGTACGTCAGCGGACGCTGTGTGCTTGTTTGAGAATGGGTGTCACACACCCACGCCCACAACCACACACGAGCACCACCACCCACTCAGATGGGGCGGCTCCCTGGACATGCCTGTCCCGTCACCACTGCACGGTGTTGTTGCTCTGTAGGGGTTTCGGATGATGATTCTTGTCGGGTCAATTTCTTCTGGTACGTGTCGCAGAACTGGGAGACTTTCATCAGTCAGCATGCAGATAAACTGATACCGTGCATCCGATATGGCATTCCTGATGAGCTACGCTCCACCATGTGGCAGCTGCTGGTGCGCTTTGTGTTGTGGCCCCTTGCAACTATTCCATAGCCAGGCTCAGTCTCAAAGGGGGGGGGGGGGATGGGATGGGAGAGAATTCAAGGGTTCGCCTGCGACAGACCGTTTTTCAGTCGACCAGAAGTTTTGTTTATCTTGTCAAAGAACGCCCAGGCCAACCGCCGTCAGCTAGCTCACGACCGCTGTCACTGTGCCTGAAACCCGCTGTTATATTTCCCGCAGCTGCTGCGTCAACTGCCTCCAAATTAGCTTCGATGAGAGACCAGCTTGTTCCTGCATGTCAAAACTGAGCTGAAAATTGAGCCGAACACTGGACTGCTGGACAGCCCCTGCTTTTGTGTTGATTTTTTTAATACAATTTTCTTGAAAAACGTCCTGCGCCTCTATCAAGGATGTCTCCTGCTTGTGGGAGCTTGTCCCATACTCTCACGGAGTCTCAGGACCTGAACACTCCGCCGCAAAATGAACACTAGGTTCTTGAACAGTTGAGTCAAGGCACCGTTGTATGGTGTACCACCTTTGAAAGCCCCGCAGGTCTGCAGTCCGTTGGGCCCGAATGAGAATGAATCCTGATGAGGAGCATCCCACAATTCTTGCGACTCCGGCCATTTGCACAACCAAAGGTGACATGAATGAAAGTTTCAAGCATGGTATTAGGGTGTAACACACAAGTTGTTGTGGCGCCCCTACTTCGATTGCTTATTTTTGGCTCCAGTGCAATAAATTGGCAGCACAAGGGTAGCTCCGAAGTGGCAGTAAACAGGGGAGGCATTGGTGGTGAAACGTGCGCCATTAGTTTCGAAGTGTTTTTGGGATCTAGTGCCTGGTTTGTGGCACCGTTTCTCGGTCAACAATCCACGATATCATTTCTGGTTTGGGTAGGGTGCTTGGCGTTTTCGGGGTGCGGCCCACGGAGCCCCGAGAGACGGCACGGTATGTAATTGATTGATTAATTTGAAGGTCCGAAGCCATTTTTCTGGTGTCACTTTTAGCTCTCTTGGCATGCACAGCTCTATTGTGCCCAACGGCCTCAAGGAAATGACAGCAACCACCCAAAGGCCCATAGGAAGTAGCAACCACCATTCACAGTCTATGCTTGTTCTTGTGCCACAATCCGGGGATTTGAACCAAATTTAGAAGTGATCATTTTACAATTGGTGCCAAATTTTCTCTGCACCAAATTTCGCCGTTCCAAACTTCGCACGTCCCCAATCTCCCCTTCCCCGGTATTCCTTTTTTGTTTTTCACTCGGGATGGCCCCAGGTCATTGGTGGCAAGATTCCTGACGGCGGTTGAGACTCAACCGACGCCAGTTGGCCGATGACCAACTGAGGTACCGGCTGGCGCTCTGCGGAGGTTCACGCTTTTGTTGTGCCAAATTTTGCCATTCCAATTTTTGCCTGTTCCTAATGCCCCCCTCCCCCGGTATCTTCTTCTTAAAGGACAGCCCTGTGCCAAACAGACACATGCGCGCGGGGGAGGGGGTTAGTGTTGGTGTCTCTGCACTGCTTCTGCAGTCTCTGCATGTGTCTTCAGGTCATCGATGGCGAAGCCAGACAGCGTCAGGACCGTTACTTTGGGTTGTACGCCAAACTGAAGGCGTCAAAGTCCATGGATCACAAGCACATCACGCGGGATCTGCACCGCACGTTCCCAAAGCACCCGCGGTTTAGTGAACACGGGGGTGAAGGCCAGCAGTGCCTATCCAATATTCTAAATGCATACGCAAGTTTTGATCATAAGGTCCTGTGCCTCTCCCTTGGTCACAGCTGGTTGCATGCGCGCGCGCGCGGCGGTATTCGCTTCAGCTACCAGCAAGGCCTGCGTTGGGTGATTGAAGGGTTGGATTGGGGACCCTCACAAGGTGGAGTCGCATGACAGAGGCGGGTAGGCGTCCACGTAGGTCACAAAGTCGTGACACTGCTCTTGGCGCACGTGCGTGACTTCATGGACGTGTATTCTGCAGTTTTGATTTCGGAATGACGAGACGGCGGACGCTCCGCGATTTGCTGCCCTGCTCCACTGCACTGCCTCCTTGTCGCTTCAGCGTCCTTTCACATGTGTGTAATGTGTGCGTGCGCGCGTCTCTGCGTGTGTGGTCTCACGCGATGTGAGTGTGCACCAGCTTGCTTGGGCTTGTGTGTGTGCATGCGCGCATGCAAACAATGTTTCCCATTCACACACGCGCACGACAACCTCGGGCGATTTCCGAAAACGTGCTGAGAGGGTCCCCCAGGCACACTTTGCAGGATGGACCTAAGAAAGTCCGTTCTATTCAGCTGCCATTCTCCGTCAATGCAGCCTCGCTTGAGAAATGCCCAGTGGCTGTGCGGCAGCAGACAAACAGGCGTCAGTTGTGCACAGGCACTTCATGGTGAAGGGGCATGGAGGTGCAGGGTAGTGGCATACGAACATACACGCAGTCCCTGCTTTGCATAATGTGTCCGTTTGTAGGTTGGTTATGCCCAGGGAATGGCGTTTGTTGCTGGGCTTTTGCTGATGTACATGGATCAAGAATCGGCGTTCTGGACGTTTGTTTGTCTTATGCAAGACCCCGTGTACAAGTTTGTGGCCCCTGCATGCATGGCCCTGTGCAAGCATGTACATCGATGTGCACGGTCCTGTGTGTAGCGCTCGTGTGCAACGCTGACATGCACGATCCTGTGTGTCGCGATGCACACCCGCATTCAAGGCGCTGTATGCAGGGCTCCCTTTAACAACTCGGTACCACTGGGGGTGGGGGGCTGGGGTGCGGGCACACCACCCACCCAACTCCCCTGGACCCCCCCCCCCCCCAAAAGGTTGGGCCAAATTTTCTTCTGGGCTTTCAGCCGATCAAAAATGTTCTCTGGCTCTTTCGGTGCCAATTACTTTAGACCAAAAATTTTCTTCGGCGCCTTTGGCGCCTCTCAAAACTCAGCACCCTGGACCAACCCACCCACCCCCCCAGCCCCTCCTATGCTGGATCCTATGCAGATGCACATATTTCTCGGCAAGCCACGAGATGTTGCTCGTGGCATTGCGCCGAATGCAGAATGATACTCTGTTCCCCAATCCGAAACGTGGTGCCTAGAGCTTTCGCAACATCCTTGCCTCCACCTTCCCAGGCTTCTGATTACATCTCCATGCATCTTCATTCATGGGACTCGCTGTGTGACCGTTTGCAGGATCCAACTTCCTCACCCCCCTGCGGTGCCCCTGCGATGCCGTCCATCAAAACACCTTGAGCATTCCCTGTAAGTCTCTTGAAGGCAAGGTAGGGAGTATCTGAGAGACATCAATGTTGCGTTGGAATGATATGATTTGTCCACCTGCAAGGATTCCATCCTGAGGTTCAGCACACATTTACTGTTCGATCTGAGCTATTCCTCCTCAAAGCTCCTTTGTGGACCAGTGCCTGTCGGAATCCCACCCACACGCTGTTTGTTATCAATCTTTTTGTGCACCATGGCATTGCACAACAGTTCCCCACTTCCCACAGGCTTCGGATACTCTACGGTCCCGGCGTCGGAGGCCTTCATTTGCTCATGTATCAAATTGATGCCCTGGGTATGTGATGCATGTTGTGATTGGGCAGGTCTATGCATTATCAAGCAGCAGGGGCAACACCAACCGCGGATGGGATCAGAAGGGTAGACCAGGTGCAGTCCCTGACCCCCTCCCCTGCTCTAGGGGGCCAAAATGTTTAAAAGGTCCCGGCCATAGTACAAGCCAATATGGAGAAATTGGTCGGCACCGCACGAACATTTTGGTGCCCCATTTGAAGGGTCCCCATGGTGGGAAAGGATCAAAGTGGCTACAGAACCCCTGCCCACGCAGGGGGGGCGACTCTGCGGGTCCTAGGACGCCACCCCCCCCCCCCCCCCCGCCTAGGGGCCTCCAGCCAATAGTTAGTTGCCAAAGGTGCCGCACTCTGGTGTCCATGGGCGCCAAAGGCGCCCGACGCACCAGGAACACCAAAAGTGCCCGAAGGAAAATTTTATCCACTTTGCACCCCAACACTATCCTTAAACCCAACCTTGACTCTAATGCCCACCGCAACCCTCAGCCTACTCCTAACCAGGTTTGAATATTGGGACCGAGCTAGTGGGGGAAGGAACATGGTCTAGGAGACTTTAGTGACACCGCAAATGAGGTACGCACTAGAAAGTGGATGAGAGCGGCTCAAAAAGGGCTCAAAATGAATTGTATTCATCCGTTTGGGCACCACAACTGGACTAGGATCAAAAATGTGTTTTTCCAAAGAAACTTTTGGACTATTTGGGGTGCACAAACAAGTGGAATGAGCCCATTTTGAGCCCATGTTGAGCAATTTTGGCCCCTCTCAAGGCCCAAAGGGCTTTGAAACTAGGCCAATTAGGGACCACAAATGACTCAAAAACAGGCCAAAACCATGGTTTTCCATTTTTGACTGATTTTTGGTCCGAAATAGCCCATTTTCAAGGCATTTTGGGGTTTTAGAGTGGCCAAAATGGCTTGCAATGGGCGCAAAAGGGGCTCATTTCACTTGTTTATGCACCCCAAATGGTATAGGATCATTTTTGGAAAAACACATTTTGGATCCATTTTTGACTCATTTTTGGTCAAAAACAGCCTTTCAAGGCATTTTGGGGTTTTAGAGTGGCCAAAATGGCCTGCAATGGGCTCAAACTGGGCTCATTTCACTTGTTTATGCACCCCAAATGGTCTAGGATCAGTTTTGGAAAAGCACATTTTTGACCCATTTTGGACCCATTTTTGGTCCCAAAACACCCCATTTTCAAGGCATTTTGGGATTTTAGGAGGGCCACAACGGGCCACCACAAGCTCAAAACGCGCCAAAAACACTTGTTTTGGCATTCCATGTGGTCCAGGATCATTTTTGAAAAAAGTCATTTTTTTGCACCCGGTGGACCTTGTTGACCCATTTGGCACCCACCTCTTTGGGCTACCTCTTGCAGCTTGCCGCAGCCCATTGGGCCTAGGTACGGGGGTCTAGGTGTCGGTTAGGGCAATTTTGAGGGGTGGAAGCCACCAAAAGTGGGTGGTTGCGGGTGGATTAGGTGCGCTCGAAATCACGTTTTGAGCCACGTAGCCCAAGATATGGTCTGTTTTTGGTTTGGGGCTGTCGGCGGCCAATGTGCACCAAATTGTGGGGCTTTTGGGGGCCTTTTGGGGGCGGTTTGCGGACAAATTGTGGAGTTAGAGGGCCCTACAGGGGCCTTCAGCACGGGGAAGTCTAGCTGCATGTGTAGAGTAGCCACTATTTCCCTTCATTTGGCCGTTTTCAACAGGTTCTAGGGCGGTTTTGGGCAAAAAAAGGGCTGATTTTGGCCCTAAATTGCAGATTTTGAAATGGAGGACCAGCACTTGTGACGCCCGTTCCCGGCCGCCACCGTTGAGTTTCTGGCTCATACTTTGTGTGGTTGTCCCTCACACCCATAGGTAGCATCCACCAAAAATTCTATTGCCTTCAGCGAGTCCACCTCGCAGAGAATCTACCCCAAGCAACACACACCCAAAATAGGGTAAAAACTACATAAATACGGGCTAAAACACGCTTTACATACCTTGGATGGTCATTTTAGGTGATCATAGTATCAAAAAAATGAGTTTCAAAAAAATGAGTTTCGGAATTTTCGATTTTTGAGTTGTATAGGCTGAAAAAATGCATAAGCAAGTTGTGTACCAATCCCTTGGGAGACCCCCCCCCCCCGCGTCCAATATCCAAATAAAGTGAAAAACACACAAATACGGCCCAAATTCCAATGAATCCAGCCCCACCTGAACCCCCCCCCCCACCACCACCCCAAATCGCCCCACCTGGACCCCCCCCCCCCGGACCCTCCCGGAGCCCCCCCCCCCCAGCCCCTCCTAGACCCCCCCCCCGTCGCCCCTCCCTGAACCCCCCCTCCAATGCCCCCCCTCCCCCCGGGGGCCTCCAGTCAATAGTTAGTTGGGGGCCAGAGCCCCCCCGTGCCCCTGCCTTCTCGGGGATCCCCAATGGGGCAACACAAACTCAGAAGTGGCTACACAAATTGTGCCTCCTTAGGGGCCTAGGAAAATGCCCCCCAAAAACGGAGCATATGAGTATGAGTATGAGCATAAACACATGCCCCGAGAAGGCAAGGGTTGCGTAGCCACTTTGATCCTTCCCCACTGTGGGGACCCGCAAGAAGGCAGGGGTGATGCAACCATACTGCTCAATCCCCACCATGGGGACCCCGAGAAGGCATGGGTGATGTAGCCATGTTGGTCCTTCCCCACTATGGGGACTCCAAGACGGCAAGGGGTGACATAGCCATATTGATCTTTCCCTATGGGGACCCCGAGACTGTAGACTTGCAATGTGAAGTACTTCGCTAGGTTGTTCCATCAAACTGTCCATGCTTTGAGCGCTAGATCGTGCAAGACGAGGTGCTATACAAATGTTGTTTGTTGCTCATTGAAGATCCCGCCCTCAAAGCGCAACCCTGGCACGAGGTAGCGGTTGGTGTGGGGCGAAACTTGTCACCGGGCTACGACAGTGTTGGACTCAACGCTCGTTTTATTGGTGTACATTCCTTTTTGAAGATCCCGTGGGTACGATAGCAGTCGTACCAAACGAACAATGAGGTACGGTACGGTGTTGTATGGTGTTGTTCTGTTGCTTATGCAATCCCTAGGCGATGCGTTGTGTGGCCCTTTGGGTTGGGGATACGGACCCGGTGTGTGGCCCATTGGGTTGGGGATGTGGACTGGCAATGCATACACTTCGGTTTGTGGCCCCTTGAGTTGGGGAGATGGGCTCACAATCCACACACCTTGATAAGACCCTTTTTGTGCCATCTTTGGTTGTTTTGTGTTGCATGCACGTTTGCTCGCACTTTTTTAGTTCAGCGCTCCAAGGGGCGGATCCTTTGCAAAAATTTCACTGGCCAGCACGGTGCCCAGGCCCAAATCTGTGTGTGCCCAAACCAAAACCGCAAAACATGCACTCAGTAGGCATGAGTGATGATGAAGATGATGAGCAAGATGACCCACCCAACCTTGGTTCATCCGAGGGGGTAGATGGCCTGTTTGCCTCCATGCTACAAGCCTCCCCGCTGACGGAGGCGATGCTCCGGCTAGCATGTTCATGTTTTTTGCGCAAAGGCGGATGCACATTTAGCACGTGATTGTCGAGACACCAAGACTTTGCCCATAGCCGCAGTTGATTGGAGCGTGTTTGCGCATGTGTCGTGTCCCCGGCAAGCACATGTATATGTCGCCATCAACATTTTAGACTATGTGCAGTCCCAAGACACCGTGGTTGCATTTTGCACCAACTAAAAGGACCGTGCATCCCTCGGCTTTTTTAACATACTTGATGTTGCGCAGAAGGGAGAGGTTGCTCACCTCAGGGTGAGAGAGATGCAAGGTAGTGCTACAACGGTCTGTGCACAATGCATGCCATTTGACTTACTAAAGGCGACACAAGTTTTGCACTGGACGGGAAGCATATTGATGACGAAGTACAATATCCTAGCCACCCATACCCACATGGTCAAGCCGGAGGCTACGGTGCACAACCTTTGGCAAGTGACCACACAGCAGGCCGAGGCTCTAACACAATGGTTGTTGGGCACGGACTTGCCAAGGAGCGTTCCAAGCATTCCATATGAGGCTCCTTTGTGTCTTCCCAGCCGCCAAGCACTGGAAGTGGACGCTAGGCAAAGTGCATTGTCCTGCGTTTTCAGGGTTGTAATCAATAGGTTGGCATTTGTGCAATGCAGGGACACGTGGCTTGGCGTAATTTTCTAGGCCACAAGTGGCTTAACTAGCAAACGGCAGAGCGGGGCAACTTTTGCTTGTTTTGTGGGTTTTGTGCATCCAAGTGCACAACACTCATGGTTGGTTGAAAGATGCACACATCATGCCCATATGGATATAGCAAACTCTGCGGCAAAGCGGCTTAGCAAGCAACCCTTGCACAAATTTCCCAGTGCAGTGCCCTGTTGTAACGTGGATGTGTACGTATGTCATTGAAAGTCACACGCTGGGGCAGCACCCCAATAGTGAGGAGGTGGTGTTTGTATTGTCGGCCGCTGGACGTGGACGTGCTGCAGTGATCGCACAATGTGAACCCAAGACAAAGAACGTGGATGCGACCAATGTGCATTTCAGGTGCCAACAACCCCTACCTCCTCTGTTGGCCTATGCTGTTGCTCTAGGAAGTGCATGTAGTAGTGGGAGCAATAGCAGCAGCAATAATAGCAACAATAGCAGCAACAACAACAGCAACAACAGCCACAACAACAACAACAACAGCAACAACAACAACAACAACAATTGCCGTAGCAACAACAACAACAACAACAACAACGGCAATATCTGTGGCCCCGGTGGCTCAGAGTATGGCCTTCCGCAAGTGCATCGGATGAAGGACCGTGAGTGGTCACCCTTCGCAGCAAACAAACCCTACCAAAGGCAATGTTGAGGAACACCCCGGCACCAAAGCGGCGGAAAAGGCAAAAGGCTCGTGCTACGCCAATCAACCCCGGTTCCTCTGATTCAGAGTGAGATCTGTTTGTATGCATGATACTTGAATGTTGTATGTATTTGTTATAACGCTTTAGTGGCATGTGTGGTGGGGATAGTTGGGCGCAGGGAGGGAGTCCTGGCCCACCATAGCCATAAGGGACTCCCGAGTGGCGTCGGCCATTTAGTAGGGGCTCGAAAGGCCGCCACACGTAGTAGTAGATGCGAAACACAGATCGATATGAACTGCCCGCCTCACGGGGCTGGGCACCCCATGACATGGTGATACAAAACGCGAAACGGTCGAAACGGCCTCACAAGCTTGGGCACCCTGTGGGACACCCTCTTTGGTGCAGGCTGTGCCAAAAAAGGTCTCTTCACTGTCAATAGCCCCCGTTGGCACGGGATGTGGGTGCCTACAACCACCATGACATTGGTGAGGAGGTAGAGTGGAGACCTTCGTTGTTGTATGCTAACCCCTTAGGCCACCGCGTCCCTGCCACTTTGTTCAATAGCAAAGTTCATGAGAAATGACATGAGTGGAGATCATTATGAGATGATCAGCAAGGTTGCCTTGGGTGTGAGTAGACCAGGAGGTGGCTGCACGGGGTGATGGGTGTGAACATTTCCTAGACACCACGGTGGTTCAGAGAAAGGGGTGGTTTTTGGTCCTACCCCCCCCCCCTTTCAAGGGGCCAAAATGTTTAAGGGGTGTTGGGGTCAGAGACTGCACCTGGGCGCCCCCGATGGCTAGACCTGATCTGTGGTGATGTTGGATAGGGATGCATTCGCCGCCTGCAGTGCTGCAGGTGTGACGTGGTGCCTCTCTCTTGCCTCTCCCTCTGCAGTGAAGCAAATACTGCCAGAGATTTGGACTCATTTGCAGTCGGAGCATTTTGGGGTTGATGTTTACGCACCACCGTTTATTCCATCGCTCTTCATTGGCAGAGTTTCTCTGCCGATCGGAGCCCGAATTCTTGATCTCTTCATGTCGGAGGTATGCACCCTGTGCTGCTTGTGCGGTTGCCAGTCTCTCTCGGTGCAGGGCACCTCATGATCTGGGCCCATACATCAACGGAACAGTGTGCAGTGCTTCTCTCCGGTCCCGACTTTATATCTGTCCACTCGGATCCACCATTTCCTGCGCATTGCACAGGGTCTTCCCGTTATTCCACGCCTTTTTTTGGGGTTATTGCAAGTGAACAAGGCAGCCATTCTGTCTTCCAGCCCGGACCGCATATTGGACATTTTATACGAAACTTGTGGCGCCCTGGAGGACCATATCGACGGAGTATTGAGGGTACGCATCGCCGTTGTGTTGTTTCAAGAGGCATATCGTTTCTGAAGGCACAGAGGGACATGCATAGTAAGGCTTATAAGAACCCGGAGCTTTTGATTGGTCCAGGACGCTCCCTCACGACAGTGGTGGGTGTTTTTTTGGGTGAGGGCTGGTTTATTGTCTAGAGGCGCCACAATATGTCACCTTCAATAGACGGCACCATGGTGAGAATCGCAGTAGATGGGCCTGGCCATAGTGCACTGTGCATGGGAAGGCAAGGGATGTGCGTGGTGCCAAGGCTTTGCAGTGACCCTCCTACAGGGCGCCTCGCTCTCTCTATTCCATCCACTCCCTGCGCGCCACCCTGCCCCCGCCCCTCCCTCTGTCTCTCCCTCTCCCTCTCCCTACCCTCTCCCTCTCGCTTTGCTTCCTCGCCCTCCATCTAAATTCCCCTTCGCCCTCCCTACGCCTTGCACAGAGTCACTGAGCTTGCCATCGTGTCAAACTCACCACCCCCTCCCTCCCTCCCTCCCTCCCTCCCTCCCTCCCTCCCTCCCTCCCTTCCTCCCTCCATTCCTCTCTCCCTCCCTCCCTCCATTCCTCTCTCCCTCCCTCCCTCCCTGCCTCCCTCCCTCCCTCCCTCCCTCCCTCCCTCCCTCCCTCCCTGCCGTGCCTGCCTCCCTCCCTCCCTGCCTGCCTGCCTCCCTCCCTCCACCTGTCCTGCCTCCAGCCCATCCCACAACTCTGCAGGTCGCTCTATGTTATCCAGTGACACATGCGAAACTGGAGGACTTGGAGAGACAATACTGGAGACAGCTACAGGCCCAGAGTGCAGATCAACCTGTTGCAGACGCCGCTGCGGATAAAAAGAAGGGGTTTTTTACCAGGAGCCAGAGCTGACATTGGTGAATGCTCCCGCTGCGGCGGCTGTGGGAGCATTTGCAGGGCACTGCGAGGGCTGCGTTTTCGGAAGCCCAGCAGGAACACCACATCCTGTCACATCAGATGTTACCTCACGCTGCTCCCCAGGCATCAGCGGAGAGGGGGCGAATATCTATAAGGCCCGCGGGAAGTATTCTCGTGTAGAAATGGGTGCTGCGCCTGTGGGGAATCAGGTCACGATGTACAATTATGGTGTGAGTAGTGTTCCCTGACCTAGGACATGCTTCAAGGGCACCGAGAGCGTTTCCCATCCCCCAGCCGTCGGAGGCCACCCATGCGGGTGGTTTGTATTTTACAACGGTTCGCGGGTCGTTGGCATGTGGCTGGCAGCGGTTGGCGTTCCCCAATTGCACTTATTTAGTATCAGGCTCTGAAGGGCCGACCGCTTGTGTCCGCCCGCAGCTGTGCCCCCGACCGTCCTGTACATGCCAAAAGTTGCTTCCCAAGCACTTTTTCAACCACCAGTAACAGTGTGTACAACCGCTCTGGAAGCGCCTCCCTGTGCGTGGCCCTCTCATACAGGCACTTTGAGAGCCAGCTGCGGTAGATGTCTTTTTTTTTTTTTGCAGCATGCCACTGCAGCGCATCGTGACCCCCCAGTGGAGGTTGGGGAAGGTGGGGCGGCAACGGGGGGCCAGCAACCTTGGAGAACAAGGGAGATATCACTCGAAGCAAGTATCACCACAAGTCTTCACCACCGGCAAACCAAAGGCACCTTCTTACATGACTTCCACTTGGTCACCAACAAACCACTATCATCCGCACGGCACAGGACGCAGACGGTAACATGGGTACAGTCGTTTGCTAAGGATCAGGTGTCATACGACACGGATTGCCTTGGCCCTGAGCCCCAACTGCAACGAGCCGCTCTCCGCCATCAGACGCCGATGATCACCGCTGACCCCTGCGTCGCCCGTGTTCTTCTTTCACCAACCTGGACCCTGTCTCCCAGTCCCCATATGGGGGTGCCAGCCCTTCCGCTCGTCGGTTGGGACACCTCATTGCACCCAGCGTTTCCCATACCCCGGGCTTCTCCCCGCCGCGCCTACTCGGCATGGTGTTGGATTGCCGGGCATGTTGGGTGACTGTCCTCTATCCCAGGGGAACAACCGCTCCGCAAAGCCGTATGAAACCCTGCAGTGGAACCCTGCAGTGGGGTACGGCAGGGTAGCCTGTGATCTACACAGGCCTCAGGTCGCACGTGAGCCCGGATATGAAGAGCCTCTCGTTTACATTCCGTTCAGCTCCCGCAGCCTGGTGCAGGGACAGTCTGTGGCCCTGATGTGAACGGGCCTAAGCTCTGCAATCTCCCTGCCCCGCTGCGAAGGAGACTGCTCTTTCTGGGGGAAGGCCGGTTTTGGGGTCGGATGGGATGGGGGTTTTAGTGGTCGCTCATTAGTGTGTGGTCTGCAACACAGCAGTGGCGATGCGACAGAATCGCGACCAGGAGGGCTAACCCTAACCTGCTTCGTCTGCACCAATGCGGTGGGACACACGTGTACACGTCCTTGTCCCATTGGGAGTGCCTGGGACAACCTCCACAGTGTTGTTCTTGACCGAACCAGGACTCCTCGAACCACCCGAGCCATAGTCAGGCACTGTATCCATGCCATACATGCCAGCTGTCCTACTAGCGCTCTTCCTCCACCTGTGTCACGCTGGTCGTACCCGTTTCCTACAGTTTGTTACGCTGTTCCTACGCTGTTCCTACCCTGCACCTCTGCTTCACAGGTTGGTTGCCCCTGATTTACAAGCTCTTTTTTGTTGCAGGCATGTCAGAAAATGTACATGAATTCTTTAGGAGGGTGAAGTCGCAGTTTTCAGGCCCTCAGTCATATCAACACCATGCAATTTTGAGCAATCTTTACGCTGTTCCTACGCTGTTCCTCATGCTGGTAGGAACAGCGCCAGTAGGACAGCTGATACATGCGCAGACTGTCATTTCTTGTGCCAATATTGACACTGAGTCCGTCTGATGGAGTGGCACTGTTTGGGGTGGGACAATTGGAGCAAAGCCTGCTGATTGGTGGGATTTGCTGGGCCAATGGCTATGGCTCTGTGGGAATGCCATGCACGCAGTGCGCACGCAGTGCGAAGTTTTGGATGTCGGCAAATACTCGAACCCTAGTTTTGGCCCCCTTTCACAAGTTTTTGGTTCCGTACCAGGGTTTTTTTGGCTTCCCAAGCATTTAGGATGTGGCATATTTGAATTGTCAACCATTTCCCCCTAGAAGAGGCCCATCGACAAAGTGTACACCGTCGACACCACCCGGATCTCGACGTCGTCATTGTCGACACTACAGCGAGCCTGGTATCCGTAGAGGCAGTTCGATTCGCCCTGCAGAGTACTCTTCCCAACAGTTTGATTCGCCCTGCAGAGTGCTCTTCCCGACAGATAGTATGTGCACCAAAACCTTGGTCGACTTCAAGGTGATTCTCAAACCGAGATGCTCAAGATCATCGATCGGTATGGCCACGTCCACAACTGCAAAGAAGTCAACGTGGTCATCGTCGCTCGAAGGCTCTCGATCGCCGATACTCGATGGTGGCGAGTCGACACCAGGACCGGACAGTTCTTCTTCGACGATGCTGTTGGTGATAACTACAACCAGAAGTATCGATGGACACCTGGCCAACCCTATGGTATTGACACCTTTCAGTCTTCCCCCAAGTAAACAGGTGACAGGTATTCTTGGGTGAGTATCCTAGCCTCTGTGTGCGCAATATGCACGCAGTGCAAACACTTAGCCTGTGGGTCTCATCTCACAACGCTGAATACGACGGTGGTGTTGCCGTTCCCCTGCTTTCTCTGAAGGAGATTTGATTCGTCGGTCGGTTGGGTCGGTGTTTTTTGTGGGACGCGGATCACCAAGTGCCAAGTCGGGACTTGTACTCAACACCTTATCCAAACCAGAGCATGCGCATGTGCCTATGGCTTTGCATGTACTTATTGCCACAATCTTATCGCATCCTCTCCAGTGCTGACCGATGCTGGCACACGCTGACCGCCCAGATGGTGACAAATCGTTCGCATGTGGATATGTGCCATTGATTGAAGCGTTCTGACATCCTAATCAAGTGTGCGTAAAACATGTGTTTTGGGCAGCCTCCCAGGCTGGGCCAGGGTGTTGTCAACAGTCCAGCTCAGCGTGTTACTGAACAAGCACAGTGGTGTGTACATATCCTGCAACAAGTGGTCAGTTTGTACATTACTTTCCTTTGTGCCCGCCAGTCTGCACCGCATGTGGTGTTGTGCTTTTGTCATGTTTCAACACATCACCAATGCATGAATCATGCTTGGTGAGCCAGCACCCCTGACTGTGTTGCACAAACGACATTGGTACGGGTAAGCACCGTCCCAGCTTTATGATCCTGATTTGGACTCAACAGATGGCATTACCAGACGAAGCCCAGACTGGACATCCACAGGTTCCAAACTTGCAGTCATGGATTTGCGTGGAGGGGCCATTCAGGTGGTGTGCCCTCGCGGCCCCCCTGTCTACAGGGGCTGTAGCGTCGCATCCGCGACATCTCCGGCAGGTCCCATGGGCAGGGAAGCGCTCGGCGCGCCCTGGGACCCCTCTAATTGTCGCGGTGGCACGCACAGGCCGTGGGACGCTGGCCCCTGCCGTCAGGCAACACCACCTGTGCCCTGCGGCAATCAAGGAGTGTGGGGCCTCCCCAGTCGGACCTCAAGCCCCACCCGCCCCCGTGCCCCGGCAGTCGTGGGGCGGCCAGGCAGTATGTCTCTGTGACCTGGAGGCTGCGTTGCCCTGGCCCGTATCTCCCCTGGTGGGCTCAGTGTCAGGCTCCCCTTGCCTCCCCACCAGGGCCCAGAGCACCGGGCTTACACACTCCCCACGGCTCCCCTCCAACTGTCACGTTTAAGTTGAAGGAATGCAGCGCCCATGAGGAGGTGTGTCTGGGGCCACGCGCAAAACTACGGGCTGCACCCCAGATGTGAACGTAGGGGGTTGACAGTGGGTTGGGCCAGGCGCAGTATTGTGTGACCCGACGTGCCTGCAGTACGCCCCTGTCCCCTGAGCGCGCCCGCCCACACACACCTGCACCATGACAGCATCTCCCGCTCACCTGCGCTGCGGTGTGGTCCATGGGGGCTGTCCTAGTCCGCTCGGCCTTGGAACCGGACAGCCAGGATCTGGGACCAGTGCCGCACAGGGCAGGACGCGTTGGCCTGCAATCCTGTGCGAGGCCCTGTCCCAACCCAACCCAACCCCCCCTTTGCGCAAGCACGGCCTTGTCTAAGCAATGTGAAGTTCATGCTGTGGCAAAGAATAGAGTGGACTCATCACGCTAGTGTCCGGGCCCAAGCATCGATATGCCTACGTCTTGGCAGCCTCCTCTAGGGAACCGGTGCCAAAAGAGCAATCCCTTTGTAGGAATTGCTGCAAAGATGGTTTGACCCCCATATTGAGCAGAGTAAGTCAATGCAAACCGACGGTGTGAGGGGGTACTGTCTAGACACTAGAGACTTCTTTGTCAATAAAATTTTGTTCCAACATCTTCATAATGAATAGCATCACCTCCTCATTTGTTTCTCTCGACAGTCCACACACAACCACGTCACATTACATTCTTGACCGCAGGAGTGGTCAGAAAAACGACGGCATGTCAAGGCCCAAGTCTCAGCACATATGACTCCCATCACCGGCATAGTGTGGCAGTTGGGAAAGTGGAGAAGTAGGTACAGGGAAGCAGTGCAGCACCTCAAGTTCTGAGAACCTCCTTGCCACGTGGCCGGGCAGGAGCCATCTACAAGCACCAGCTCCCCCTTCTTGCAGGGATGAGAAACAGAGAAACACCTTAAAATGATACTAGGTACCAACATTTATATATCTCTCGGGGACGTCGGGTTTCATGCCAACACGGAGCATTTTCAGGGGTCAGTGCCATTGTTGCCTCATTTATGCCCGCTGAGTGTCCCAAAGGGGGGGGTATGTGGGTTATATTCAAAAACCCCTTGAAACTGGCTATTTAGAACACCCTGGGTCTGCATGCTGTACTGACGACATGTTTGAGATTTTCGCCCCTTTTGGACGGTGCCTGTGTTCCTTGCTGCCTCTTTTTGTCAACAAGTAGCTACTGTGTCTGCATACAAATTCACGCAACGTGCTGTTGCTTCCCCCGATGCACCACAAGAGCCTTTGGTGCGCAAAAGAGCACGCTCTGGGGGTGCAACAACCAACGGTTTGTCAGGAAACTGGTCTTCTGTGGATGAAATCAGGGTACAGGGGGAGCGTTAGCGCGTGGGGCATCTTTTTTCACCCGTGCCCCACTGGTGACCTTTTAGGGGGTGCACAAAGCGCAGTGCGCGCGCAGTGCAACTATTTAGAACCCCATACTTTGAGATACTATGGGCATTATTGTTGTTTGACAACGGGTATTTTGATGCTTCTTTCACATTCGGGATATGGTATATTTGGATTATCACCCAGTTTCACCAATTTTCTTGCATTTTTTGCTCGCTTCCACCACATCCACTCCTTACTAGGTTGATTTCTCCCTACCATGCGGACCCCAAGAAAGCCGGGGTAATGTAGCCATATTGATTTCTCCCCACCATGGGGACCCCCAGAAGGCAGGGGTGATGTAGCGAATACTGAGTTTGCGCTTCGTTCTTGTGACGTGAGGCAGAAACGCCGTCCAAACCGCTTGCGGCTTGGGGACTCATTACCATAGCGAAATCTATGGGAAAGGTAAAGGCAAAGTACCGTTTGTTAAGTACAATACAAATGACATTTGGAGTTGTTGAATTCACAGCTATTGCCTAATTATGCACCGTGCTTTGTAGGGAAGACGCGCAGTCCATCATGGTCTATTTGGGGGGCCTTCTCCATCAGAGGGTAAATCTCGGGCTGAAGTCGGGATAGTGAATAGAAAGGTAGCGCGCCGGGCAAACATTTCCCCACAGCGAGTCCATTCAGTGGCGCAAGGTGAGGCTGACGAAGCAACGGAATGTTGACCTCACAACGGATGGTCTGTGGGTGATGCCTCTGAATTCAGAGTGGGTACCAGTGAAGAGCTGCAGGCTGCAGGATTGGCAAAAGCTGAAAAAATATGTGCCCAACAAAAAGCATGGTGATGTCTGCCCAAATGGTGTCCCAGTACTGCCTGAAAAAGACAACGCATATGACGATTCGAAATAATTGTGTGTGAAATGTTAAGTGCTTGTGTGCCGGCTTGTGTGCAGCCGTGGTGCTGAAAAATGTGACCACCTAACCCCCCAACCCATACATTTCCGAAATGGCCTTTTCTCACAGATTTCAAAAAGTAGACACATATCCCTTCTCCTATGGAACGAATTTTTGGTGCATCAGACGAAAAATTGAGAAACCCCTGAAAAAGTGCGCATTTGCTCCGCGTTGGCATATAATGAATGTCCCTGAGAGACATTCCATTTGGCATGGGTTGGGGTGTACAGGGGCTAACCTTCGGCATCCCTCATGCTGGGCGGTGTAAACGACCACTGATTCCTTCGGCATCCTTCATGCTGGGCGGTGTAAACGACCACTGATTTCAGTCCTTTTGAAGCCATTGCCCCCCAGTCAGTAGTTGTAATGCAGCTTTTTGACCCAGTGGTCCTCGCTTTGGGGACGCTGATATGGCAAGGGGCGCGACAGCACAGTGGGTTGTGGAGCAGTGTGCATACCAGGGTTGGTTGAAGCCACTGTGCAAAAAACAGATTGCATGGGGAACATTTCGTCACCGATGTGACAAATGAAAATTTCCCCAACGATTTTCCCTTTTGAAAACGCCCCCGCCCCCATACTTCGCAGCTGGACTTCTGGCGAAAGCAGCCTTGTGTTGCACCCTCAGGAATGCTTGCCAGTACGAGGGGGGCGTGGTACGGCAGCAGGGGAGGTGAGGTAACCTAACACCCCAGGAGGCTTGGTGTGCGGACAGGGTGTGATGGGGTGTAGAGGTACCCCCCTCAACCTTGTGTCAGCACGGCCAAAGTCACGAAAAAGTAAAAAGGGGTGGGGCTTGCGCGTGACCCAACGATGCGATGAGAAATGCACCCTTCTGGTGCATCAATTTAGCAACAATTTGGCGAGCGTCCGCAGATGGGCAGGTTGTGTGCCAGTTGTTTTGGGTGTCATATTCCATGGGGAGACAAGGATGTTCGCACAAGTTTCCTGCGTTTTTTCGAATTTTGCGGCAGAAATTATGTGTGTGCTCTGTGCAGGTGCTGTGCAGGCTCTCGCCCGAAAGGCTAGAGGGTGTGTCTGCCCTGTGTGCACCCTGTGCACAGGCGACAGCAGTAGAGATCCTCCACGTCAGAGGTTGGGGATTGGTCTGGCTTCACGAATTGTACACCTCAGAGTTGCGAATTTAAAATAAGACATGCGCTCTTTAGGGCCCATAGGCCCTTTGCTTTGCACGTGTTATCATTATGCCTGTTGCCTGTGCACAGGGCAAGGCACAGGCAGGGCAGGCACTCCCTCTGCAGAGTTTTCATTTTGCTCCCCGTCCAGTATTGCTTTTGACCTCTGCTCAGTTTTTTCAAAAATGGCGGACTCTTCATATTCATTCAGTTTGACAACATTCAGTCCGTCAGGAAAGTTGGGACAGATTGACCATGCCATCGCAGCGGTTGGCCAGGGTATGCCTGTGGAGTCTGGTTGCATGTGCTGAGGTCAAGGTTCAGGGCTGGGGGAGGGTTGCTGGGGTTCAGCTGGACGTCCAAATCCTCCCTGCTTAGAACGATTCTGTCAGTGTGCTTGGGTTGGCCCCCCTCCCAAACTGAGCTTGTGGTGGCTCCAAAAAGCGGGGGATTGGTGAATTTGGGCAGGTTGGGGTGCTCCCCCCCCCCCCCCCCTTGTCGTTCCCCACCCCTTGTCGTTCCCCGGGGGGGGGGGGGGTGGGGGACCGTCACTTGGTCAACCCAAAATTTTTCGTTGCGGCTCATTGTGTTGTTGTGTGGGTGACTGTGTTGTGGGGCACTACCACTTGCATCCCTTGCACTCATGGCAGGACAGGAAGGCAAAACCACCACCCAAGAGTGCAGCCCAAAGCATTCCAGTGGAAAGTGGTGAGCATGTGCAAGAGTTCAAGGTGAAGTGGAGCAGGACCAAGAAATTTTACACCGAGCCGGTCAAGGAGTAGGTCTCCGTACATTGGCAGCCCTTTGAACGCATCCTATGCTGAATTCTTTCGTTTTATGCTGCAATTTTTGTGCCTGCAAATGTGCGTGTACGGTGGAGGTGTGGTCCCCCAGGGGGGAGTGGGGGACCGTCACTTGGTGACCATCCCCCAGGGGGTGGTGGGGGACCGTCTTCCTTGGGGTGGGGAACGACAAGGGGGGGGTACCGTTGTGCAGGGTCATTGGATGCGGAATTTATCGGTGTATTTGGGCTGCGCAGAGGTCGGTGTATTTTTTGGGCGACGTGGGGGTTCTAGAAGGGGGTTCTGTATTTGATTTGGGATCTGATTGTTATCAGTGCCAACTGTAGTGATGCACAGGGACTTGGGTTTGCACGGTTTGTGTTGGCAGACTGCTGACGAGTGCCATGCAATTTGCACTTTGGGAGGATTTTGGGGGGCCCGGGCCAACCTCAGCACTCTCAGCAGCGCCGTGGTGTCGTGGCGAGAAAAATGTATGCCCTTGGGGGTGGACTGTGTTGGTGTTGTTATGGCCATTGGAGTAACTCCACATGCAAAGCTCTCTTGGTGCTCCGGGGTTCCAGGGTACTATTTTTCTCGTGCTCGTACTAATCGTACTCGTGCGGAGTACGAGAGTACGTTAGCGCGCCGGGCACGCGCTTAGCGCGCCGGGCACGCGCTGGGCGCGCTGGGCAAAGTTTTCCCACGCTTTGGTGTGGCCCCTTGAGTTGGGCTGAGGGACTCCCACTCTTCGGTGTGGCCACTTGTCACGCACAACAGGGGGATTCTTTGATTTTGAGGTGGGTGGCCATGATGGGGCCTACAAGGGTAGGGTGCATGTGATCGTCCCATTTGTTGGAAGAAAAAATGGGAATTTGATTGATCGCCAACAATCATACAATGTGCTTGTGCTTTGGGTTTCCAAGCTAGAGGAGGGAGTGATGTTTGGGGGTAAAGCATTGTGATAGATGGATGGAACATTCATTTGGATGCCGGGCGCGCCGGGCGCCCGCCGGGCAAACGTACCCTCTACGGCGTTGTCTCAAGTACCTCAGCAGGTGTTAGGGGTGGGGGCGTAGGGAAGGAATCCGTCAAACTGGAGTCACACTAGACCTAAACAAGAGAAACACTCAGTCAGGCTAGAGTTAACTAGAGCCAAACTGGAGCCAAACTAGAGTGATACATGAGTCAAACTAGACGTCAAAATAGAGTTACACATTACACTAGAGCCAGGCCAGAGGCAGACTGGCCTGCCCCACTGCATCCCAGCCCGTCCCATCCCTTCCTATCCCACACCACTGCACTACGCACACCTCACATGTTCCCCTACTCTAGTTTGATTGCAGTGGGACTCCAGTTGGACTCTCCAGCCTGACTCTGCTGTAGCTCTAGTTTTACTCAAGTGCAATTCTTAGTTGATGGGATTGGCGGCGCCGGGATGCCTACCATTGGGTTTGCACGTCCGCGCACCACGTCCACACACCCGCCTGACCTCCAATCCCCCCGGCCGCAGGCAGCACGTCCCTCGCAATCAAAGCCACCAACGGGGTTGTGCTGGCCACCGAAAAGAAGATGTCGACCCAGTTGATGGACGGCTCCTCCGTCCAGAAGATCAGCGCGCTGGACGAGCATGTGGGGCTCGTGTACAGCGGCATGGGTCCGGACGCCCGGGTGCTGGTCAACTCCGGCCGCAAGGAGTGCCAGATCTACAGGAGGATGTACCGGGAGCCCATCCCCGTGGGGCAGTTGGTGAGGCACGTGGCCAACGTCATGCAGGAGTTCACGCAGTCCGGGGGAGTCCGGCCCTTTGGCATCTCGCTGCTCGTGGCCGGATACGACTCGACCGGGCCCCATTTGTTCCAGGTCCCAGCTGTGCCCTGTTGTGTAACGCCGCACGAAGCGGCAGGGATTGAGGTTGTGGGCGCAGCCCTGCGCTTGAAAGGGTGGTTGCAACCCCCCCCCCCCCCCCCACCGACCCACCTCCGCGCGGGACAGTCCGGGGCTTCCGTTGGCCCAACCTCCCAAGGGAAAGGAAGGATGTGCAGGAGGGTGAGGAGAGGCCAGGCAGGGGTAGGGAGGGCACAAGGTGGTGAGAGGCCGATGGGCGCCACTGCCTATGGAGGGAAAGGGTTCAAGGGAAGGTCAGGGGTAAGTGGTGAGAGGCCAACAGGCGCTGCCAGCTGCAGACAGCAACACAACCAAGCGTCATGCCAACCCCCTGCCCCCTCCACTTTGCGGATGACTGTCGGATCCAGCCCAACCTCCTCTGCCCCCCAACCCCCCATTTTGCTCCGCCAGCACGCTGCTGAAACTGCTTTACCGCCGCCTGTTGCAGCTGCTATTGGAACCTCCCTTCAGCCCCCCCCCCCCCCTGCCCTCAGGAGCGTGCCGGCGCCGGCAAGGGAGGGACGCCCAAGGGCCACGGGGGTCGCTGCTGGCCAGGACCCGGCCCCGGGGGGGGGGGGGGGGTGAGGGGGGCTCTACGGACCTCAAAATGGTTGTATGGGTCAATGGATTTGTGGTCGCTGGAGGCGCCGGACATTAGGCATATGGCAGGGGGCCCGTGCCGGGGGCAGACGATGCACCTATGAGTAGAGGACAACTGTCCCACTGTCAGCTAATAAAAATGACTCTGCCCACCTCTCGCATTTTTTTTGGAACCCGCCCTGTGACTGGCCACGGCCAAGCTACATCTGAACACAACCTGAAGGGGTGCAGCGTCAGATCCTCTAGTTCTGTTGGCAAAGGAGGCGCCCTGCCAGGCGACAGGGGAGCCAGTCAGTGTCAACGGCGTGCTGTTCCAAGTCCAGGAGCAGTGCTGATATGGCTGCGGTCCACCCACGCAGCATTCCCCTGTCGGTTTGGCGTGCTGTTTCCATTGACTTGCTCTGCTTCTTTCCTGCCCTGTTTCCCCTTCAGCCCTCCACCCGACAGGGCTGTGCTTGAGGGGGTTGGGGGGGGGGGTGCCAGAAAGGCTGAACGACGCCGGTTGGTACTTACGGGTGTACGCATGTGTTCGCCTTTTGAGGGAATACTCCAGGCCTGGATGGGTGGGTGAGTTGGGGCTGAAGGGGCTGGGTTCAAGGAAGGAAGGAAAGAAAGCAAATTAAGGAGCAAAGGCCTTGGGCCAGGGGGCACTCACTTCCCGCCTGTGCTTGCTGCAGACATACGGTCCCCCCCCCCCCGCCCCCCCGCACCCTCCCCAGTTCCCTGAACAAGCCTGGGGTAGTACACTGGAGGGTGCGGCCAGAAAAACACGAATCTGACAAAGTCGTGATGTAAATGTGCAGGATCACGGGGAGCGGGACGACCGCAGTCGCCCCCCTCCCCCCTCCAGGTCTTCTGGCACATTTATTTGCCCGAGATAGCTGGGCATCGGCCTTACATAACCATTGCTGCTAAATGCAAAGGATGAACATTCTATTGATGGTGCCCCACATTTTTTTACCCCAACATATATACAGCGTGACCTGGCTTTTGGGGATTACTGTGTTGTGACACATCAGCTTGTGGCGTATGTTGTGACTGTGTTTGCTTTGCTGTGTGTGTGTGTGTGCGTGTGTGTGTGTGTGTGTGTGTATGTCTTTCTGCGTGTTCTGAGTTTTCGAAAGGCGCCAATTGGTGTTAGACATGCTTTGTCTTGTTTGACGATCCAACTGACGAGGATTCTGGCATTCGGATCCTGAGTTGTGCCCGTTTGCCCCCCAATGGTGTGTGTGTGTGTGTGTGTGTGTGTGTGTGTGTGTGGCGGGGGGCGTCCGGGCTGCTTCTACTGCTTCTACTACTGGGGTGTCACGTCTCAACCCCCCCCCCCCCCACCCCCGCCACGCCGTGCGCGGAAAAGTGTGTGTGCAGGAATGGATGATCCACAGCTGAAGTGGTGTGTACCCCCCCCCCCCAATTTGTACCACCCCCCCCTTTTCCCATTTTTACCTAAAAAGCCCCACACTGCACCAATTCTTACCAACCCCCCCCCCCCCTCCCGCCCCATTACCCCCCCAAAAACAAAAAAACGCCCCATTTGCACCGTTTTGTACCAAAAAACCTCCCGCCGCATTTTTTTCTACCAAAAAACCGCCAATTGGCATCAATTCTTGCCAACCCCCCTGCCTGCCCCTTTTCTTACACCCCCCCCCCCCCCAAATTTGTACCGATTTTTACCAAAAAAACCCATTTGCACCATTTTTTTTAACCAAAAAACCCCCCAGCAAGGTTTGGGTTTTTTTTTGGTAAAAAATGGGGTTGTTTTTGGTAAGGTTTGGGGCTTTTTTAAAGAAACGGGGGGCTTTTTGGTAAGGGTTGGGGGGGTGGTAACATTTTTGGGTGGGTTTTTTTTGGTATGAACGGGGGGGCTTTTGTGGTGGGGTTTTTTTTTTTTTGTCAAACCCATTTCAAGAGCAGGATTTTGGCCACAGATTTCACACCCACAAATCACCTGGAAGAGAGGTTGTTAGATCAAGCATAGGCGCGGGCATTGTATACCCCCCCTTTTAGGGGGTCATTGGCGTAGCATACCCCAAGGCATGATATTTGATGTCCAACCCCTTGTAAAATCATTATTTTGGTCAATAAGACAACCCCCCAGTGGATTTTTTGCTTCTGTGGCCTCTATCCCCTGAAACTGGATATCACTTTTTTTGGGGTAGGTGGGGGGGGTGGGGGGGGGGGAAGAACGGTGACCGTCAGAACAAGCGCCGGTCGAAGGGTAACACAGCCGGCCCCTGATGGACAGGTCGGTGGTTTGATTCCCGGTTGGCAACGTTGCTGAAGCGGCTGGCGATTGGCCGGCCAGGATTCGAACTACCGACTTGCCAGTCTGCGGTCGGCTGCATTACCATTCGACAGTAACTCATTCCGACGAAATATATTCTCCCCACTGCGTGAAGCCAAGCCTGCGACTGAAAAAAAACTGAAACTAGGTGTTTCTGTCTGCCTGCCTGCTTGCCCGATTGGCTGTCTCACTAACTGCTTGTCTGACTAACTGACTAGTTGGCTGGCTGCCAGCCTCTCTTCGAAGTGCAGTGCCGAAGGGAATAGAATTTTTTGTGGCCCCTTGAGTTGGGGATAGGGACTCATAAATCCACAAAGTTGTGTGCCCCCTGGAGTTGGTGATATGGACACCCACGCTTTGGTGTGGCCCCTTGAGTTGGGGACCTGGACTCCCATGCTTCGGTGTGGGCCCCTCGAGTTGGGGATATGGACTCCCATGCTTCGGTGTGGCCCCTTGAGTAGGGCAGCAGAGGGGGAGGGGAGGGGTTGTGGAGGGGCTGTGGAGGGGCTGTGGAGGGGCCGTGGAGGCGTAGGGGAGGCGGTGGAGGGGTAGCGGAGGGGCTCATATCCTTCAGTCCTTGTCCCTGGCAAAACCGCCCAAATGTGAAGCCACACTTGCTGGCCATGTACGGCATGGGGACCGAGCTGGTGGGTAAGGGAGCATTGCACGCCGTTCCTATGTGCAACTGGATCATCAAAGACCCAATTAAAGGGTTCCATGAAGTACCCCCGCAAAAAATTCAGCCCCCATGAGGAACCCCCAAAAAAGAAGCCTCATGAAGGTCCTTAAAGGACCCCCACAAAAGATCCCCTTGAAAGACCCCCTTGAATGAACCCATAGCCCCACCGAAGACCCCCCAAGGGCCCTTGGGAAAGACTAAGCAAGGGAATGCAAGAGACCCAAAGGGCCAGCCATGCACTGTCCCCGCCGCAGCCAAACTACTCTTCCAGCGTAAGGCCCCTCGACTTCCCCTGCACGTCCCCTTCACTGCCCCTCCACAGCCCCTCCACTGCCCCTCCATTGCCCTTCCCCTACCCCTCCATAGCCCCTCCACTGCGGCTCTGCCGCCCCTCCACTGCCTCTCCACTGCCCCTCCACTGCCCCTCCCCTGCCCCTCCCCTGCCCCTCCACAGCCCCTCCACAGCCCCTCCACTGCCCCTCCACGGCCCCTCCACAGCCCCTCCACTGCCCCTCCACAGCCCCTCCAGTGCCCCTCCTCTGCCCCTCCACAGCCCCTCCACAGCCCCTCCCCTACCCCTCCAAGGCCCCTCCCCTGCCCCTCCACAGCCCTTCCACTGTCCCTCCACAGCCCCTCCCCTGCCCCTTCCACTGCATGACGGCATGACGGCATGATGGAAACCAAACATCTTGTTAAAATTGTCAAAAGGGCCACAAAAGAGTTGCCTTTCATTAGCAGGGATGCGTACCTCAAATGAGTCTGCCTTCTGTAGGGTTCTCTATGCGTTTGTGTTGATGGGTCAAGAGAGATATGGACCCCCACGCTTCGGTGTGGCCCCTCGAGTTGGGGATATGGACTCCCCGACTAATGAGGAGGTTTCAACAAGGATAAGGAAGCAACCCCTGCTCGCACGTTTGTTAAAATCGGGAGGAAGCGGTTTCCGGTTCTCGATAGCTATGATGGTAGGTGAGCATGGGTACACTAAGGGCTTGGAAAACAAGGGATCTACCGGTGTGCATATACTTACGTCCATGCAACAACAATTGCTCAATCGGTTTGATCTATCTAGGCGTTGTTTACGCGGCTTGATGTTTTGTGTTTGTGTTGCAATTATGTATGGGTGTAGGGTGTGGCAGGGTTGTTCAAACGTTTGGTGCAAAGGCTTTGTGGGTAAGGTTTGGGGGGGTTTTGGTAAGAAATGTGGTGTTTGGATTTTTTTGTAAAAACAGATTTTTTGGTTAGGTTTGGGGCTTTTTTGGTAAGGAATGGGTTTTTTTTTGGTAAAAAAAAGGGGTTTTTTGGGGAGGGGGGGAAGAGTCTTTGTTGGGGGTTTCGCAGGGTCGTCCATACGTTTAGGTTTTTGGATAAGGTATGGGGGGTTTTTCGATAAGAATTGGGGGGGTTTGGATTTTTTTGGTAACAAAACGGGGTTTTGTTTGGCAATGTTTTGGGGTTTTTTTTGGTAAAAAGTGGGGGTTTTTTTGGTAAGAATGGCGGGGTTTTTTGGTAAGAATTTTGGGTGGGTTTTTTTTGGTAAGATTGGGGGGTTTTTTGGTAAGAGATGGGTTTTTTTTTGTAAACTTTCATATCCCTTGGGGGATCGGTTGGCACAAAGGGTTCTTTTTTTAGAGCAAAATGGGGGCTTTTTGGTGCACAGCGGGCGGGGTTTTTTTTGGTACGTACCACACAGCTCAAGAGTTTTGCTGGAATATGGGGCTGAGGCGCGCTCATAGGCCCGGCTTATGTAGGGTAACTGTCTGGGCCATCGTCGCAACCTTCATCGTCGGGCGTTAAGATGTGTGGGAGCCTTTTGTGAGTTGCCGACGGCTACCCCCTGCAGAGCTCTCCCCGATCCACTGCTTTGTGGTGTTGCCCTCATTAGATCATGTGTGCATCCAGAGCCTGGAGCATTGCAAGCCAAGTTGGGGGTGAAGGGGCCGGGTTCAAACTTTTGTTTTCATTCGGACTTGAATCCTTGGAGTGAGTGCTGAAATCACTCCAGATATGTGTCCCCTTTTCAGAAGGCTTGGCCCCTGGGCTCCATTGTTGCATGGTATGGCTGACTGCAGCTCGGCAAGCACTCTTGCACCACCTCTTGGGTCAGGCTGCTGTATGGGACGGTTTTGCCTTTTAGGGTAATGCCAAAGCAGCAAAGAAATAAGAATATCGAGCAGTATCCTCCACTCTGCATGGCACGTTTCATGACAAGTCTTATTGTCAAGCAGCGGCCCCCCTCCTGCAGTGTTTCTCATTCCTGCAGATGTCCCTTGCGCACTACTGTTGCCTGCGTTGCCTACAGGTTGATCCCTCTGGATCATATTGGGCATGGAAAGCTTCAGCCATTGGCAAAAACATGGTGAATGCTAAGACATTTTTGGAGAAGCGATATGACCCCGAGATCGAACTGGAGGATGCCATTCACACTGCACTGTTGACGTTGAAAGAGGGCTTTGATGGAAAAATGACCTCTGAAAACATTGAATTGGGCATTGTGAATGATAAGGAGTTCCGAGTGTTGTCTCCTTCCGAGGTGAAAGATTATTTGGATGAAGTGTTGTAGGCTGACGTCAAGTTATCTGGTGTTACTGGATACAGGGGTGGTGTATGCAATACAGAATTGCCTGCTGTTTGACGGGGTTGCGCAAGGGGCATTTCTTGCTCAAGGAAATGACTGTGTTCTGCATTTAAAAAGTGACCGCAAGGAACGTAAGTCCTGATGAGACTTGTTTTTTGAGAATGGAACGTTTTCAGAGGCAAAACCTATTGATTGGTGAGTATGAGAGCTCAGGATGTAGTCTGCGCCATCTCCTTGATGGCCTGTTCAGTTTCAGGTGCAAGGTGCTTGTCATGCCACACATCTGAGCATGTGACACAACATGACAACATCACAGAGGGTGGTTCCATGTGTGATCAGGGGATTTGGGGCCTGGTCAGTTTGCCTGGCTTTTGTCTGTATTTGTGGAATATTTTTTGTGCTGATTGTTTGCAATCATGTACAGGATGCGATGGAATGTGTTCAAGAGATTCAGTGCACAGGGACACGCATTGCTGTGAACCACTAGATGCACTGCACTATGGATACTGCAGCTGGATGAAGCACGTTGTTTCTTCTTGAATTTTGCTTCTTTTTGGCCTTTGCATGCACTGGGCATTGAGGAAAAAGATTTCTCTGTTATGCACTCTCATGGAATTGGTTGAGTTTTCAGAGTGTGTATCATAGGTGCAATAGGTACAACACTATATGTTTGCAAGATCTCGTAAAGTATCTTGCAAAGGTGGCACTGCTGCCTTTGCGAAATCTACTGGTAAGAGACCTGCTAGCTGGTAGGAGACCTGCTAGTGTCGTGATCACAATGGCAGCAAATCAGATAAGGTTAATCTGTTACCTTCATTTGTACACACCCTTCATGTTGCATGCATGGCTTGTCTTCAGGTTTGCAATGTGTGAGGGTGTCCCTCACTTGGATTACCGTGATATAATAGCTATTTGCAACCTCATCACTATGGTCACAAATATGGTATTCAAAATTTATCTGCCACGTGGCATTCCTTGGCACTTCTTTTCTTCTTGTCTCGAATAGACACCGTCCACGGTGGAGAAAATATTTTCTTTTAGGGGGCGTACCGTGCGCTGTTCGAAAAGTAGGCCATTCTCCACCACCGGTAGGCAGTTTTTTGGGTGTAGGATTGCCGCAGGGTACTATTGCCATTGTGTATCCTTGTAGCATCAACCCACCCCCTGCTTGCGTGTATGTACGTTTGCAAATGGGCACCCTGAGGCCGGTATATGGTGATACATTCTCAGAGTGTCTGCCGCGGGGCATCATGTATTGCTCTCATTGCTCAGACCCTCTATTGCATTTGGAGTTTAATGTTGGAGATAGGGTGTTCTACACTCGCTCCAATGGGGTGCGAGTTCCTGCCGCAGTGGTGGGGTTTGTGCCCAACGGATTAGTCCACTTGGAGTATTTCCAAGACGCGGTGAAGGTGGTGAATTGGCAGTGCAAAGTTGAGTCCATCCCTTTTGCCATCCCGAGTGCCGACTCACTGCCCCCCTGCTCACGCAGCCCTTCGCCGTCGCCTGACGATCGGGGAAGGAGTCCATCAAAATCCGCAACTCCACCACCCTGTGCAAAGCCGCGCGCCCCCAAGACTACACAACGGTCTCGGGAGGCCGGCAAGCAGCTCGCTGCCACCGTGTGTGACATTTGGCCGGGGTCCCATGAAGACTTGCATGCCAACACACGCATACTTTTGAATTGCTCATGCATGCTTCTAGAGGTGGCAGGTTTTCGAGGCTGTTACCAGGGTAAACACCGTAATAACTGGCGCTATGCGCGCGCTGTGCACGTGCTGTGCGAAAATGCCTTTTTAGATGCGAAAAAAAGTTTTTTTAGTTGCGCTAAAAAATTAATAGAACCTCTAAAAAAAGTGCAAAACATCTAGAATTTAATACAGAATATCTCAAAAAAATGTCGAAAGTGAGTAAAATTTTAGATGCGTGTCAAAAAAAATACTCCGCCGCAAATGTAAGAAAAAATAAAACAACGTTTTAGGAACAGATTTAGGGACAGGGATCTAAAAAAAAATACAACTTCTCAACAAAAAACCAATCCGCATCTAAAATAAAATAAAATATAATAACGGTTAACGCTACCCCTATGTCCCTGCCCTGCCCCTACAGGCAACATGCAATGGAAACCACTCATTCACACTGTTCGTTGCATCTAGGGACAACATGACGCTCAGCATGACACCACTGCCAACAAGATTGCCTGATGCCAGATGCACTTTCCGAACGTGCTGTTGCAGCACACTTTAGATTACGTGAGGATGATGGATAATGCACCTCACTTGATGGCGTAGGAACCTGTCACTGTGCAACTGATGCACGAGACACCTTCGTTGTGGACAAGGGCTGGAGTGCCATGTATTTTTGGACATGACCCAAACAAATACAAAACCAACATCCCTCCCTGTGTGCACCCTGGTGGGGTTGTGTTGGAGCTATGAACCTCGTGCCCAACTTCATTGAAGCCACCGAGGCCTTTGCTCTCGTGCTACCTTGGTTGAAGGGCAAGTGGAACCGCATCGCCCCCCGTGTTCCTACTCCCAACGTGGGCATCGTCGACTTGGTTGCAAAGACCTTCACGGTGAGCGACAAGCACGCAGCTATGAAGGATGAGTCATCTTCACAACGCGCCATAGCCCTTCACTTGCTGCTGGGCGTGACGCCTCTTCGGGCCATGTGGCCAAAGGGAGAACTTGCCAGAAGGAGCTTTTTCCAATGAGAAATAATTCATGGTCTTTGTAAAGATATTGTCGGTGGGCACCAAGCACTTTGCTTGGCAGGAAACTCCAGTACCACCCTGGTGTCTATGCCTTGGTCATGTCAACTCGTTCTAGTTATTTGTTTGTTCTTTCTTTTCATCCGTTGTTCGGTTGCAAGGAGTTTTCACTTGGGTAATTCTCTTCTAGTGTGGATCAGCGTTAGGAGTATGACAAGTTTTAGCGAGGAATGAATTTTGGTCATTGTGCCTAATGCATGCATTATCCGGTCTGGCATACCCTACTGTCTTGTGCTCAAATGTTGCATCTTACCTACGTTATGTTTGTTGGATTCACTTTTCTTGAGTTATCCGGCATACTTGTTATCCGTGAGTTGAACCGCATATTGTGTTTGTTTGTGTGTGTTTGCGTGGGTATTTGTAGCTAGACCAAGCTTGCCATGCTGGTATCCGCGTTTAATGGAGAGCAACTGAAGTGTGTGTGAGACGGGCTGAGTAAAATTGCCTTGCTCGTGCACGCATTTTTTTGTGCATGGAGGTAATACCCTTCTCCTAGACACGTTATGCATGCGTGAGCACTTCGCTTGGGCGCTATAAAAATTAGCAAGTGTGTGTGCTCTTAACCCTATCTTTTTCTCCGTACCCTTCTCTTACCCGAACTTGATTAGGTCTCCATGACCTAGGATGGGCTTCACCAAAAGAAGATCTCGTTGAAATTTTCGTGTTTGGAGAGAGGTGGATTGACGCCGCCTACTGCCGGGATATTGTGTGTGTTGGTGCCTCAAGCCGCCACCGACGGAGAAACCAAAAAGGTGGGCCAGCACTGTGGCTTTGGTAGATCTTTCGTACCTTAGGTAGGCCTCAGGAAAGCAAGGCACAGTGGGGACTCCGCGCTACTGAGGGGTTTCCATTTGTGATCATGCGGACGTGTGCCTAGCCTATTGAATCTGGTCGGCTTCCGGGAGCACTACCACTGATTGTTGAAAGATTTGGGGCGAAAGGGTTACCCTCGCAATCAGAATTAGAGAAATCAGCGAAACCGCCTCAGCTACCATGTTTTTTCCCTCGAAAGCCATTTCAAATGCTTGTGGAAAAAGATTCCTTGCCGAAAACAAACAAAAGAAAGCAAAGCACAGTAGACCAAGTGCCACACCAACAAAACCACACAATCGCGGTACACTGCAGCCACATTCAGCACCTCAGAAACCTGGCAACCTGGCACAATACACAATGCCGGACTTACAAAGGAAGATTAAGGTAGGAATAGGCGACAAAACAGCGTAAGGCGATTGATGCTTGATGATTCTCCCTTGATCTGCTGACTTGAGCCCCATTTGAGTTGAGGTACGGACTTCCTTCAATTGAATTCCAACATAAATGTGCGATCAGCGGTTTCAAACAGGAATCAAAGAAATGCGTGCAAAGGGAGACAAAGAAAGGTATGTGAGAATGTCACAACTTCTTGACCAAAGGGTTTCGAAGTCAACGAACCATACCCAATGGTAGACGGCGTCCTCGGCTAACATATATCGAACCGAGAGATTCCAACTCCACGTTCGATGAGTATCGCATAGTTCGAACTTGACATCAGCAATGTAAAAAACACCAAAATTTGAACTACCTTTTGTACCCTTTGTCCCGGTCATGTCATATGTACACAACAATGATATCAATAATAAAACACACACAAACATGTACAAATAGACATGAAATCTCATCATTCCTCATTCCGGTTTCATCTTTATCTGCAGTCACGCGCGACCTAAATTGTGCAACTATCGCGACCGCAAGTGCTGCAACTCATTCTCATTACACTTGGCAAAGTCACAAACACTGACGACAATGGAGGAGGCCGGTGTGGTGAAGTACATGAAAACCTTGATAGAGCAAGGCCCTGGAGTGCACAGCAGAACTTTGAGAGTATTTCTTGCGGCGTGCGCCGCGGTTTGGTGCAGTGCAACACATCATCAGCGAAATGCGATGCGATACGAACTTTGACGGACAGCAGCCACTGTTGGTCCTCGTGTGCAGGGACTGGCTGAAGCTGTTCTTCAACAGTTTCGTCCGGCGACTGAGCTCCCTTGTTTGTCCCCTACTTGGCTGCTGAGCTTCCTCGCGCGACATGGCATCACGCATCTGAGGTGAACCTTGCTGTAGTGTTGTGCTGCGTGCTTGTTCTCCATATCGCCCCACCATCGTCACTGATGCCCCCGCTCGTTCACTGTCGCTCCACGTCGCCACA
Organism: Eutreptiella sp. 'Long Island Sound 2002'; assembly: GCA_964036045.1. Taxonomy (NCBI): domain Eukaryota; phylum Euglenozoa; class Euglenophyceae; order Eutreptiales; family Eutreptiaceae; genus Eutreptiella; species Eutreptiella sp. 'Long Island Sound 2002'. The sequence goes on along the minus strand of OZ038382.1, from coordinate 8,307,474 downwards.
GCGTTCATGGTCATGGTGCCTCACGCTTGCTGCCTGCATCAGCCGCTCCCTGCCTGCATGCAGCGCTCGCCCCCTCTGTTGTGTGCATCACGTCCTGCAGAGCCGTCACTACGGAAAGACTGCCATCAAGTGAGTTGCAGCCGATCAATGACAACCAATGGCGACGGCTGTTCACAGACATCGTGCAAAGACCAAATGAACATGGAAGGAGTGGCAGCAACGTAGTTGATAGTATCCCTCACTGTCTGCAATGGGCTTTGGATGAGATTCTCTTCCAGTATTGCCTCAACGAAAAGAGGATGCACGTGGCCGACCAGCCCAAGCAAGTTTGCCTAAGGGCGAGCAGTGGCAAGAGGCTGTTGACAACAACACCATGTGTCAGCCGAAGTGGTGAGGTTGTCTGCATGCAGATCAGCCACAGGGAAAATAGATCAGGAGGTTTAAAAATCCAACAACCCATTTGCAATCACGTATGTGGTCTCTACTTTACATGGTATCTTGGTAGGAAGTCCAATTCACCAGGATCCTCGCGCAATGCTCGAAGCAAGATGCGCATTTTGGCCTAAAAATGCGAAAAACACGTGCACAAGCAGCAGGCACGCTTATACTAAGATTATCAGGGCACAATGTTCAAGGAAGAGGTTCAATAGAAACGTACCCAATGCAAGGGCGTGTGGTTTGCAGTGCAAAAGAATGTACACTGGCTTGATCGGCTGGGGCAGGGCACATCACGAGATTTATCAATATTTCACAACAGTACCTCTTGACCTTCTACGCTTCGACGTTTCTCAGAACACACTTTTTATAGTGTCATCCCGAGTCTACAGATAGGTCTGAGAGGTAACCTTCGGCGGTATAGCTCTAGCACAGTGCGCGTGGCTGTTTTGTATGCAGAACGAATACCCAGCGCTGAAGTTGCCAAAGAGGTACGACAAAAACATTACCGCACATCTGCCGCCGCACATGTTACCCCTGCCCCCTTATTGTTAGTAAGAAAAAGTCACTGCCATGTCTTTCTTGGAGGGCTTGATCCAGGCCAAGCCCCCCTTAAAACCCTTTTGTTGATGCAAAGACTAACTTAAGTATTTTTATCACTCTTTTGAAGTTTTAAGTACACTTTCTCAAAGTCACTAGGGTTATAACCCTAGCCCCCCCCATGAAGTTCACCCCTACCACTCAACTGAGCGGAGGTATCTTCCTTCATGGACGATATACCGAAATAAAATAGGCATTTCATGCCTTAGGCCGTGCAGGTTAAGCCTAGTGGTCTCCCACCCCAAGACCCCTATACTCAATTGTTTCTACCACTTATTGTGGTTCTACGTTTTAACTGTTTCTGAATTCAGTTGCTTGGCCAGTCATAATATGTGTCTGGCCTAACTCCTATGCCCCACATTCCTAACCAGCACCATTTCACCCAAAAAAGTGCACATGAAGTGCTTGATGCTAACTTGGAGGCTAGAGTCAGGCCAGTTTTCACATAAAATCTTTTTTTTTATCGATTTGTGATTGAATCTTTGTATTTAAGCCTGCTTTGTCTATCTGCAGCCCTTCTGTGTTACACTGGATTTCAAACTATTCATTGATTCGATCCTCATCCTGTTCTTGCTCTACTTGCTCCTTTGGTTTTTGGATTTCAACATCAAAAACCTGCAGGATTTCATCAAACTCTATAGGGCACTAATCAAGGACATCTTTCCGGTAGCAGAGGCAAACCCTGAGTACCTTTCGAACCGACTGTGAGCAGAAGCACAAGAAAAGCACACTGAAAGGCACATTGAACATGTCCACTCAACTGTCCTCCCGAACCTGGCCCATCAGAAGTGTACAAGTCCAAATTGGCAGTGTAGCCCACCCAAAGAGTGAACCGCCACTCAGAGCAGCATCTGGGTCGCAGGAAGATCTAGAGCACAGAAGGGCGAATCTAGATCCGCCCAGAACAACACCATTAACCATGGAGACCTTAGCGGCCCATGGTGAGGACAGCCTGCAAAGGCTCCGCAGGCGAGTCGAAGCCTCCATTGCCCGGTCGGCCTGTCCGGCCTCTTCTTCTACTGTTCTTGAAGGTGGTCCTGAAGAACAAGAGGACCTACGAAGGAGGATGGACGAGTGTTTGCTCCACGAGGAGTACCACAAGTCCACCGTAGGAGAAGATGGAGAAATACCTCTTGATGCCCTCGGGTCGCCGCCCGAAACTGAGATGGGTTCCTTCCTTTATTCGGGGCCATCTACAGACATGGTGGACACAGTATCACTACCGAGACGACCAAGAGTACACGAGCACCCGAGAGCATGGCATCCAGACCTGCCGACAACTTCAAGGGCTCCTGAAAAGAGTCTGGATCCTCTTCACCCAGAGCCCACCTATGGGGCTCTTGATCGCACGGCCGAACCTTTGGCCAAACTTCTATCCGGATCTGAAGACCCGGATGTGACAGCTCTGTCAGAGGCTGTCAAAGCAAAATTGGGTATCACCGAACCCTTACCCAAGCCAGCACTACTCTCACCTTCACCCGGATTGAGCACGCTGGCTGATGATCCCAAAGAATCAAGGGTGTCCAGGTTGCTACCCAAGGTCACTTGCCCCAGCCCTTTTCATCCTCGCGCTAGGACAGTCCCAATTGCCGAATTACAGGACGTGCCTGTGACTGAGACGGAGAAAAGAGGGCTGTCAGCCCTGGCACCCCTTGCCGGCGTATCTCCCCCCCCTTCAGGCACAACCCCGCGGGGGTGGGAAGATGGGCAGACCGATTGCCCAGGCGAACATCCAGCTAGAATTGCCGGAGTCCGACCCGAAAAATCTGCCCGGATGGGCAGAAGAATTTGCTGAGTTTCTTTTGCTAACTGGCCAATCCCATGTGGTTGTGGCCACCAAATGCTCACTGCTGAAACGCTCATGCAAAAAGAAATTTTTGCGAAAACAGGTGAAACAGATTGTGAAAACCTGTTCAACCTGGGCTGAGGTACTCCAAAGACTGGAGAAAACATTCCCAGTCTATGAGACTGACCTCAGTGTGCGCACACAGATAGAGGAGCTACCTATGCTCCCTGAGTTTCCTTCCGCTGCGCGAGTCTCTGAATACGTGTGCGACCTAGGGTATCTGTTTTCACGGATGAACCTGGGCTCCTACGGAGCCACTGAGCCCCACCTGTGGCTCATGAGTAAGATCCCCCAACGTACGTGGGATAACTGCCGCGCTACCTCTGAGAGGAAAAGCCGGACCCATTCGTACGACGAACTGGTGGACCTGCTGATTGAGCTAGCTCTTGAGAGGGAGAATGACTCCCACATGGAGAAATTCCTCAAGAAGCACTTGGGTCGAGGTGGTACCCCTACCCCCTGAAGCTGGTCCGGAGCCCCGTGGCCATCTTTGGGTCACTTGGGGTGTGTATCTATGGGCCGGCAAGCCGCCATTGGCTGATATCATACTCTCCCATCCGCCTGACCTAACCGGATGTGATAGTGTGATAGGCTTGGCCATTCCAGATATGAGCGGCCATATTCAATACCGAGCCGCCGCCGGCTGAGATTTATATATCAAAATATCAGGAATCAACAGGGTTTTTTTATCATAATGTTTCCGTAATTTTTCAGCTATCCGTTCTGTTTGTCAATGTATCGGCGACTATCAGTTGGCTCGCGATTTTGCGATAACCGATTGGTTAACTGTTATTTGCAGATATTTTAGCGGAAACCCCGATGAAGGGTCAGATTTCATCAGAAAAGGGTTCGTTGCTTCCGCAATTTTCATGTTATATACTCGCAAAATTAATCCGATTTTTTCAGACATTCAGAATCGGATTTTCGATTTCGAGGTCGCCGCACTAGATATGATGAATTTCGAGTGGTCCTACATTTTTCCCCGATCACGAATCAACCTTAGTTTTGTTGTCTCCTTCATTTTTCTTGGAGATATAGGCGAAACAAAATTGATTCGTGAGGTCACGTTGAAAAATCATATCTCCGTCTCGATGCGAGGAACTCCAATTTTGAGACCTGGGTTGGAACCGCCTTGGTCTCAACTTAATTTAGGAAGCGTCAAACGCCCTTGGTATGCACACCTGCCTGTGGTATCAAAGGATCATGGTCAAGAGGGTAGAAAGGACTTTACAACTCTTGGACCGTGATACCGAATATTTTAATATGGGTTTTGAGTGTACCGCACGAGTGTTAGTGTTGCATAGAAACTTTCCTTGGGTTCCTACGTATCTTTAACGTGAAGTTATGTCCATGGAGGGGCATGGCATACCATGGTGGGAGCCACTTTTAAGGGTATGTGTTATATGGATGGTATGTGCTTCGCTATGCTCACGCCCATGTTATATATCTCCATTTGTAGGAAGATATGTGGAGTCATACATGGCAAGGGCGTTGCCCATGTCACAATGGTGAGCTCCAAAGCGCTAGACTAAGTCTACCGCACATATAGTGCATGTGGGAAGGCTTACGGAGCGACCCACAAGCGCCACTATCAATTTTCCAATTTTCATGGTGCGTGTCATGAGGAGGTTCGAAGGTGTCTTCATGCGTTCATTTGGGGATCCAAGTGGGGGGATTGTTCACAAATGGTTCCAAGCAATAGTGTGTTGAACCATATGTTGATACCGTGGGTGAGCGAAGTTATATACTATTGTGATTACTTTGAATTTGGCAATATTTGCATGTTTTTGACCTCATTTTATGCTCATTGTTGTATTTTATGTGCTCAACTGGTTGGCTAACAGTAAAGTGCCTAGAGTTCTGTGAACTACGGTATGTTGCTTATATGTTGGCAAATGCTTCGGTGTTGCACCTCACCATATGCCAGATCACGTGGTCACTTTGGCGTGGCACACGAGGCCTCACAAAATTAGGTCTCATATTCGTGAGTTGACTTGTGAAGCATGGCATGTGTATATCCGGAGGGGTTTGGGAGCCAATGTTGATATATTCTCGGGCATGGACGTTTGGTCTATATCACCCTTGTATATTACTTTCCGGTTTGACACATGCATGGAGCATTTGAATATTTGCCGTATGCATGATTGAGTATATAATTGAATTTTGGGCCCTATGGAGTGATTTGCCTAATTTTGCTATGTTGTGAGGTCACCCTCATGGGGCAATTCTCCAAGCCCAATCGATTCCAAGTCCAACCAAAGTTATGTCAGGGTACGGCATGGTCCTGAGTGCCACTCTAGGCCATGACACGCCACCTCCCCTATTGGGCTAGGATTTAGAGGCTTGGGATTGAACACATTTTTGGGGTTTGTGTAGTGACTTTTGACACATGGCATTTAGCCGTCTTATTTGACTTGGTTCAGGGCATCATGTTGGCGAGTCAAGGGAAGGTCCTGAGTCCAGGGAATGAGGGGTCTATGGCTGTGATTGTGTACATTTCCATCTTTCCCCAATTTTGCTTGATTTGTGTTCATATGCCAATTTCAGGCACTCTTTATTGATTTTGGTGCAATTCTATGTACATGCCCAACGCCCGTGTCTCCGTGTGCACCGTGAGACGACCGGCGTGTTGAAAGGAGTAGTTGAGTGTCAACGCGGGACCTCAAACACCCTTGGAAGCCCTCAGTGTGGATTATTTGGATTGGAGCTATTGTACTTGGGAGTTGGTTATTGCAAGGGATCAGGATTTGTGTGAAGGAGCCATATTTTACTCTTTTTTGTCGGAAATTGTGCAGGATAGGGCAGGATCATGCAGAACCTGGTGAGAAGCAAGACCATAGGAGTGTCAGGAAATGGTGAAAGGGGTACAGCAGGGGCCGGTCCTGGTAGGGACCTTCCTTATGGTGGCAGAGGATTACCTGTCCCCTACCGCCGCACCGGGGACTTGGGCCCTCATGAGCCCTGCCCAAGGACGCCCCGGGTGCAGATCGTGGAGTCCGTGGAGTCGACGCCGGACTTGGAAGCCCGAGAAGAGCAAAGATGCTCAGGACGGAGAGCCCTTGTAGGACATGGGCTAGACATGGAGGACCTGGCCTCCATGTGTGAAAGGCAATGCCGTAAGGCTTGCAATCTCCGCTCCGCTGCGGAGGAGTTGGAGGAGACTGGCAGCAACGGCAGGGCCCGGCGTTACCGGAAGCGCGGGTCCCCAAAACCCGCGGCGGAAGCCAGGGCGATGGAGACGGATCCCTGCCCGGTCAGGCTGTGGTCAGCTGCAGATTCCGAGGGGCATTCCGATGGCTATCGGACCGCTTTCCCTTCGGTGTCGGAGAAGATGACCAGACCGCCCAGAAGGGCGCACACGGCCCCAGAACCCAGCCTGGAGCATGACGCCGAGGCGTTGGAGAGGCCTACCAGAGCCAGAACGGCGCCTGTGGCCCGGCACACGGAGCCAAAGCGGGATAACATGGGCGACACACCCATGGTGGAGAAGTCCGAGGCGCCGGGAACTGTGGGATGCGCCGGATCAGGTGGAGAGCACGTTGAGTGCCACCGCGAGCACGTATCCTTCCTCACTGGCAAGTACCCAAAGATGGGGATGGACGCCATCGTGCAGCACCTCGACCGCCTGGACAACCAGAAGGACGGCCTAGAGGAGGACATCGTGGGGATCCTGGATGACCTGTCAGAAGCGGAGAGAGACATGGCGGAGCTGCGAGCGGAGCAAAACCGGTACCGGGAGAAGCTGGAGATGGCCCTGCAGAAGCAGCAGCGAGTGGTGGACAGCCTCCTCCACCTGGTGGAGGACATGTCGGGACGCCTGAAAAGGCTAGAGGAGTTACAACCCCTCGCCTCGGGTCCGGAGCTCCCGACAAGGCCGGCAACGGCAGAGCTGGTGGAGCGGGTTAAGACCCTCAGGAGCGCCATGGAGAAAACCATGGGCGGCCCTGCAGAGGCACCTTACGCGCCTCCGCGTGTTGACCCGGGTGCGCTGCCGGTTGTTCCCATGTTCAGCGAATCCATAATGCTCGGGGAGCATACGGCACCGGCTGGGTCCATGCGGGAAGAGCACGCAACCACGGACCTGAGGAGCCTGACGGTACAGACGTCCCATGCCGCCCAGGATCCACCGACCGCTACGAATACCCATGCAGTTTATGTGGAAGAGGAGATCCAGACCATGCAGGGGCAAACCATGGGAAGGGCCGACGGACATGTTCGAGGCCGTCCAGGTGGAAACCTGTGGGTGAAGGACCCCACTACGGGGATATGGACAGCCGGTGGAGCAAGTCCTTCCTGCATCCCAAACCCCATGGGTTCAGGCCCAACTGGACCGCACTCCATGGAGGAGAGGGATGTACGGGGAGTGTACTCACACCCCCCGGCCACAGGTGGTATCGGTCTCCGTGGAGTGGTGGCTGCGGACGTTGGAGACGCCATCAGGATTGACGACCTCAGGGGAATCAAAATCCCCTACTACGATGGCAACCCCTCCAACCTGGATGACTTCATCCTGGATTGGGAGGACTTCGCCGAGGAGGTCGTCGGCGAGATGAAGGGAGCGCCAAGGGACAAGTGGGTATGTCGGACATTCCCACACAGGCTGGCGCAAGACCTGAAGGAGGAGCTCAGGGATCAGATCCGCGAGGGATTGATCCAGACGGAGCAGGCCTGCCTCCAGTGGCTGGAGGATGAGGAGTGAGTGGACGCCCCCAACCAGAAGTTGGAGGATTTGTGGTCCATTCCGCTGCTGCTGGAGCGCGGGGAGCTGCGGGTCCGGGAATGGAATCGCTACATCAGCAAGTACCGAAGAAGCCTCAAGCTGGTGGAGGACTGGAACGAGTCCAGCGAGATCGGACACCTGCTCAAGGACCTCCTCCCTGGCCACTGGAAGAAGAAGGTGGAGGACGAGGAGAAGAAGAGAGCAAAGAAGCGCGTGGCCGTACGGATCATGGCATCGGAGGACACCCACGCCGGAATAATGGAGTTTTTCCGGCGAAACCTCGGCGAGCCCAGCCTAATGTTGGGGTTGAAGAACACCGTCTACGTGGACGTATTCGGCGACACCATGGGGCAAAGGCTGATGCGCCTTAACAACGCGGAGTGGAGGCGCGGAGAGCCGCTGAGGATGCAGGTCATCTTTGCCCGCATGAGCCTGGACGAGATCGTGAAGTACATCACGGTGGAGCTGAAGCTCAACGCCAAGAATGAGGCCCACGTGCAGGATCGACAGGGCCATGGACATCGAGGTCATCGGGAAGATCGCCAACACCGAGAGGTCAAGGAGGACACGGTCGGCACCGCGGAGGAAAGGAGTGGAAGCGGCTAAGATCTCTGGACCGCGACCACCCGAGAGGATCAGGAAGAAGCCCACTTCTTCGCGTTCGTAGCGCACAATATGAAGGAGCATGGGCAGGACAGGTCCAGGTGGAACCGCCTGGACCCAAGGACCAAGAACCGCAAGGAACCGCGGAGGATCGGGAACCCGCCGCTCTCGTTCCGCGAGTACAGATCACAGCACGACGGTTGCTGGGTCTGCTACGGCAAGGGGAACAACCATGCACATGACCACCGGCATTGCAAGGTATATGAGGATGACAAGAAGACCTACTTCGCCGCCCATCCCGACAAGAAGCCCAAGGAGCAACAAATTGCCGATTGGAAGGCCAAGGGCGGAAACGGTGGAAAAGGCCAAGGAAAGGGCCAAGGGAAAGGCGGAGGAAAAGGCTATGGTGAGGACCTGGCCCAGACCGACGCGTGAAGTTGATGGAGGAGGTTGCTGAGGACATGTTGAGGACGTTGGAGGAACTCAAAGCCCAGCAACGTGGTGGACAAAGTCTGGGCGGATCGCAGCAGGAGGGAGCTGCGGCAAGCCACGTCTAGAGGAGCCCCCACGGGAGTGGGACCCCGGAGGCCTCTCCTCCGAAAATCAGTGGAATCCTAGAGAAAGCGAAGGCACATCGGGTGACGAGGAAGGCTCTAGAAGAGCCAAAACCACTGAGTTTCGTCACTCCCAACCCCTGGAGCGCCCTGCCAAGGGAAGTGTATGTGGGCAAGGGACGTGGTAAGAAAGAAGGAGCAACCACGGAGAGCCCCGTGGACGGGCAGGACCAGCCCAAGATCTACACCATCCGTGACCATACCCTCGAAGTCCTGATGCACCCGGATGTGCTAGAGTTGAATGCCGTGAGAGTCGTCCATACACCGCAGGGTGACGAGCGGCAGTTGCACTTGAAGGTGCGTGTACAGTGCGGACAAGAGGAGTTGGTGGTGGATGTTTTGGTGGATACGGGTGCCCAGGTGAGCCTGGTCCGGAGAGGGTTGTTCAAGGAGGAATCCCTGCAGCTCAGCCGTAGACCGGTACGCCTGAAGGTGGCCAATGGAGAGATTATGGGTGGTGGCACCCATGAGGCCACTATCAGTATGGAATTCCGGCAGCATGAGCGCTTGAACCGCCCTGATTTGGCGAAGAGAAGCACTCTATCCGGGAACTTCTATGTGGCCGACATTACAGATTGGGATATGATCATGGGGCATGACTTCATGGTGGGAAACGCCATTGGAGCCCTTCCCCATCGTGCAACGCTGCTCCGGGAGGATAATGAATGCCTTACATGGCTGTCCACGGACTATGCATGCGGATCATCCCAATGGAATGCTGAGGAAGAGGATCGGATCGTCCAAGCGGTGCAAGCTGTGGGTGCCAAGTCCAGAGGAGACCGCGGAGTTCAGCTCACGGAGTATGGAATGGCGCCGCAGGTGTATGCCAGGATGATTGAGACGCTGGGAGCCGAAGCGCCCGAGACAGACGTCTTCGCTTCCCGGGATGCCCCACGTTTGAGGAAGTGTAGGAAGCATTGGCATCGAGGAGACTCAGCCTGGCACAGGCATTGGGGTTTGAAGGAGTGGGGGCCCATGTATTGGCATGGCTCCCTGGAAAATACCAGACGTACGGTGGAGAAGATCGTCGCGGATAGGGCGAAGGGGATCCTGGTCATAACCGGCATAGGATCCACCCCATGTCCGCTGGAAGGTCTCAAGTCGACGCTGGATTCCATCACCCTGAACGAGGTGTCATTCGAGCCAGAGGAGGAGTTGTTCATCGATGCCAAGGGTTTATCAATGCCCTCCCCGGGTCAAGCGTGGGGTACCAAGGCTTTCCTGGTGGATGGGGCGCAAGCCCAGCCCACGGGTGATGAAGCATTCATCCGCAGGGTTGAGGCGGTGCCCATGCGGGTCATGTTTGAGCCCAAGGAGGTGACGGATCAGCCAAGGGATGGCATTGACGTCCTGTCCCACGCCGAGATCGACCACGTTGTCAACTACATGCGGATGCGGATGCATGACCGTGTGGCAGCCAAGAAGGGGCGGGCCATTGTCACATCTCCGCATTGGTTGCATGACAAGATGCTGGTCACCGGCAAGTACGAGAAGGATGAGTTCGTGGCGAGGGTCATGGATCACATCGCGGACCAATATGATGGTCCGATTGGGTCGGACCCGCCGACGTGGGATTTTCCAAGAATGGGGGCCGGTAGCGACAAGAACTCGGCTGATGCCGCAAAATTCCGAAGATTATCGGTGGGAAGCATGCCCCACGACGATGAAGACGGCATATCGGACAACGAGAAGTCGGACTCGGACCCGGAAGGGGCCTATACCGCAGTGCGGTCGGTTGTATCGATACCGAAGCAAGCGGCTGAAGAGGCCCAGGAGAATCCGAAGGTTGCCGAGCTGAAGGAGAGGCTGATAAATGCCTATCCGCGGCTATTCAGTGGCGTCGCCAACAGGAACCCTCCAGATCGTGGGAGGTTTGGTACAGCGAGGATGAAGCTGAAGCGGAACCCCAAGACCTATCGTCATCGGGAGTACCAACTTCAGGGCGATCAGGCCGAGGCCATGAAGAAGTTGTTGGCCGAGTTTATTGAGCGGGGCTGGATCGAACCCTCCGACAGTGAGTGGGCCAGCCCAGCCTTTATCGTGCCCAAGAAAGAGAAGGGCGAGTGGAGGTTGGTGGTTGATTACAGGGGTTTGAACGAGCAAACTGAGCAAGACTCGTACTCGCTTCCTCTGATCGACACCATCCTCCAAAAACAACAAAAAAAGCGGATCTTCACGGTGTTAGACCTGAAACACGGCTATCACCAGATGCCGCTACAACCGGACTCCAGGCCCTGCACAGCGATGTCGACGCCGCTGGGGCCCATGCAGTGGAAAGTGGTGCCTATGGGCGCCAAGAATGGCAACGCCGCTTTCCAGCGCATGATGGAGGACCTACTCGGTCCTGTCCGGGACTGTGCCGACCCCTTTGTCGGTGACATCATCATCGGGTCCGGCACGGAAGACATGACCGAGGACGAGCTCATCGAAGCACATGAGAAGGATCTGCGCCGAGTGCTCAGCGAGCTGGACAAGCACAACATGGTGTGCAAGCCCACCAAAGCCTCACTCTTCGTGAGGGAAGTGGAGTTTGCGGGTCACGTGGTTGGTCACGGGCAACGCCGTCCCATGCCTGGGAAGCTGGCGTCCCTGCACCACTGGGAGAAGCCCCAGACCATCAGCGAACTCCGATCCTTCATGGGGTTCTGCAATTATTATTCGGGCTATGTCCGGATGTATGCGGAACTATCGGGCCCGCTGCACAACATGCTGCAGGTGGGCAAGTTCGATGGTCAGAAGGGGAGCAAGAAGAAGCTTGCCCGGACCCCTGAGGCCGAAGATGCATTCAGCTGCCTGAAGGAGCGACTCCTGGGGCAGCTGGGGCTATTCCAGGTGGACCCGGACAAGGGACTCGTGCTACGGACGGACGCCTCGGACTATGCTGTAGGGGCAGTCCTCGAGCAGGTCCGGGACGACGGGTCGCACGTACCCGTGGCGCTTTGGAGCCGGATCCTGGCCGAGGGCCAACGTCGAGCCTGGACCGCGAGGGAGAACGAGACGTACGCCATTGTTTGTGCGCTCAGGAAGTGGTCTGGCCACATCGGATTACAACCGGTGTTGGTTTGCACGGACCATCAGTCCTTACAGAGCTGGCACAAGGAGCACGTCGACACCCTGAAGCCGGTTCGGGCCCCCGTGGCCATCTTGGGGTCACTTGGGGTGTGTATCTATGTGCCGGCAAGCCGCCATTGGCTGATATCATACTCTCCCATCCACCTGACCTAACCTGATGTGATAGTGTGATAAGTTTGGCCATTCCGGCTATGAGCGGCCATATTCAGTACCGAGGCGCCGCCAGCGGAGATTTATATATCAGAATATCAGGAATCAACAGGGTTTTTTTACCATAAAGTTTCCGTAATTTTTCCGCCTTTCGTTCTGATGGTCAATGTATCGGCGACTGTCAGTTGGCTCGCGATTTTGCGGTAACCGATTGGTTAACTGTTATTTCCAGATATTTTGGCGGAAACTCCGATGAAGGGTCAGATTTCATCTGTAAAGGGTTCGTTGCTTCCGCAATTTTCTAAATAAGCACTCGAAATTTAAATCTGAATTTTTCGCGATGTCGAAATCGGATTTTCGACTTCGACATCGCCGCACTTGATTTGGTCTTCTTCGAGTGGTCATACTCCTTTCCCTTTGCCCAAATCAGGTTTCCCTTATGCTTGCCACCCATTTGACTTGGAGATATAAGGGAAACAAAAGTGAATCGTGGGACCACTTTGAAGGGCCATATCTACGCGCGAGTGTGAGGAAAGAGAATAAGGAAGGTTGCGTTGCAAGCGCCCTAGTCTCAACTTATTTTTAGTAGGGTCCAACACCTTAAGTCGTCACACACACTTGTTGTATCATAGGATCATGGTCAACATGGTAGAAACTTGTTTCTAACTTGTTGACCATGTGTCCGGACTTGATATTATGACTTTCGAGTGTAGCGCATGAGTCTTGCGGTGGCATAGCATCTTTCCTTAGGTTCCCACGTCCATTTAACCCAAAGTTATGATCATGGAGGGACATGGCATACCATGGTGGGAGCCTATTTTAAGGGCTATGTGGGATATTGGTAGTATATGTCTTGATATGCTCACACCCATGTTATATATCTTCGTGTGGCCGAAGAGATGGGGAGCCATACGTGACAAGGGCTTTGCCCATGTCCCAATTGTGGAATTCAAAGCGCTAGACTAAGTCTACCGCGTATGTATTGCTCATGGTATGTTGGGCAAAGAGATCCATGAGTGCACTCCCATTTTCATGGGGCATGTAGATATAAGTGGCGAAGGTATCTCCATGCGCCTGATTGGGGATCCAAGTGGGGGAATTGTTCGCAAATGGTTCAAATCATTTGTGTATTGAACCATGAGCGGATATCATGGGTGAGCATAGAGATATACTATCATGACAACTTGGTATTTGGTCATATTTTCATGTTTTTGACCTCAATTTTTGCTCATTTTTGCGTTTTGTGTACTTACCTGGTCGGCAAACAACAAGAAGCCTATGGAGAGTCGAACCACGGTATGTTGTTCATATGTTGGCATATGCTTTGGAGTTGAACACCACCATATGCCGGATCGCGTACTCCATTTGGCTTGGCGCCCGAAGGATTACAAGATTTGGTCTCAAGATCATGGGCTGACTTGGGTAGTGCGTGGCGCCCATATCCGAAGGGGTTTCGAGGGTATAGTGGGGATGTACATGGGCATTGACCTTTGGTCTCTATCCTCCATGAATACTAGACTCCGATTCCATGCATGCTTTGAGCGTTCGGATAAGTGGTAACTTCAATTTTGAGCCTACATTTGATATATGGCCAATATGGTGTGAATTGGCAGTTTTTTTTTCGCATGTTATGAGTTCAAACTCATGGGGCATATCTCCAAGCCCATTCGACTCCAAGTCCAACCAAGGTTATGTCAGGGTAGGGCATGGCCCTGAGTGTCACTCTAGGCCATGACACGCCACCTCCCCTAGTGGGCTAGGATTTAGAGGCTTGGGAGTGAACACATTTTTGGGGTTTGTGTATTGACTTGTGACACATGGCATTCAGCCATCTCATTTGACCTGGTTCAGGGCAATATGTTGGTGAGTCAAGGGAAGGTCTTGAGTCCAGGGAATGAGGGGTTTATGGCTGTGAATGTGTAGGTTTACCTCTTTCCCCAACTTTGCTTTATTTGTGTTCATATGCCAATTTCAGGGCTTTCCTCTTTGGTGCAATTCTTGTACATGCCCGCCACCGTGGGACGACCGGTGTGCTGAACGGAAGCCCGCAGTGTGGATTGGATTATTGCTGGATTTGTGGGATCTGGTTGCTGTTCAGGGTTGAAGGAGGATTGTATTTTATTTTCTATATTTTTGGATTTGGAACCCTGGATTTCGATAAATGCAATCGTTGATCAGGAGCAAATCGGCAGGGGTTACAGGCGGAAGGAGCACAGCAGGGGCCGGTCCTGGTAGGGACCTTCTTTATGGTAACAGAGGCGTACCTGCTGCCCCTACCTACCGCCGACCCGGGGACTTGGGCCCTTATGAGCCCTGCCCAAGTACGCCCCGGTTGCGTATTGTGGACTCGGTGGAGACCACGCCGGAGATTGGAGCCATAGAAGAGCCAAGACGTTCAAGAGCATGGCGAACTCCGGAAGGTGAAGCCCGAAGAGAAGTACGACATTCGGGAAGAGGAGGACTTGACATGGAGGATCTGGTCTCCATGTGTGAGCGTCGCTGCTGAAAGGCATGCAACCTCCGCTCCGCCGCAGAGGACTCTGAGGAGGCCTGCCATTCAGGCAGCAGTGGAGGACGGGCCCGGCGCTACCGGAAGCGCGGGTCACCCAAGTCTGCGGCAAGGGACGCCGGGGCTATGGACACGGACCCCAGCCTGGTCAGGCTGTGGGAATCCGAGGGGCACTCCGAGGGCTATCGGACAGCCTACGAGCCACTTTCGGAGTCGGAGATGTCCGCGCCGATCGCCAGGGCGCATACGGCCCCCGAGCCCGCCCTGAAGCACGACGCCGAGGGCTTGGAGAGGCCAGCCAGGGCCCGGACGGCACCTGTGCCCCGGCACACGGGACCAGAGACAGACTCCATAGGCGATACGCCCATGGGCGACGAGTCTGAGGTGCCGGGAACCGCGGGATGCGCCGGATCAGGCGGAAAGCAGGCTGAGTGCCACTGCGAGCACGTGTCCTTCCTCATGGGCAAGTACCCAAACATGGGGATGGACGCCATCGTGCATCGCCTAAACCGCCTGGACAACGCGTGGGACGGTCTAGAGGAGGACGTCGCCGGGATCCTGGATGACCAGTCGGCCGCGGAGAAAGACATGGAGGAGCTGCGAGCGGAACGGGACCGGTACCGGGAGAATCCGGAGCTGGCCCTGGAGAAGCAGCAGCGAGTGGTGGACAGCCTCCTCCACCTGGTGGAGGACATGTCGGGACGCCTGAAAAGGCTAGAGGAGCTACAGCCCCTCGCCTGGGGTCCGGAGCTCCCGGCAAAGCCGGCCGCGGCAGAGCTGGTGGAGCGGGTTAAGAACCTCAGGAGCGCCATGGATAAACCCATGGGCGGCCCTGCAGAGGCACCCTATGCGCCTCCGCGTGTTGACCCGGGTGCGCTGCCGTTTGTTCCCATGTTCAGCGAATCCACAATGCTCGGGGAACACACGGCACCGGCTGGGTCCATGCGGGAAGGGCACGTAACCACGGACCCGAGGAGCCTGACGGTGCAGATGTCCCACGCCGCCCAGGATCTACCGCCAACTACGAATACCCATGCAGTTTATGCGGAAGAGGAGATCCAGAGCCAGACCATGCAGGGGCGAACCATGGGAAGCGCCGACGGACATGGTCGAGGCCACCCAGGCGGAAATCTGTGGGCGAAGGACCCCACTACGGGGATATGGACAGCCGATGGAGCAAGTCCTTCCCGCATTCCAAACCCCATGGGTTCAGGCCCAACTGGACCGCACTCCATGGAGGAGAGGGATGTACGGGGAGTGTACTCACACCCCCCGGCCACAGGTGGTATCCGTCTCGGTGGAGTGGTGGCTGGGGACGTCGGAGACGCCATCAGGATTGACGACCTCAGGGGAATCAAAATCCCCTACTACGATGGCAACCCCTCCAATCTGGATGACTTCATCCTGGATTGGGAGGACTTCGCCGAGGAGGTGGTCGGCGAGATGCGGGGAGCGCCGCGGGACAAGTGGGTATGTCGGACATTCCCACACCGGCTGGCGCAGGACCTGAAGGAGGAGCTGCGGGATCGGATCCGGGAAGGATTGATCCGTACGGAGCAGGCCTGCCCCCAGTGGTTGGAGGATGAGGAGCGGGTGGACGCTCCGAATCAGAAGCTGGAGGACTTGTGGTCCATCCCGCTGCAGCTGGACCGCGGTGAGCTGCGGGTCCGGGAGTGGAACCGGTACCTGCGGAAGTACCGACGGAGCCTGAAGCTGGTGGAGGACTGGAACGAGTCCAGCGAGATCCGCCACCTCCTGAAGGACGTCCTCCCCGGCCACTGGAAAAGGCGAGTGGAGGACGAGGAGAAGAAGCGCGCCAAGAAGCGGGTGGCGGTGAGGATCATGGCGGCGGAGGATACCCATGCGGGTATCATGGAGTTCTTCAGGAGGAACCTGGGCGAGCCCAACCGGATGTTGGGACTGAAGAACGCCGTGTACGTGGAGGTGTTCGGAGACTCCATGGGGCAAAGGTTGTTGCGCCTCAACAACGTGGAGTGGAGGCGCGGGGAGCCGCTGAGGATGCAGGTCATCTTCGCCCGCATGAGCCTGGACGAAATCGTGAAGTACATCACGGTGGAGTTGAAGCTCAATGCGAAGAACGAGGCCCACGTGCAGGATCGATATGGTCATGGACAACAAGGACACCGAGAAGACCGCCATCATCGGGAGATCCAGGAGGACACGGCCAACTCCGCAGAGGATGGTAGTGGAAGTGGCCAAGACCACTGGACCGGGTCCCGGGAGGATCACGAGGAGGCCCATTTCTTCGCGTTTGTGGCGCACAACGTGAGAGAACATGGGCAGGACCGGTCCAGATGGAACCGGATGGGACCCAAGAAGAACAGAGAGCCAAGGAGGATCGGGAACCCACCGCTCTCGTTCCGGGAGTACAGGTCTCAACACGACGGGTGCTGGGTCTGTTATGGCAAGGGAAACGACCATGCACACGACCACCGTCGGTGCAAGGTGTATGAGGCGGACAAGAAGGCCTACTTCGCCGCCCACCCCGAGAAGAAGCCCAAGGAGCAGCGGATTTCCGATTGGAAGGCGAAGGGCGGAGACGGGGGAACAGGCCAAGGCAAAGGCCAAGGAAAAGGCGGAGGAAGAGGCTATGGTGGTGGACATGGCCAAGACCGACGAGTGAGGTCGATCGAGGAGGTTGCTGAGGACATGGTGAGGACGTTGGAGGAACTCAAAGCCCAGCAACGTGGTGAACAAAGTCCTGGCGGATCGCAGCCGGAAGGGGCTGCGGGAAGCCAAGTCTAGAGGAGCCCCCACGGGAGTGGGACCTCGGAGGTCTCTCCTCCGAAAATCAGTGGAATCCCAGAGAAAGCGAAGGCACATCGGGTGCCGAAGAAGGCTCCGGAAGAGCCAAAACCACTGAGCTTCGCCACTCCCAACCCCTGGAGCGCCCTGCCAAGGGAAGTACATGTGGGTACGGGACATGGCAAGAAGGAAGGAGCGACCACGGAGAGCCCCGCTGATGGGCAGGACCAACCCAAGATCTACACCATCCGTGACCATACCCTTGAAGTCCTGATGCACCCGGACGTGCTAGAGTTGCATGCCGTGAGAGTCGTCCATACACCTCATGGCGACCAGCGGCAGTTGCACTTGAAAGTGCGAGTACGGTGCGGACAAGAGGAGAAGGTGGTGGATGTGTTGGTGGATACGGGTGCCCAGGTGAGCCTGGTCCGGAGAGGGTTGTTCAAGGAGGAATTCCTGCAGCCCAGCCGGAGACCGGTCCGCCTGAAGGTCGCCAACGGAGAGATTATGGGTGGCGGCACCCATGAGGCCACCATCAGTATGGAATTCTGGGAGCATGAGCGCTTGAACCGCCCCGATCAGGCGAAGAGAAGTACTCTATCCGGGAACTTCTATGTGGCCGACATTACCGATTGGGATATGATCATGGGGTATGACTTCATGGTGGCAAATGCCATTGGAGCCCTTCCCCATCGTGCAACGCTGGTCCGGGAGGATCATGAATGCCTAACATGGCTGTCCACGGACTATGCATGCGGATCATCCCAATGGAATGCTGAGGAAGAGGATCGGATCGTCCAAGGGTGCAAGCTGTGGGTGCCAAGTCCAGAGGAGACCGTGGAGTTCAGCTCACGGAGTATGGAATGGCGCCGCAGGTGTATGCCAGGATGATTCAGACGCTGGGAGCTGAAGCGCCCGAGACGGACGTCTTCGCTTCCCGGGATGCCCCACTTCTGCGGAAGTGTAGGAGGCATTGGCATCGAGCAGACTCAGCCTGGCACAGACATTGGGGTTTGAAGGAGTGGGGGCCCATGTATTGGCATGGCTCCCTGGATAACACCCGACGTACGGTGGAGAAGATCGTCGCGGATAGGGCGAAGGGGATCCTGGTCATAACTGGCATAGGATCCAACCCATGTTCGCTGGAAGGTCTCAAGTCGACGCTGGACTCCATCACCCTGAACGAGATGTCATTCGGGCCAGAGGAGGAGTTGTTCATCGACGCCAAGGGTGTATCAATGCCCTCCCTGGGTCAAGCGTGGGGTACCAAGGCTTTCCTAGTGGATGGGGCGCAAGCCCAGCCCACGGGTGATGAAGCCTTATCCGTAGGGTGGAGGCGGTGCCCATGAAGGTCATGTTTGAGCCCAAGGAGGTGACGGATCAGCCAATTGATGGCATTGACGTCCTGTCCAACGCTGAGATCGACGACGTCGTCCACTACATGCGGATGGGGATGCACGACCGTGTGGCAGCCAAGAAGAGGCGGGCCATGGTCACATCTCCGCATTGGTGGGAAGACAAGATGTTGGTCACCGGCAAGTACGAGAAGGATGAGTTCGTGGCGAGGGTCATGGATCACATCGCCGACCAATACGATGGTCCGGTTGGGTCGGACCCACCAACGTGGGGTTTTCCAAGAGTGGGAACCGGTAGCGACGAGCACCAGCCCGAGGCCGCAAATTTTCGAAGATTATCGGTGGGAAGCATGCCCCACGACGATGAAGACGGCATATCGAATGAAGAGAAGTCGGATTCGGACCCGGAAGAGGCCTATACCGCAGTGCGGTCGGTTGTATCGATACCGAAGCAAGCGGCTGAAGAGGCCCAGGAGAACCCGAAGGTCGCCGAGTTGAAGGAGAGGCTGATCAATGCCTATCCGCGGCTATTCAGTGGCGTCGCCAACAAGAACCCTCCAGATCGTGGGAGGTTTGGCACAGCGAAGATCAAGCTGAAGCCGAACCCCAAGATGTATCGTCATCGGAAGTACCAACTTCAGGGCGATCGGGCCGAGGCCATGAAGAAGCTGTTGGCCGACTTCATTGAGCGGGGATGGATCGAACCCTCCGACAGTGAGTGGGCCAGCCCAGCCTTCATCGTGCCCAAGAAGGAGAAGGGCGAGTGGAGGTTGGTGGTTGATTACAGAGGTTTGAACGAGCAGACCGAGCACGACTCGTACTCGCTTCCCCTGATCGACTCCATCCTCCAAAAACAACAGAAAAAGCGGATTTTCACGGTGTTGGACCTGAAACACGGTCATCACCAGATGCCGCTACACCCGGACTTCCAGGCCCTGCACGGCGATGTCGACGCCGCTGGGGCCCATGCAGTGGAAAGTGGTGCCTATGGGCGCCAAGAATGGCAACGCCGCTTTCCAGCGCATGATGGAGGACCTACTCGGTCCTGTCCGGGACTGTGCCGATCCCTTCGTGGATGACATCATCATCGGGTCCGGCACGGAGAACATGACTGAGGACGAGCTCATCGAAGCACATGAGAAGGATCTGCGCCGAGTGCTCAGCGAGTTGGACAAGCACAACATGGTGTGCAAGCCCACCAAAGCCTCACTCTTCGTGAAGGAAGTGGAGTTCGCGGGTCACGTGGTTGGTCACGGGCAACGCCGTCCCATGCCTGGAAAGCTGGCGTCCCTGCACCACTGGGAGAAGCCCCAGACCATCAGCGAACTCCGGTCCTTCATGGGGTTCTGCAATTACTATTCGGGCTATGTCCGGATGTATGCGGAACTCTCGGGGCCGCTGCACAAGATGCTGCAGGTGGGGAAGTTGGATGGCTGGAAGGGGAGCAAGAAGAAGCTTGCCTGGACCCCTGAGGCCGAAGATGCGTTCAACCGCCTGAAGGAGCGACTCCTGGGGCAGTTGGGGCTGTTCCTGCCGGACCCGGACAAGGGATTTGTGCTACGGACAGACGCCTCGGACTATGCCGTGGGGGCAGTCCTCGAGCAAGTCCGGGACGACGGGACTCATGTTCCTGTGGCGTTTTGGAGCAGGATCCTGGCCGAGGGCCAACGCCGAACATGGACCGCGAGGGAGAAGGAGACATACGCCATTGTATGTGCGCTCAGGAAGTGGTCTGGCCACATCGGACTGCAGCCGGTGGTGGTTTGCACGGACCACCAGTCCCTACAGAGCTGGCACAAGGAGCATGTGGACACCCCCTCAGGACCAGCGGCTAGGAGGGCCCAATGGCACGAGACGTTCGCCAAGTTCGACCTCAGCGTCGTGTACGTCCCTGGGAAGGACAACACTGTGGCAGATTGCCTCAGTCGCTGGGCCTACCCCGCGGGCAAGGCGTGGATGGACATATCAAGCCATGGCGACGCCGAGGAGACCGAGGACGCCAAGCGCATCATCGAGATGGAGAAGGCCATGGAGCAAGAGGGGGTCAAGTGCTTTGTGGTGATGGCAAATCGTACGGACCTGGCCAAGTTCCGGGGTGCCCGCGTCCAAGCTATTCGAGAGGAAACCCTCGAGCAATGGATGGTGGCCCCTGTAGAGCTAGTCAGGTCGGTGCTCACAGAGGACTGGTCGGATGACTACGCGGCATCAGAGCACTGGAGCAAGTACTGGAATGCCGTGAGCGCCCCGTCGGACGACGAATGGCCTGAGGGCTTGACCGAGGATGGGGATAAATTATTCCTCAAGGACAAGCTATTGGTCCCTGAGAACCGAGTGGAGGAGCTCGTTGACCATTGGCAAAACGCCCAGCTCATGCACCCTGGCCGAGACAAGATGCAGCAGGACCCGGAGTGGCGTTTCAAGTTCCCTCCGGGGTACTACGCCATCCTGGATAGGTACTGCAGCGACTGTGCCGTGTGTCGGGCCACGAAGAGCCCTAACCACTCCACAGCGGCAATCCGGTGTATACGGCTATACCGGAGGTCCCTATGCGGTCCGTGGCCATGGATGTATTCGCCATGCCTGAGGTCACCGTGGAAGGAGAGACCTATGACTGTGTCATCCTGGCGGTGGACAGGCACAGTGCGTATATCGTGGCGGTCCCTGGCAAGAAGTCCAAGAAGAAGGACAAGAAGGACAAGCATGGAGTGGGGCTGCAGGCCAAGACCGTCGCTAATGCCATGATCAGGCATTGGCTGACGATTTTTGATGTCCCGGCTGTCATCTGCAGCGATCGGGGCAGTCAATTCGTGGGGACGTGGTTCAAGACGATGTGCAAGCACATGGGAATTCGGCACGCCAAGACCGTGGCATACCACAGCCGGTCGACTGGCCGGGCTGAGGTGGCCGGGCGGCAGATGTTCGAGAAGTTCCGCCAGCTGCACATCGACGAACCGGGCCGGAATTGGTACGATTCCCTGTGGAGGGTACTCCAAGCGTATCACGACCTTCCGGGGCCCACTGGACTGTCGCCCCATCGCATCCTGTTCCTACGGGATCGAGTGTCACGCACTCTCCCGTGGTTGAGCCATGGCAAAGTGGCCCGAGAGGCGAACGCCATGATGGCTGAGGCGGACAACACGGCGGCCAAGGTGTGCAAGGCACTACAGGACGAGCATGACAAGAGGGCCAAGTACTTCAAGCAGGTAAAAGTCCAGAAGTATGCTCTCCAAGACACCGTGTGGGTGGAGCGGCACCACAAGGATGTCCTGTCCAGGCATCGGCAGGCATCTTGGTATGTGCCGGGGGTAATTGTTCGGAAGGTCGGGCAGGATGTGTATGCGGTTCGTGTGGGGGATAACAAGATCCTGGACCGCGACCATACCCAGCTTCGTCCCCGAGCACCAGACCCCAGCGGACGTCCCGTCACCTTCGAGTTCACGGCCGGCGATGTGGACTCGGACGACGAGGGTGAGGACGACGACTTCACCGCTGAGAAGATCCTGGCGGACAAGCCGGACCAAGGGACGCCTGGGGGTAGGCTTTATAAAGTCCGTTGGAAGGGATTCGCCGCATCCAGGGATTCGTGGGAGCCTCCGAGCAGTTTTGTGCCGAGGTACACCACCGTCTGGATGGACTACCTGAAGAAAAATAATATTTCTTTGGATGTCAAGGACGTATTGGTCCATTTGGTTGCTGCTGTAGCACCGTAATGGATCCCCCTTGGCATTTTGTTTGTTTCTGTGATTGAGGAGACGGGTGAGGGCGTTCATCCGGGGATTTTTCGGCCTTGATTGGCCATATACCCCCTTCACTCGATCTCCACATATATATTTCATTGTGGTATACTTATTTAGGTCGACCGACGACGTTTCTCTATCTTTGATCCCCTTGGTCCATGTTGTAGATCAAGAGGAGACCGGATATGGCGTAGGGCACCGATTATCAGTGTCCTCACCCCTGCCTTGGGGCATGGGGGACGCCTATAACGTGTGTGGGGCCTCCAGGTGTCCTTGGGACATGGGGGGGGGGTTGGAGCCCATTGGGGTCCTCCCGTCCTCTCTTCAATGACTTCCGAGCGGTGACAACGCTCTGAGAAGGGGGGTGAAGCCGGTTCGGACCCCCGTGGCCATCTTGGGGTCACTTGGGGTGTGTATCTATGTGCCGGCAAGCCGCCATTGGCTGATATCATACTGTCCCATCCACCTGACCTAACCTGATGTGATAGTGTGATAGGTTTGGCCATTCCGGCTATGAGCGGCCATATTCAGTACCGAGGCGCCGCCAGCGGAGATTTATATATCAGGAATCAACAGGGTTTTTTTATCATAATGTTTCCGTAATTTTTCCGCCTTTCGTTCTGATGGTCAATGTATCGGCGACTGTCAGTTGGCTCGCGATTTTGCGGTAACCGATTGGTTAACTGTTATTTCCAGATATTTTGGCGGAAACTCGGATGAAGGGTCAGATTTCATCTGTAAAGGGTTTGTTGCTTCCGCAATTTTCTAAATAAGCACTCGAAATTTTAATCTGAATTTTTGGCGATGTCGAAATCGGATTTTCGACTTCGACATCGCCGCACTTGATTTGGTCTTCTTCGAGTGGTCATACTCCTTTCCCTTTGCCCAAATCAGGTTTCCCTTATGCTTGCCACCCATTTGACTTGGAGATATAAGGAAAACAAAAGTGAATCGTGGGACCACTTTGAAGGGCCATATCTACGCGCGAGTGTGAGGAAAGAGAATAAGGAAGGTTGCGTTGCAAGCGCCCTAGTCTCAACTTATTTTTAGTAGGGTCCAACACCTTAAGTCGTCACACACACTTGTTGTAGTATGGGATCATGGTCAACATGGTAGAAACTTGTTTAAAACTTGTTGACCATGTGTCCGGACTTGATATTATGACTTTCGAGTGTAGCGCATGAGTCTTGCGGTGGCATAGCATCTTTCCTTAGGTTCCCACGTCCATTTAACCCAAAGTTATGATCATGGAGGGACATGGCATACCATGGTGGGAGCCTATTTTAAGGGCTATGTGGGATATTGGTAGTATATGTCTTGATATGCTCACGCCCATGTTATATATCTTCGTGTGGCCGAAGAGATGGGGAGCCATACGTGACAAGGGCTTTGCCCATGTCCCAATTGTGGAATTCAAAGCGCTAGACTAAGTCTACCGCGTATGTATTGCTCATGGTATGTTGGGCAAAGAGATCCATGAGTGCACTCCCATTTTCATGGGGCATGTAGATATGAGTGGCGAAGGTATCTCCATGCGCCTGATTGGGGATCCAAGTGGGGGAATTGTTTGCAAATGGTTCCAATCATTTGTGTATTGAACCATGAGCGGATATCATGGGTGAGCATAGAGATATACTATCATGACAACTTGGTATTTGGTCATATTTTCATGTTTTTGACCTCAATTTGTGCTCATTTTTGCGTTTTGTGTACTTACCTGGTCGGCAAACAGCAAGAAGCCTATGGAGAGTCGAACCATGGTATGTTGTT
This sequence comes from Eutreptiella sp. 'Long Island Sound 2002', assembly GCA_964036045.1. NCBI lineage: Eukaryota > Euglenozoa > Euglenophyceae > Eutreptiales > Eutreptiaceae > Eutreptiella > Eutreptiella sp. 'Long Island Sound 2002'. Next base: position 8,283,297 of record OZ038382.1, on the reverse strand, counting down.
CATATGTTGGCATATGCTTTGGAGTTGAACACCACCATATGCCGGATCGCGTACTCCATTTGGCTTGGCGCCCGAAGGATTACAAGATTTGGTCTCAAGATCATGGGCTGAATTGGGTAGTGCGTGGCGCCCATATCCGAAGGGGTTTCGAGGGTATAGTGGGGATGTACATGGGCATTGACCTTTGGTCTCCATCCTCCATGAATACTAGACTTCGATTCCATGCATGCTTTGAGCCTTCGGATAAGTGGTAACTTCAATTTTGAGCATACATTTGATATATGGCCAATATGGTGTGAATTGGCAGTTTTTTGGCATGTTATGAGTTCAAACTCATGGGGCATATATCCAAGCCCATTCCACTCCAAGTCCAACCAAGGTTATGTCAGGGTAAGGTATGGCCCTGAGTGTCACTCTAGGCCATGACACGCCACCTCCCCTTTTGGGCTAGGATTTAGAGGCTTGGGAGTGAACACATTTTTGGGGTTTGTGTATTGACTTGTGACACATGGCATTCAGCCATCTCATTTGACCTGGTTCAGGGCAATATGTTGGTGAGTCAAGGGAAGGTCCTGAGTCCAGGGAATGAGGGGTTTATGGCTGTGAATGTGTAGGTTTACCTCTTCCCCCAACTTTGCTTTATTTGTGTTCATATGCCAATTTCAGGGCTTTCCTCTTTGGTGCAATTCTTGTACATGCCCGCCACCGTGGGACGACCGGTGTGCTGAACGGAAGCCCGCAGTGTGGATTGGATTATTGCTGGATTTGTGGGATCTGGTTGCTGTTCAGGGTTGAAGGAGGATTGTATTTTATTTTCTATATTTTTGGATTTGGAACCCTGGATTTTGATAAATGCAATCGTTGATCAGGAGCAAATCGGCAGGGGTTACAGGCGGAAGGAGCACAGCAGGGGCCGGTCCTGGTAGGGACCTTCTTTAACCCCCTCGGGACCGGCGGCAAGGAGGGCCCGGTGGCATGCGACGTTCGCCAAGTTCGACCTCAGCGTCGTATATGTCCCGGGGAAGGACAACACTGTGGCAGATTGCCTCAGTCGATGGGCCTACCCCGCGGGCAAGGCGTGGATGGGCATATCCAGCCATGAGGACGCCGAGGAGACCGAGGAGGCCAAGCGCATCATCGAGATCGAGAAGGCCATGGAGCAAGAGGGGGTCAAGTGCTTTGTGGTGATGGCAAACCGTACAGACCTGGCCAAGTTCCGGGGCGCCCAAGTCCAAGCTATTCGAGAGGAAACCCTCGAGCAATGGATGGTGGCCCCCGTAGAGCTAGTCAGGTCGGTGCTCACAGAGGACTGGTCGGATGACTACGCGGCATCAGAGCACTGGAGCAGGTACTGAAATGCCGTGAGCGCCCCGTCGGACGACGAAGGGCCTGAGGGCTTGACCGAGGATGGGGATAAATTATTCCTCAAGGACAAGCTATTGGTCCCTGAGAACCGAATGGAGGAGCTCATTGACCACGGACATAACGCCCAGCTCATGCATCCTGGTCGAGACAAGATGCAGAAGGACCTGGAGTGGCGTTTCAAGTTCCCAGCGGGGTACTACGCCATGCTGGACAAGTACTGCAGCGACTGCGCCGTGTGTCGGGCCACGAAAAGCCCCAACCATTCCACAGCGGGCAACCCGGTGTATACGGCTATACCGGAGGCCCGAATGCGGTCCGTGGCCATGGAAGTATTCGCCATGCCCAAGGTCACCGTGGAAGGGGAGACCTAGGACTGTGTCATCCTGGCGGAGGATAGGCACAGCGGGTATATTGTGCCGGTCCCCGGCAAGAAGTCCAAGAAGACGGACAAGAAGGACAAGCATGGAGTGGGGCTGCAGGCCAAGACCGTCGCCAACGCCATGATCAGGCATTGGCTGACCATTTTTGATGTCCCAGCTGTCATCTGCAGCGATCGGGGCAGTCAATTTCTGGGGACGTGGTTCAAGACGATCTGTAAGCACATGGGGATTTGGCACGCCAAGACCGTGGCGTACCACAGCCGGTCGAATGGCCGGGCTGAGGTGGCCTGCCGGCAGATGTTCGAGAAGTTCCGCCAGTGGCACATTGACAAACCGGGCCGGAATCGGTATAATTCGCTGTGGAGAGTACTCCAGGCGTACCACGACCTTCCGGGGCCCACTGGGCTGTCGCCCCATCGCATCCTGCTCCTACGGGAAGAGTGTCACGCACTCTCCCGTGGTTGAACCATGGCAAAGTGGCCCAGGATGCCAGTGCTATGATGGCTGAGGCGGACGACACGGCGGCCAAGGTCTGCAAAGCACTTCAGGGCAAGCGTGAGAAGAGGGCCAAGTACTTCAAGCAGGGAAAGGTCCAGAAATATGCTCCCAGAGACACTGTATGGGTGGAGCGGCACCACAAGGATGTCCTGTCCAGGCATCGGCAGGCGTCTTGGTATGTGCCTGGGGTAATCGTTCGGAAGGTCGGGCAGGATGTGTATGCGGTTCGTGTGGGGGATAACAAGATCCTTGACCGCGACCACACCCAGCTTGGTCCCCGAGCACCAGACCCCAGCGGACGTCCCGTCACCTTCGAGTTCACAGCCGGCGATGTGGACTCGGATGACGAGGGTGAGGACGACGACTTCAACGCCGAGAAGATCCTGATGGACAAGCCAGACCCGGGGACGCCCGGGGGGAGGCTATATAAGGTCCGTTGCAAGGGATTTGCCGCATCCAGAGATTCGTGGGAGGCTCCGAGCAGTTTTGTGCCGAGGTATACCACGGTCTGGACGGAATATCTGAAGAAAAAGAACATTTCTTTGGATGTCAAGGACGTGTTGGTCCATTTGGTGGCTGCTAAAGCACCGTGATGGATCCCCCTTGGTATTTATGTTTCTCTTTGTGTTTGTGTGTGACGGGTGAGGGCGTTCATCCGGGGATTTTTGGGCCTTAATTGGCCATATATCCTCTTCACTCGGTCTCCACATATGTATTTCACTGTGGTATACGTATTTAGACTAGTCGACGACGTTTTCTCTATCTTTGATCCCCTTGGTCCATGTTGTAGATCAAGAGGAGACCGGATATGGCGGACCGCACCGATTATGAGTGTCCTCACCCCTCCCTTGGGGCATGGCGGACACCTACGCTGTATGTGGGGCCTCCATGTGTCCTTGGGACATTGGGGGGGGGGGGGGGGTTGGAGCCCATTGGGGTCCTCCCGTCCTCTCTTCAATGACTTCCGAGCGGATACAACGCTCTGAGAAGGGGGGTGAAGCCGGTTCGGACCCCCGTGGCCATCTTTGGGTCACTTGGGGTGTGTACCTATGGGCCGGCAAGCCGCCATTGGCTGATATCATACTCTCCCATCCACCTGACCTAACCTGATGTGCTAGTGTGATAGGCTTGGCCATTCCAGCTATGAGCGGCCATATTCAATACCGAGGCGCCGCCGGCTGAGATTTATATATCAAAATATCAGGAATCAACAGGGTTTTTTTGTCATAATGTTTCCGTAATTTTTCAGCTATCCGTTCTGTTTGTCAATGTATCGGCGACTGTCAGTTGGCTCGCGATTTTGCGGTAACGGATTGGTTAACTGTTATTTCCAGATATTTTAGCGGAAACCCCGATGAAGGGTCAGATTTCATCAGAAAAGGGTTCGTTGCTTCCGCGATTTTCATGTTATATACTCGCAAAATTAATCCGATTTTTTCAGACATTCAGAATCGGATTTTCGATTTCGAGGTCGCCGCACTAGATATGACGAATTTCGAGTGGTCCTACATTTTTCCCCGATCACGAATCAACCTTTCTTTTGTTGTCTCCTTCATTTTTCTTGGAGATATAGGCGAAACAAAATTGATTCGTGAGGCCACTTTCAAAAATCATATCTCCGGCTCACTGCGAGGAATTCCAATTTTGAGACTTGGGTTGGAACCGCCTTGGTCTCAACTTGATTTAGGAAGCATCAAACGCCCTTGGTATGCACACCTGCCTGTGGTATTAAAGGATCATGGTCAAGAGGGTAGAAAGGGCTTTACAATTCTTGGACCATGATACCGAATATTTTAACATGGGTTTCGAGTGTACCGCACGAGTGTTGGTGTTGCATAGAAACTTTCCTTAGGTTCCTATGTATTTTTGACGTGAAGTTATGTCCATGGAGGGGCATGGCATACCATGTTGGGAGCCACTTTTAAGGGTATGTGTTATATGGATGGTATGTGCTTCGCTATGCTCACGCCCATGTTATATATCTCCATTTGTAGGAAGATATGTGGAGTCATACATGGCAAGGGCTTCGCCCATGTCCCAATGGTGAGCTCCAAAGCGCTAGACTAAGTCTACCGCACATATAGTGCATGTGGAAAGGCTTACAGAGCGACCCACAAGCGCCACTATCAATTTTCCAATTTTCATGGTGCGTGTTGTGAGGAGGTTCGAAGGTGTCTTCATGCGTCCATTTGGGGATCCAAGTGGGGGGATTGTTCACAAATGGTTCCAAGCAATAGTGTGTTGAACCATATGTTGATACCGTGGGTGAGCGAAGTTATATACTATTGTGATTACTTTGAATTTGGCAATATTTGCATGTTTTTGACCTCATTTTATGCTCATTTTTGCATTTTATGTGCTCAACTGGTCGGCTAACAGTAAAGTGCCTAGAGATCCGTGAACTACGGTATGTTGCTTACATGTTGGCATATGCTTCGGTGTTGCACCTCACCATATGCCGGATCACGTGGTCACTTTGGCGTGGCACACGAGGCCTCACAAAATTAGGTCTCATATTCGTGAGTTGACTTGTGAAGCATGGCATGTGTATATCCGGAGGGGTTTGGGAGCCAATGTTGGAATATTCTTGGGCATGGACGTTTGGTCTATATCACCCTTGTATATTACTTTCCGGTTTGACACATGCATGGAGCATTTCAATATTTCCCGTATGCATGTTTGAGTATATAATTGAATTTTGGGCCCTATGGAGTGATTTCCCTAATTTTGCTATGTTGTGAGGTCATCTTCATGGGGCAATTCTCCAAGCCCAATCGATTCCGAGTCCAACCAAAGTTATGTCAGGGTACAGCATGGTCCTGAGTGCCACTCTAGGCCATGACACGCCACCTCCCCTATTGGGCTAGGATTTAGAGGCTTGGGATTGAACACATTTTTGGAGTTTGTGTAGTGACTTTTGACACATGGCATTTAGCCATCTTATTTGACTTGGTTCAGGGCATCATGTTGGCGAGTCAAGGGAAGGTCCTGTGTCCAGGGAATGAGGGGTCTATGGCTGTGATTGTGTACGTTTCCATCTTTCCCCAATTTTGCTTGATTTGTGTTCATATGCCAATTTCAGGGCTTCTTTATTGATTTTGGTGCAATTCTATGTACATGCCCAACGCCCGTGTCTCCGTGTGCACCGTGAGACGACTGACGTGTTGAAAGGAGTTGTTGAGTGTCAACGCGGGACCTCAAACACCCTTGGAAGCCCTCAGTGTGAATTTTTTGGATTGGAGCCATTGTACTTGGGAGTTGGTTATTGCAAGGGATCAGGATTTGTGTGAGGGAGCCATATTTTACTATTTTTTGTGGGAAATTGTGCAGGATAGGGCAAGATCATGCAGAACCTGGTGAGAAGCAAGACCATAGGAGTGTCAGGAAATGGTGAAAGGGGTACAGCAGGGGCCGGTCGTGGTAGGGACCTTCTTTACCCCGACCGTGGCGAAGGTAAAGGGCCTAAAAATCCCACTAACGCGAGCCACGGAGGTGGTAAAGGAAGGGGTAACCTACGTGCCATGAATGAGGTTAAACCTGATGCAGGTACACCCCCTCTGTTCTACTGTAAACCCGTCAATGACAAGGAGGGACCTTGTCATGTCCCTGACTGCGACCACCGCAGTAGTTGTATGCTGCAGATGAAACGACAGCAGCACTCCAAGGATGGGAAAACTGTGACGCATCAGGATCATTTAAGGTGTACCATCACCTGTGGCTATTGTGGCAAACGTCGTCACTACGAGGACAAATGTCACATAAACAAACGCGAGATTGATAAAGTCAAGCGGCAGGAGGCTGAACGCCAGAAGAACCAAACACCCACCAGAAACCCCCAGAATGGGGATAAAGGTGGTAAAGGAGGTGGCAAGGGTGGTGGCAAAGGTGGACCCCCTAACCCCAAGGGGCGCTCATCAGCGCCCGCTGCTACTCCCCCTCCTGCCGAAGGTGACCCCAAGAAGCGCCCACAGGGGGATAACGCCTCCTCTGAGGGGAATAACTCCAAGAAGAGGCGACTGGCCTGGATGGCCAAGTCCCTCATGGCTGCAGGGGTGGATGTCAAATTCCCTGCTGAGGAGTAGCAGGGCGGCTTCGAAGAGGAGGACTTGGTTTTCTGGATCCTTGTGAAAATCGGGGATCAAGTTTTTCGAGCGGTGCTTGACACCGGTGCAACACTTTCTATAGTGGCCCGGCGCCTGCTAAAGACTTTCAAGAAAACTAAGACCGTGGCCATAAGAGTAGGGGATGGGCGTAGCATCCATTTCTTAGGGGGGGCCGATGTGACTATATGCCCGGGCGACGAAACTGTGACCCAACACTGCAGAGTGTTGGACACCGACGCCTTTGACATCGTCATTGGTACCGACTTCCTACGAAGAAACCCCCAGGTAAAAATGCTGTCTCTCCAGCGCCCCTATTCTTTGCACCGCGACTTTGGCAGTGGGCTCTTCTCCGTACCTTTGGAGTCGTCAGGACGAAAATAGTCTGGGCTGCGCTACGCATCCAAGACTAACTATCGTACTGAAAACTACCAATTGGCCCGTCACGTTCTTGAAAATGGACTGGGGGCCCTTCAGGTAAACCTGGATGAGATCCAGGTGGAGTTGTTTGCGAGCCTACAACAGCACATCATACAGTTGTACTGCTCGAAACATTTGAACAACGCTTTCCGTTTCTTCTGCAAAGCAATGGGCCTAGCGTATGCTAACCCTCCCTTCTCTCTGCTCGCGAAGGTTCTAACCAAAATCGCTTATGAGGGAGGAAGGGTTGTCATGTGCACCCTTGACTGGGGCTGCTCTGGTGAACACGCTTACTGGTGCCGTATGCTAGATCAAATGACCGTGGGAAGAGTGCAACCCCCCGATGGTCCCATCTATGTGCCTGAGGACTCAGACACAGCTATGAGGGCCCCTGAGTGGGCCAGTTTCTTATCCATCGTCGATGGATCTCTCAATCCTGTACCCCTGTGTGACCTGGACCAGGTGCTACTGAAAGAGGTCATGGCCGAAAATCGTGGCCTGACTCTTTCTGATCTCGAAAATCGATCTCCTGAGCACCTATCTGCCACACTTACAGGGTGTGAATCTCCCGATGGCTATCTGGAACCTGCAGCTGTTAAGGAGGATGCTGATGACCAAATGTCTGAGATCGCCAGCACTATCCCTCCTGTTGATCCCAGCTGTGTTGAGCTAAAACACAATGCCTTCCTAGCCCAGCTGTTGCTGGAGGAGGTAGATCTAGAGTCAACCTCAGAACCAACTTCCCCTGTTGGGAAACCGGTGCTACACATGCAGCCTATGCACACAGGTGAACCCGTGGCCCGGAGTCCTGATGCTCTAGCGCGGCCTGCTACTAATAACATGCCAACATCTGAGCATGACACTCAGGAACTCCGACGGCTGTTGTACCTGAAAGCCGAAGGTATTGAGCACCAAGAGCGGCTGCAATACCTCAGACAGACCTGGAAATTCTCCATCTGGTCTGAGGAGGACGATGATTCCTATACGCTGCCTGATCCTGAGATACCGGTAGTGTATTCTTTGCACTATGGGCAGCAATGTTCCCCTGAGTGGGACGATGGTTCTGTACCTGCCGAAACTGCTGATTGGCAGAAAAAGAAAGAACATGGAAAGAGGAACCTCCATGCTGAGGAGGATTTCCTGCAGAAAGGCGAGAGTCTTAACGTTGACCCCCGACTGAAGAAACTGCTGCTAACCTATGAGGAGATGTTCGGCGCCTTGCCCCCCCCCCCTCTCTTGTAAAAAACTTGTCCAGATGGACCTGAAACTGAAACCTGAATTTGAAACAACGCGAGTGAGGCGTCCTCCCTATCCCGCTCCACAGGAACAGGTTGAAGAAATCGAGCGCCAGATCCAGGAATGTATTGATGCTGGCCTCGTGGAGGAATATAAGAAGGGGGACTACCCCCATCACTGCAGTCCCTGTTTCCTGGTTGCTAAACCAGGGTCGAATGCCCTACGACTGGTTGTTGACTATGGTGAGGTCAACAAGAAAACGCAGAACCACTCAGGGAGTATTCCTAACATGGAAAATACCCTGGAGCGTATTGCCAAATGTAGGTATAAGACCAAAATGGACAAACGCAGTGCTTTCTGGCAGGTAGACCTAACCGCCGCAGCTCAGGAGCTGCTGGCTTTTATAACCCCTAAGGGTCGTGTCTTTAAATGGAAGGTCATGCCTTTTGGGTTGGCTAATGCCCCAGCGCTCTTCCAGGAGCTAATGAACAAAATTTTGTACATACTGAGGCGCAGACCTCTAGTACAGGTGTTGATTTCTCGGGGTGCAGAAATCGAGGCTCACATCGACGATGTGAGTTTGGGTACTAATACCCAAGAGGACCATGTCCTTCTCCTCCGTGAATTTTCAATTGTTTGTCAAGAAAAGCATCTCCGAATCAAACTCGAAAAATGTGAGTTTATGAAAGAGGAGATGGAATATTTGGGTTTCCACGTGGGGTGTGGCTTGTTGGAAACCAGCCGCCTCTAAGATGCAGCCCCTACAGGACATGCAGAGTCGCGATGACCCTGAGAAGGGTCTACACGACGTGAGGAGTTTTGTGGGCGCCTGTAACTTCTACAGGCGTCACATCCACAATTTTACCTACTCCTCTGCCCCCCTCACTGACCTAATCAAGAAAACTACTCCCTGGAGGTGGACCACCAGAGAGGAGGAGTGTTTCCAGGAGTTGAAGAAGAAAATTGCCTCCTCCAACTGCCTGGGGGTACCCCGCCTTAAGGGCGATATAGTCCTGATCACTGATGCCAGTGATGTAGGGGGGGGTGGGGCGATCTACCAATGGCAGGAGCTTAACCCAGCTGAACTAACCCACTGCCATTATCGTACTAGTGGACTGAACCGTGATGGTTCCTTGAAACATGACTATCCTACCAGTGAGTGGTGGCTGGTGCCACTGGGACACTGGAATTCGAAATGGAACCAAGCGCGTTCCAATTACAGCACCTATGACCAGGAACTCCTGGCCGGTATGTTGGTGCTTTCGTCACAATCCCGACTCCTGGGATCTAACCCTATTGTCTTGCTTTGTGGCCAGGAACCTGTGAAGTCTTTTCAGAAGGGCCCACCACCAGAGAAAGCAAAACTAAAGCGGTGGTGGACTTACCTGAGCCAGTTCAGGCTGACAGTTCATCATATCCCCGGTATAAAAAATGAACTGTCTGACTATATATCGCGCAATAACTTCGATGCGCTTATAGGTGAGAGCTCTGAGGCGCTCTCGGAAGAGGCTTTCCAGCGTATGGATGTCCAACTTGACCTGTCCATGCGCACTGCTGGAATCCTGGAGGGTTGGAGCCTAACCGACTATCAGTCAGAGTATAAAGAAATTCTACAAACCCTCAGCACTGGTCTTGAACCCCGTGTCATTGACGGGCACCAGTGGTATAAAAACAACCAATACCTCTTCTACGAGGACCGTATTGTTCCGCCTGAGGCACAACTGGATGGATGCCTACAGTGGCCCCATCTCAGTTCTGGTCACACGGGCGCTAATCGCTCATTGGACTTCTTCCGTGAGTGTTTCTACTCTAGTCTAACCCTGACTGAACTGAGGTCTCGTATGCAGACCATTGTGGATGCTTGTGGCTGTCATGCCAGCAAGCAGAGCGACAGTAGGGATAGGGGACTGATTTCCAGCTTACCCATACCCTATTGTGCTAACTCTCTTCTCTATGTGGATTTCATCCACGGCCTACCACGCTTCGGCGGCTATGATAGTTGCCTAGTGGTCACCTGTGGCCTATCTCGCTTCACCCGTGTGTTCCCTTGCAATAAGAAAATCACAGGTGAGCAGACTGTGAAAATGTTGGTCGAACAACGGTTCGAACCCTATGGGGCACCTAAGCAGGTGCACTCTGATGAAGATGTACGCATCCGCAGTGACACTGGGTGGTACAAACAAGTGCTAAATGCCCTCAACGTGGAGGTAACCACAGGTGTGCCCTATACCCACACATCTAACCCTCTTTGTGAGGGACAGAACCGTGTGGTGGAGCAAAACCTGCGAAACCTGATGAAACAGGAGCGTCCCAAAGACTGGGTACGTCTAGTGCCCTGGGCAGTGCTGACCATGAACTCACAGCGGAGCTCTTCTACGGGTTTCACCCCCCGCGAACTGTTCCATGGAGGACGACCTGCTTGGTTCTTCAAAACCCCTTTTCCTGAGGACTTCAAGAGCCCTGTGGGAGATTGGCTGGAACACAAGCAGTCTATGGCTAACCAGTCTGGGACTAACCTGAGACACATTCGTGACCGTGAACTGAGCCGGCGGAACCGCGTACGGCGACCTGCCAGCTTCAAGATTGGTGACCTTGTTTTGGTTCACCATTCACGCCTACCCTCCTGGCCACGTAACTGCCTACAGGATCCGTATTTTGGACCCTATCATATCATCAGGATAGATGGATCCAGGATCCATGTCAGGTGCAGTGCACGTCTAGGTGGTGAACTGCTGTGGGCACCTAAACAGTTGAGGCACTATCACTCCCCTGACGATTTGTCCTGGGATGAGTGGCGCCTCAGCGACAGTGAGGTTGAGCGTATTGACCTAGAGAGCGCTGCCAGCCCAGAGGAGGCAGAGGAACTCGAAGAGATGACTGTCGATGCGATGGCAGTCGATGGTTACTACGTGGCTGCAGGTATTGCTCGCCACGAGTATAAACAGGGCTAGAAATTCCTAACCCTGTGCGATGGCTATGGGTTATCTGAGGCGACCTGGGAAACTATGTCAGCCTTCATACCACCAGATGGGAATATCAACCCCATCTTCCGCTCCTACCTCGTTGAGAACAACGAGGGGCAGCTACTAACCCGTGCTGCTACTCTGTCCCAGCGTAAAAAGAAAAACTAATTTCCCCGTGTCAGTCTACTGACTGTGTGCTAACCTTACAGGTGCAGTGAGCACTCTTGTGCAGACGTGCCTGTGTATGGGTGTAAGAGCAATTGTCACAGTTGCCCCGCATTGCATCGCAGGACAGGACCGTTAGCCCCCCGTGACAACCACTCCCTGGCTGAAGGCCATTCGTTTTTCACAGACCACTGCTTACTGAGCACCACACTGACCCTGTCTGTGCCCTGCAGTCCCATGCCTATGGTTTCCAGCGTGGACCAGGTGGCCGCTTATCAGGTTTGCAGCCACCCAGCGAGTGCATGCCTTGTTGACCATGTGTTGCATGGGGACTGTCCTGATGTAATGACCTTGGGGAGCCAACGAAGAACGGTGGCTTACTATATCAAGGGGGGATGACAAGCAAGGTGTTATGAGGCAAGGTGTGTCTCCCCTCCTTGGCAACAAGCGAGCCCACAGTTAGGACCCCTGACTGGTCCAGGTCCATGGGGTTCTACCCTTCCTTACAGGGTTTACCATACCCCTAAGTGTGCTACGTATGTCTGTCTGTGTCTCACTTCTCTCCCCGGCGTGGCTCCCGGAGACCGGGCTTCGCTGACGTCGGACCGAAGGTCCTAATCAGGTACTATTACCACTCCTTTGGCGCCCAATTTCTGTGCTGGCGCCTATCCTTGGGTGAAGAAGGCAAAGGCCCTACCTACTAGAGGGGGAGGGGTGGCCAAGTGTGCTAAGGGCATACAAAACGCCCATTTTTGATAAAGGCCAAAAGCTAACGCGCTCCCCTGCCCACGAGGAAAAGCACGCGAGACAGGAGACTCCACTACACTACACTCACTAACGCCAGCACCAGCCTTCGAAGGCAGGGTGAGCACTCATCACTTGCACTCAACACCTGCCAGGCTTGCTGACCCTAACACCTACACACTCTACTGGGAGTTGATGTCAATGAAGTCTCGGGTCCTATTGACCCTCCTGTGAGAAAGCAAGAGAATACAACGCTACTAAGCGACTGTGGCCTAACAGGGACGCCACTACGCGTTTCCCTGTCAGGGCTTGGAGGGAAGGGGTGCTCAGTGTGCGTGCACAGCGTGGATGGCGGTGAAGTCGGACTGCACTCACTGCAGTTATTTGTTTGTGTGATCTGCGCAGCATATTTTAGCGCTGCTCAAGGGGACTGCACCAATCGCCCTTACCTTCCCACCTGAAAAGCAAAGACTGATGGCCTGGGTTTGCGGCTGAGGAACCAAGACTACCTCCACGTTTTTTACGCTTCTCAGGTAGCCCTATAATACGCTGTCCTCAAACCCAGGTGCAAGCAAGCAAGCTTAAGGAACTCCACCCGTTCTCTTATAGAACGTGGGGTGGAGCCCCTGGGTGGCCTAAACAAGAGTTGTACCGTGCACATTTTGCGTGGCCTACCCTTTAATGCGTCATATGCATGCACAACTATGCACTGGTCTTTCAATTCCCCACTCTTTCTCCTAATTTAACCCAATATAACCAATCGCAGCGTGACTCAACCAGGAGGTGAGCTCCTCCTGGGCTTACCTACCTTACTCACCACACATCATGTGAATGCCGAGGAAAACACGAGCGCAAAACAACCCTACGCGCTTAAACAAACCTACGGCGAACTATAAACCACCTCAAGCGATTGATGCACTGTGTGTCATGCATGCTTTCCTTGTCTTGTTTCCTGCAGAAAGAGGAGAGAGAGTGGCGCACTGCACAGCGCAAAACAAGCCTAAGCGTTTTAGGCAACCCTATTTTAGCGCTACGGCAGCACAAACACGAGCAAGCACTTTCTTTTCTTACCTGTGAAGAGGGAACAAGGGTGAATTGGGGCACAGGGAAAGCGACACAACGTGTGAATGCCTCAATTAGGCACATGCATCGCGAGCACAGCGCATATTCTAACCCTACGTGCGCGCTGCGCGCTCCATTCGCACCACATACCTTTCATTCCTGTTTTGACCTGTGCAGAGCAAAGGAGAGGAGCACCCGAGCCCCAAAGAACACAGCGGTGACAACCCTAACGTTTTAACGAAGCAACCAACACGAACGCAATGCATGCGTGTGAAATGACACTGCCATACCTGAGAGGTGGGTTGTCCACCTGCTCTGTGGTGTGGTTTCATTTTCGATACTTTTCCCTAAAGTTTATTAAAATTTTGATGCAACTGTGCCAAAATTTCCTTGAGAACTGTAAAAACTAAGGGTCATACCTTCTTTTTCAAGAGCCGTTTACGATTGCGCAACGCTTTTTCTGGGATCCGCTTCTGTTGCGCTTGTTTGCGACTTTAAGTTTTGGTGTAAAAACGACAATTTCTCGCGTTGTTTCGTCGATTTTTAGCGATTTGACTTCTCAAATCGCTACACCTTTCGCTAAACCACAGGATTCACTCCCTGTTGGTTTCATTTTCCATTTTTTTCTGCTCCTGCAGATTTGTGTCCTCCATTGGGAGTATTGCTCCGCCCTGGCCCTTGGTCAGGACGTTTACTGAATTGCTGTTTATGCAGCGATAGCCGTCCGCATTAGAGCGTTCGACTGTACCCTAGTGGGCAAGCATGTGTGCTCTAGGGAGGGAGTCCTGGGTTCAAACCCCACTACCCCCAAATTTTTACCAAACGTTTTCGTCGCACGCTGGCGACTTTTGAGGAATGCCCCATCGAAGGGACATCATTCACAGTACATTACACTGTTTTTCAAGGGTACCTACAGTGTGATAGGCTTCTATGAACTGATGAGAATGTTTTTGGTAGGTTTAATGCATTTTCTGAGGTAATTTTCGGAATATTTGAGCCTTTTTCCTTGGTCCTACTAGCTTGATCAACTAGTACTCCAGGGGGGAGTAAGAAACAGTCACTGCCATGTCTTTCTTCGAGGGCTTGATCCAGGCCAAGCCCCCCTTAAAATCCTTTTGTTGATGCAAAGACTAACTAAAATATTTTTATCACTCTTTTGAAGTTTTAAGTACACTTTCTCAACGTCACTAGGGTTATAACCCTAGCCCCCCCCATGAAGTTCACCCCTACCACTCAACTGAGCGGAGGTATCTTCCTTCATGGAGGATATACCGAAATAAAATAGGCATTTCATGCCTTAGGCCTTGGGGGTTAAGCCTAGTGGTCTCCCACCCCAAGACCCCTATACTCAATTGTTTGTACCACTTTTTGTGGTTCTACGTTTTAACTGTTTCTGAATTCAGTTGCTTGGCCAAGTCATAATCTGTGTCTGTCCTAACTCCTATGCCCCACATTCCTAACCAGCACCATTTAACCCAAAAGAGTGCACATGAAGTGCTTGATGCCAACTTGGAGGCTAGAGTCAGGCCAGCTTTCACATAAAATCTTTTGTTTTATCCATTTGTGATTGAATCTTTGTATTTAAGCCTGCTTTGTGTATCTGGAGCCCTTCTGTGTTACACTGGATTTCAAACTATTCATTGATTCTATCCACATCCTGTTCTTGCTCTACTTGCTCCTTTGGTTTTGGGATTTCAACATCAAAAACCTGCAGGATTTCATCAAAATCTATAGGGCACTCATCAAGGACATCTTTCTTTGTTACTGTGACAATATTGTAGAAATGCTCAATGCATTGCCTGGCTACACCATCAAACATGTGATGTCTTTTATGAAGTCTGTATATGGTTTCAAGCTCCAGAATGAAGCCGTAGGAAACACAGTGACTATGCTAGAATCAGTAGTCAGCCTACATCATTTCTCCGAACTGAAATCAGCAAAGTCCACCGATGCTACATAAAAAGCAGATTGTGATTGGGTTCGTGGGTGCCTACTCCTTCAACTGCTGCACATTTCTCAAGGTATTGTCCTCTGGCGAAATGTCTATTCTTTGCACATGATGTGCAGGCGACTCATACAAACTGCATCTACCTGATACAACAGCTGCATACCAAATAATACCGACAACCATGGCGGTTGCAAACCTTGCGAAGAAGCTTGCACAGCCAAGGATTTCGTCCCCATACCATACACCATATTGTCAGCGAAGCAGACTGAGGTTAACACACGGTCAACAAACAGTTTTTCCAGCTTGATGCTGCTTTTTTTTCAGTGAGGTGCAACTGCACATTCTGCCCAGCAATCTGGATTCCCAATGTATGTGCCAAATGTCACGAAAAGCCAAAAACAACCCCAAAGACCGGCCCACTGCTCGGATGGCCCCATCAGTGGCATGTTGTGTTACGTTTATACTCTCCAGTCTTGTATTTTGTATGATGGAGTCTGCTAGCGCTGTCATCCTGTGCGTGCGGGTCGACTGTGGAAGTGAGGTTACTGAAGAGGCATTGTGATCTCGGTGAAGGCTAATCGTCCAATAAAACTGATAGGGTGCACATTCCAGGGTTCACAAAGGGGGGAGAATGAGCTACAATCTGAGAACTTCGGGGGGGGGGCTCCCGGCGATTCCCATTCTCAAGTCCGTCATCGGGACTGCCGCAACCCAAAACGACCCTCTGTGGCTGGAACCCTGCTTCTTTCTCCTGCGTTTTTGCCTATTTGTAACACGCTGAATCAACAGATCAGCGCAATTTCGATTTAATCGACACTTCGACAGTGTCTGTCGGTCATCGCTGCAACATTTATGAAATTCGCACTTCTGTTTGTCACTACGTTCATTGTTGTTGTATTGCCTTGCGTTTTGGCTGGTTTTGGAAAAAGTCGTTTTTTCGTACTTTTTTTTGTACCTCCAATACGTTAAAGTTCCTCAAGGTCACCAGCGCTCCCAAGTCTATCCCACTTGGTTGTGAGCTTCCACCCAAGCCTAAGAAGCGTTTGGTCATCCCAAAGAATGAAGAACCAAGTTCGGACTCCAACTTGTTCAGCCAGCAGCTTTGGAAATTGTACGATTCGTGTCATTGCTGGGCGGAGGGATCCTTAAGGCAAAGGGCTTTTCACAAGGATTATGCCTTGCATAAGGCAAGTAAGGATTTAAGGGCTTGCTTTTTAGAATTGCAAGCAAAGGTGTCAGATCTGGTTAAGCTGCAGATGCTCAGTGCTACGACATCAGCTTCGAGTTTGCAATTCTGTGGGTAGGAAACTATGTGCCCTTTGCCCGGTTGTTCTAATTAATGTCCCTTCCCAAACGAGTGTCCTAGTTTCATTGGATAGATGGCGTAGCATTGTACGTATTGTGACTGAGGCATGCAAAGAGGCAGATTCTGATGACCCTCAACCTCCTGCAAAGAAACCGCGAGTGCAAAAGGTTGAGGAGATCTTTCCAAATATGGTTGAAGCTATACGGAATATCATTGAAACCATGGATGAGGGAATCAGGGTCCACAGCCGGCGTCGGATGATGTTTCCCATGTTGGTGTCACGGCCCCTTTTCTTGCCACTGCACTGCAAAGGCAATATAATATTTCCATAAGTGTTTATGCTGTGCGCCATTTGTTTCTTCCGCCCAAATCTTCCACTCTTGAGGCTTCCAAGTATAAAGGTTTGCTTCCCATGCGGTTGTATAGTCCCAAACAGCATGAACATGGTGCTCACATTGATTCCCACTTCCTATGGGCGGGTTCCGGTCAGTGGGGGGGGGGGGGGGGGGGGGGCTCCAGCCGCCCAGCCACCCAGCCGCCCAGCCAACCAGCCGCCCAGCCACCCAGCCACCCAGCCACCCAGCCACCTTGTCACCTAGCCACCCAACCGTCTAGCCACCATACTGTGTTGGGCCTTGCACTTTTGCATTTTGCCTCTTTGCCTTTGCTCTCAAGATTACATGATGATGATGTGTCTCTGCAGCAGGTATTGGTACAATTTCCATGCACCTACGTTTGTCATGTTTGTGTAATTAGGTAATTAGGTAATTAGGTAATTAGGTAATTAGTTGCATTATGCATCGGGATGTGGTTATGGGATGTTTGGTCCAGTTGGCGAATCACCAACACAACTGCCGTTGCAATGTGTTGTAGCGTCCCCGTGTCCAACTAAGGTCGGCGAGCATGCATGGAGCTGCCGCAGTGCATGTGTCTTTTAGATAGGAAAAAATGTGTGAATTTGGCATCTTTGCACAACAAATTCACATGCGTCGACAGGACCGGGGATGTAGAATGGCCGAGCCCCATGGCGCGTTGGGGTTTAAAGACGGGACGCGCCACCATTCGCAAACCAGCCTTACTGGCACTGTATGTACGGTATGGTATAGACAGGCCGAATCATTTTTCCACGGTTGGTGCATAATTAGGCGTCTGTTTCAGTTAGGCGTTTGGTTTAATGAGTAGTGCATGCTGCATGCTAACAAGATCTATTCCGTGCAATGTCGATTTTTGTGCCGTGTTATCCACCTTTTTCTTAATTTTTTCCAGGCCATTTTGATTGGTCCCATTTTAGGTTTTTCTATCTAATGAGTGATAATTTGTGATTTGCCCACGTACGTGCAAAAGTGCGTGCGGCTACGTGCCCGGGGCTGAACTTCTGGGGGAAGTCATGCAACGGCAAGGCATTTGTGCTGCGGACAGTTGGTGTGCACGCTTGGTTGGCTAAACTCATTTGGGACAAATATTGCCAGCCTTTTCTCGTGCCCCGTGTCACACTTTACTACGTTTTCGTTTGGATGAAGCAATATCCATATTCTTGGACGTTGCGCAAGTTTCATCCCGAACATTTGCCGCGCATTGGAAAGCATGCCGCAATGCAACATGTCACGCGTGGTTTGCGGCACTTGTGTCAAGTGATGCGGACAGAAATTAGCCCGGATCATTTCCGCCATCCAAACAGTGAGGTGCCCCATTTCTCTGGCACAATCGGTAGTTGGGACACATTCCCAATTCGTGTTTTTTCCGGCCGTGGCCGATATCAGCCGAAGTACAAGAATGCAGTGGTAAAATTCCAGGGAATTACCACTCACATGGGCTTGTGTGCGTATGTGTCTGGACCCCATCCGGGGCAAATGTCCGACAACACGTTGGCGCAAAAATATCGCGCGTTGCTGCGTGCTTCGGACACGCTACTCGCCGACTTGGCGTATTTGTCCGTGCCAAATTGCCTACCCCCGGTGAAAAAGCCACAAGGTGGTGACATCACGTTTTGGAAAAAGGAATTTAACCGTATTCACCAGTTCTATAGGGCTCGCGTAGAGCACCAATTTCGACATTTGCACACTTGGGCAATAATTTGTTCCGGTTCCGCAGCACAAATTTGCGGGCGTTGCGTCAAGCTGTTACTGTGTTGTGTGCCATCCGCAACATGTCCCTTAGCTTCAACATTCCTTACGTGCCTTACACCGCTGCGTAGACAATTTGAATGTCTTCTATTAATGATGCGCTGCGCTCCGCCGCCAAAAACGCTATATCGGAGTGCCCCGTCGACTTTGAAGCACGTTGCAAAATTTTGGAGGTTGTCTTGCAGCATTGGGGGTCCCACAAACATTGGGCCTCCGATGCTGCCAGGGCGTTCCTGCACGACGCCAAATTTAAGGCCACAAATCCCAATCACAGTCGAGCATGTAGGCAACGAGTCAAACGATAATTTGGATTCGGGAGAATGGATGTGGGGTGGGAGCATTCTACGGGCCGCGTGGCAGGGAGACGCCATCAGGGCCACGGACGTCCCGGACCTCCACGCGGGGCAAATCGCGCACGCCCGCCCGGCGGCTACCCTGGCGGTGGCCCAACGGGGACAGCAGAACCCGCAGTGGGTGGTCTGCATGTTCAGTCCGGCGGACGCGCACATCGTCGTCTGCGACCCCGAGCGCCTGCCGGGGCCCGAAGCCGTGGTCCGCGTGGCAGACTGTACCCGCATGATCGTCAAGGCGCTACGGGAGGGCGAACACCACGCCCTCCTGCTCCAGGTCAGGCTGAAGGACAACGCCCGGGCGGCGAGGCCGGGGGTGTGGCCGGCAGCGGCCCACCCCGCAGACCTAGAGCTCCAGCTGGCGGTCCCAACCACTGTGTACCACCGGCTACAAGCCTTCCACGACCTGCGATGGAGGGGCAAACCCGAACGCCAAATCGGCTCCACGCACTGGCAAACGTGGTTGCAAGCAGACACGCAGCGCGATGCCATCCGGAGTCTCGGGCCCGCGCCCGCGACACGAGCCCTGGATGCGGCGGCCCCCGGCCGCACACTGGCGCCACACACGGTTCCACTGGCCAACCTGCCCTTCGAACCAGCGGCGGAGGGCGCCATCCAGAAATCGGTGCCGCTCCCCCCGGCGTGAGGGGCCACGGAACCGACGAAATGCCCCCTGTGTGCAGACAAGTACTACACAAGCGGGGCAATGCTGGAACACCTGGCGTGGCACGGGGTGCACGCTGCAGCCCCGGTGGACGACAAGGAGGCGGCCTCCAACATCCTGCAAGAGAGGGCAGGGAGGTCCCCATGGCACGCCCCGTACGCCCGGCGCCCCCCGCCCCAGGCGGCCGACCACGCAGACGGCGATGAGGAGGCACCCGGGGCGGCCCCAGGGACCGGCGGTGCGGCCCAACCAGGGTCCATCCCCGCGGGGCTGGCCCCCCTGGCCCCCCTGGCTCCCCCGGCCCCCCGGGCCCCCCTGTGGGCCCCGCTGGGAACGGGCTCAGCGGATGCGGCGCACCCAGATGCCCTGGCCGCGCCGGTGAGCCCAGCGGCAATGCCGATGCGGGATAGCTGACTCCAGGAGGACACGGCGGGCGACGCCCTGTGGCTCCTCTCGTGGAACCTGCACAACTGCCTCGTACCGCCAGACCGGTCCCTCGGGGACACGCTCCGGCGGCGCCGGAGGCCGGCGGCCTGTACCGACAAGGAGCACCTCATCACCGGCATGCTACCCCAGGAGGGGGGCTTTGCCATCATGCTCCAGGAAACAGGGATCGCCACCCGTGCGCAGGAGATGCACGTGGCCGCGGCGCTCCTGGACAAGGGGTACACTGCCTTCTTCAGCAGCCGGCTGGCAGAGACGGGAGCCATATCCACCTCGAGAGGGGGGGGCCTCCTCACCGCGGTCAGCAGCAAGTACGTGGCGGAGCACGAGATGCTCAGTTTCACGGAAATCGTCACCGGGAAGGCCGCGGCCCTGGAGATCCGCACGGATGGGGGAGGCCTCACCCTCATCAACGTCCACGGCCCGCAAGCAGGCTGCTCCCCGTGGGCGGGACGGGCGGCGTTCTGGGCCGACATACAAATGTATGCCACGGCACGCAGCCTCGGTGGGAGACACCCGGTGGTCATCGCCGGCGACACCAACATCTACATGGATGCCACCACCAACCCGGCCACGGAGCACTTCCGAGCAGGATGGGAGGCCTGCGGTTTCCGGAGGGCCACGGCAGGCGGCGAGGAGGACATGACCCCCACGCTCCACCCGTCCCGGCACAGGGTGGACACCTTCCTGGTCAACGAGCCCCTCCTGCCGTGGTCCCTGCGGGAAAGCGTCTGGGCTCGCGGCACGGCACACCCCCAGGTGGTCGGCTCGGACCACCTCCCGTTCCGCCTGGCCCTGCCGGGCCTCCTCAGCGCAGCGGGGCGCGCGGCGATGCCCACCCCCTACAGCCACACGGAGGGCCGCCTCCTCCCGTACGATGCCGAGGCCGCGCCCGTCCAACACTGCCTGTGGGCGGCGGTCACCGCCGCGCAGGATGAACCCTCCCTGGCACCCTGGCTGGGTCCCGCAGAGCAGCACGACTACGGGCCCATGCCCGCGGCCGCGGTGGACAAGGTGTTCAATCACCTCCACGCGACGCATGACGCCCTGGCGCGTGTGGTGGGACGCCGGCAGCCGTCCCCGGCGGGGACGGACCCGGCGGAGGGGGATCTCCCGGAGAGCAAAAGCGGCTCCAGGCGGCGGTCCTCCGCTATGACACCCTGGCAGCGCGCGCGCCGGCAGCGCACCAGGCGGACGCGGCACGGCATGGCATCTGGTCCGAGGCGGCGCTCCGGCTCACGGAGGAGCTGCGGGGTGTTTCGCCCGGGTGCTGCCCGGCCACACAGGGCCAGCTACAGGAGGAGCTGGAGAGGCAAGCAGCCGCCCTCGAGGAGGACATTCGCCAACTCCGCGCACTCCTGGCGGCAGACCGCAAGCGCGCCATCAAGGACTTCTGGCGCCGCCACGCCCCCGACATCGCCCAGCGATGGAGAGCCGTGCGGGGAGCCATAGAGGTAGAGGCCCCGGGCCCGTCTGGCCTCTGGAACGTGCGGGTCCCCAACACCCAAACGCTCCTCACGGAGGCCCACGACGTGATGTTCGCAGTTCGCGCCTTCTGGCAAGAACTGTATGACAAACGCCCGGTGGACCTCCCAGGCTTCCAGGCAGTCCTCGGCCGCCATGTCCCCCGGGTCCCTGAAGGGGCCTGGACACAGGTCCAGCAGTACTCCATGCAGGACCTGAAGTCGCCAGGGGACCGAAGGCCCCCCCCCACTCCCCCCCCCCCCTCCCACACAGGCCCGAGAGCGGGCGGGGTGGCGCCCCCCCCCCCCCGCACCCACTCCAGCTGGGGAGTCACAGGCGCGGCCCTCCGCCCCCCCAGGGCCGGGGGGGCGCCCCCACCCACAGGAGAAACGGCGACACGGTAAGGGCAACGGCGGCTGGACCTGCTCCCGCGAACCCACACCGGTGTGCCGGAGCAACGCGCACAACGGAACACGAAGGAGGCCGCGCCCCGCATGACCCTCCCGTAACCACAGCCCACTCCGAGGGGACAGAGGGGGGGTTTGCAGGTCAGCTGGGACCCCCAGGGGAGCGGTCCAAGGGCCGCCCCTCACCCCCCCCCACCCCGGGGCGGCACCTCAGCCCCGACCGCAGGCGCGCGCCGGAAGGGAGCGCGCCAGCGACACGAAGAGAGCCAGAAAGGGGTACCGCAGGCCGCCGCCCGGAACGAGAGCGGGGAGGCCGCGGCGCGACACCCCCCCCCGAGGCAAGGGGGATGGGCCCCCCCCACCCGAGAGGGGAGCCGGAGTGTGACCCGCCCCTCCGCTCCAGCCGCCGGCCCACATGGGGGCCGCGAAGAACAAGCGGGCCCACGCCTGCGCACCGGGACGCCGCACAGATCGTACCCGGAGAAGCTGGGTGAACACGAACCGGAGTGGTATGGGGGGCCACGCCCCCCATGGACAGCACAACGCCAGTGACGCCCGCTTTGTTGCCTGCCCAGGGAAGGCAGAGGGACGGAAAGAGGCAGAGCGACCCCCCGCCCTACAGTCAGTCGGCGACCCGGCGGTGCTACTGTCCGCCTCTTACCCCTGTGCACGTCAGTCGGCGATCCAACGCACCCCACCCAGCCCCCTCCCCCCCTGTCCCGACCCCGTGCACGTGGACTGGGGCCTCCCGGCACGCGCAACACGCTTCACAACGCGCAGCCCCACCCTCAGGACTGGATTCATAGCCGACGACACCCCTCAGTGGCGTAAGAGACTCCCGCGGCCCAGTAGTGAGAGCGTCGGTCTTCAATCGTCCAGTGCGGGGGTTCGATCCCGGGCGTTGGTGCTCCTGGGATCCCTGCACGTAGAGCTCTCTAGTTGGCGACGTGGGAACCACCCCCCCCTCCAGCAACTCGCGCCACCACCGATACCGGTGGATCGGGTGGAGGTCTCGTTCGTTTTACCCCCCACCCAAGAAAAACAAAACACATGGGAGCCACCCACCCCTGCAGCAGTGCGCACCGTCACCTGTACTCAAACAGGTCGATGGGAGGCCTCGTCCGGTATTCGAAGGGATCGGTGGGAGACCACCGATCCCGGGGTTCGAACCAGCTCCTTCGCGGCGCGCGCCTGGTGCGCTACCTCCGGGGCGGCTGCCTTCTGAGATACACTGGCACCCGGGTCACAGAACAAACGCGCCCGCAACCCCCTCCCCCTGTGCTAAGAGTAAGCCCGCGGTAGGGGTGCTCTGCTGGGCCATGAACCGGAACATTGGTGCACCACTCCAGCCACGGTCACCCCAACCCCCCCACGCATCCCGCAGGGCGAAGCTCCGTGCGCATCAGGCTCGTCATGGGAATCTGGCGGGCCGGCGCCTGGACACCAAGTCGACACCTCTCCCCCCCCCCGCAAGAACAGAGCGGGGCCCCCACAACCGCACGCCCGCAACGCAGACCCCGACAGCCCACCTAGTGGACGGGCAGTCGGGGGAAGAGGAGCGCAAGACCCAGAACGCCCCACGCAACGGACGAAGGCACCCCCCCGGGGACGCCCTGCCGCCGCCCCCACAACCCCAAGCCAAGTAGGGGGGAACCGGGACCGGACCGCCCCCCCCCAAGCACGCCAGACGGAGCACGGGACCGGGGCAGGACACGCGGAGGGGCACGGACCACATGGAACGGCCCTACCAGCGCCCAGTGCCGGGACCACGCGAGATGCGCGCGCCACACCACCCAGCGGGGAGCGGACACCGCGAGAGCGCGAGCGCACACACACGAAAAGGACACGCGGGGACCACCAGAAGGGCAACCGGACCGAGCGCGCGAAACGCACAGACCGATGGAATGGCGTACCAGCGAGCGAGGATAAGGGACACCCGGACGGGACGGCCCGCCACACGCAGCGCGGGACACGCGGGGCGGGAAGGGGGAAGAAGGGGAGACACAACACCAGGTACCGGCCCGAACCCCCCCGAACCGGCCGCGAGCGCCGCGCACACACAGACGGGACACTGCACCCGCCAAGGCAGTAGTGGCGCACAGCGCCACGCCCCAACCCCTAGGCTAGGCAGCCTCCGCGCCAGCCCAAGGGGGTCCCACTGGCGACAAGCCAGTAGCACGGGCCCGGCGGCGCCGGTGCCCCGGGCGACCACGCATTAGGGGGGCGACGCAGTGGGTAAGCGCCCGCGGCCACGGCTGCGAATTGATGCACTGACCGGGGAGTGGCGAAACGGGGACGCCGGGAAAGGACGGGGCTCCGAGCTCTGTGAACCCGGGGGACTCCGCCACCAGGCAGGAGGTGCGTCTTGGAGGGCCCCCCACTAGGGCCCGGTGGGGAGGATATCACCTGGCCCGACCAGGTGGCCCCCCGGGGCCGAAAGGCGTCTAGTACCCGCAAATTCAAACCTCAAACCTCAAACCTCCAGGCGGCGATCCTCCGCTATGACACCCTGGCAGCGCGCGCGCCGGCAGCGTACCAGGCGGACACGGCACGGCATAGCATCTGGTCCGAGGCGGCGCTCCGGCTCACGGAGGAGCTGCGGGGTGTTTCGCCCGGGTGCTGCCCGGCCACACAGGGCCAGCTACAGGAGGAGCTGGAGAGGCAAGCAGCCGCCCTCGAGGAGGACATTCGCCAACTCCGCGCACTCCTGGCGGCAGACCGCAAGCGCGCCATCAAGGACTTCTGGCGCCGCCACGCCCCCGACATCGCCCAGCGATGGAGAGCCGTGCGGGGAGCCATAGAGGTAGAGGCCCCGGGCCCGTCTGGCCTCTGGAACGTGCGGGTCCCCA
This sequence comes from Eutreptiella sp. 'Long Island Sound 2002', assembly GCA_964036045.1. Taxonomy (NCBI): domain Eukaryota; phylum Euglenozoa; class Euglenophyceae; order Eutreptiales; family Eutreptiaceae; genus Eutreptiella; species Eutreptiella sp. 'Long Island Sound 2002'. The sequence goes on along the minus strand of OZ038382.1, from coordinate 8,258,809 downwards.
ACACCCAAACGCTCCTCACGGAGGCCCACGACGTGATGTTCGCAGTTCGCGCCTTCTGGCAAGAACTGTATGACAAACGCCCGGTGGACCTCCCAGGCTTCCAGGCAGTCCTCGGCCGCCATGTCCCCCGGGTCCCTGAAGGGGCCTGGACACAGGTCCAGCAGTACTCCATGCAGGACCTGAAGTCCGCCCTGGACAAGCCCGATGGCAAGGCCCCAGGTCCCAACCACGTGGAGGCCCGTTTCATCAAGGCCCTCCCGGCACCCGTCCAGTGGCTCGTGGTCCACTCCTACCGGGCCATCCTCCGCGGCGCCCCGCCGCCGATGCACTGGAGGGACGCGCACATCTGGCTCAGCCCCAAGGTACCGGGCTCTGCCAGACTGGACGACTACAGGCCCATAGCCCTGGGCCAGCTGGACATGAAGCTGCTCACGGGCCCCCTCACCCAGCGCATCACGGAAGTGCTCACACGGCACGGAGTGGTCAGCGACTGGCAGCAAGGGGCCCTCCCTGGCTCCAACACGGGCCCCCCACTGTTCATGGCGCAGCGGCAGCTCCAGCGGGGAAGGCCCAACTACATTTTCTCCTTCGACGCCCGCAAAGCATTCGACACCGCCCCGCACGGCACCCTCCACCTCATCCTGCGCCACCTCTCCGTGCCGCCGGACGTCATCGACCTCCTGCTCTTCCTTCACACGTGCGCCAGGCTGCGCATCGTCACCGCACACCGGCTAACGCAGCCCGTCTACATACTGCGCGGCGTCCGGCAGGGCAACCCCGAGAGCTTCCTGCTGTACGCGCTCCTCCTGGAACCCCTGCTCAGGGCGCAGGGGCACCGCCTGCGCCCGCCGGGAGGGGCCGAGCACGGCCTCATCCAGGCCTACATCGCGAACCTGCTGGTGGTGGCCCACACGCTGCAACACTTCGTCCAGGGCGTGGAGGCGGTGGCCGCGTACCTGGGGATGATTGGCATGGAGCTCAACCCCCGCAAGTGCGCCATGGCCACCACGGAGGGGGTCCCGGGCCTGCAGCTGCGCCTCTGTCCCCACCTGGAAAACCCGTGGCACTGGGTACCAGCGGTGGACTCCGTCCCCTACCTGGGACTCCAGCTGCAGCCGGACGGGGAGTTCCCCGTGCAGCGCAAGCACCGGCTACGCCTGGCGGCGGTGCACCACTGGTGCCTCAACACCCTCGCGCCACCGAAAGTGGTGCAGGACGTCATCCTGGCGATCCTCGGGGGGGGTGACGCAGTGATGCGTTCCCGTGGGGGGCCTGGCCACGGGACGCTGCGGTGGACACGCGCAAGCAAGCAGGCAGGCAAAGCACTGCGCTCACAGGGGCATCATCACGCTCGTGTCATGTGACAAAGCGTTTCAGGATCCTTGCCACTCTGAAACAAGGGAAAAAAAGTATGTACAGCAACACATCAGGATATGTACACACGGGGTTAAGACTGGACTGGGGTTTGGGCATTACAGGACAATAGACACTCAGTTCCAACTCATATCCCAATCCCAGGTCCGACCCTCTCAGTGGCTGGTGGGGGCGGGGGCTCAAACACAACCCATGCCCTGCTCAGTCCTGACCCTGAGACCCTGCCAAAAGGGGAGGTGTCCTGCCCAGCCACAGGCGAGGTCCTGGGAACCAAGGGGCTCCAAGGCCAACCGACAGTGGCTCCCTATGCTCCCTTAACGGCGGGTCCCAACTCCTCTCTGAGCCAGAGATAAGGCCCCGCCATTATCCCCCAGGAGTTGGTAGCTGAAAATGGGCTGTTTCAGCCCAAACTGATATTGGCTCCAAAAACTACAAAGTTGACCCCTCGTCTGGACCCGCCAGAGGTAGGGACGAGGCAACTGACCCTATGCCCTTCGAGTACAAACTCCCTGAAGCCCTCACCCAACCTGGTTCCCTCTGAGGTCTCGGCATCAGGGCACCACGGGCTCGTCAAGTGGGGTCGTGATGCCAAAATCACCAAAATTGGCGTCATTCCCACGCGTGGCTCGCCCGGCCACGGCAAGGCCAATGACCCACAGGACAGGAGGCAGGACCTAGGACCTGTATCTGAGTGCACAACTTGAAATTAGGTCCGGGCTCCCTGTGGGCATGGAGATATGGGGCCGCGAAATAACCACACCGGGGGCTGAAATTGGGGTCCCAAAAGGGGGTCATTTTGGCTGCTCAAAATGAGCCAAAATTGGGGGTGCTCCCAATAGTATATCTCCACGCCGGCTTGGAGATCAGATCCGCCATTCCATACGCGATCCACCGGGGGTCTAACCGAGATTCACATGCCCTTAACTCTCAAAGATCCCCATGCCACTCGGCGTGGTGACAATGCCAATTGGGTCCACAAATGCCAAAATGGCAAAATCGGTCGTCTTGGTCGACCGTCCAGGGTAGGAAACCTTGGCGATATTGACGCGCCAAGCCTTGATTCACAACCCTTGATATCCCCTTTGGTCCCATGCCCTGGGTTATGGCTTGCTGTCACACTGGCTGCTTGCTGTTCATCGAGGGTATGAACACGCGGATGGGGCAGAAAGCAGCATGCGGTGCAACGGGGGAGATCATGGATCGCACCAAAAGTTGAATAACTCCGGATGAGCCAGAGGAGCAAATATGAAACTCAATGCCGTTCAACCCTTGGTCATATGCTACAATATTCGCCCTTTCTTCCTGGCTAGATCCCGTGCCCCATGGAGATATGGTAATTCCAATATGGCATACAATGGCAAAAACAGCGAAATTTGGCCAAAATGGCCCGCACTCATGATTCCATATCTCCATGGCCGCGGCGAGGATCCTTCCAACCAAAGATGCTATAGACATATGCGACTTCGGTCCCAATATATGCCGCTTGCCAACCCTCATGGTCGCCTCTAGCTATTTTCCCCGTTGGAGAGAAAGTGACACACAAATGGGGGAGAATGGCAACATACCCCAAATTGGGTGACTCACAACTCTTCCTTCAAGAGGAGAGGCCACATGGGGAAACACCCCATTCGATGCGGGTTTATGTGCCCTCTCCGAATTGCCCTTACCCTTGGTCAAGTGGCGCACGCAACCTCGGGGGCGAAATCAGGGGGAGAAGGGGTTTGTGGCCATTCTGGGCAAAAACGGCCAAAATTCACCGTAAAGTGGTCCCTCCGAAAATCGTATCTCCGTATCACAAGAGAAGGGAGCCTTGAGCTTTTGCATGGATGCAAACCGAAGCTTTGCTTCCCTTTTGCAACAAGGGTTGAGGTTCAAAGCATAACGGAGGCATTTTTAACACCTCAATCCTTGAAGCACACTATTTATGGGAAAAAGTGCATATATCGGCGATATTGGTATGTACATATCTTTGGGTCATTGAGGAGCAAAAATATGAGTAAACATTTTTGGAGTAGGCCCATAGTAGGTGCCCTCAAATATGCACACTATGGTTAGATTGTCGCCGCCCACTCATGTCATTAGTGCTTGCATATGAGCGCGTGTGCAAAGAGGCGATATGGCACGCGTGCTCACAAGGCGAAATTATATAAAATGGATGACAAGGTTGTAAAAATCAACCAAGCCATCCACAATGTGCTTCGTGGTCTCTACCTTACATATTGCCTTGGTTCGAGGCTCAACTCCCCATAGGCTTCGAGTACGAGCCTCGGGGGTTTGGCCATTTTGGCCTAATTTTCGACCAAAACTTGCCCTCTTTCGAAAATAGACTTTTGGTACGCATTGAATTGCGTGGAGCCATCGTTGAGTTGACTGGAAAAGCGAGAATGGCCTAGGGCTTTTGGTCTTGTGAGCATTGTGTTCGGTTATTAACGTTCATGCTCACAAGGCCACAAAGTTAGCGTTTGCGCACGCAAACGACTTGGGTTTGCGAAACCCATAGGCTGCCTAAAACATCGCCATTGCCCGCTTCCCTATACAAAGTGATATGCCCACGTGAAAGGGGCATGGATGAAAGGCATAGGGGGGGAATGTAGGGTTCCGTCCGAACTCATGGTCCTTGAGAACCATGAGTTCGAGCGATCGACGGAAAAGCTTGCGCGCTGATTTTCTCGAAGACGCAACGGCGAAAAATTCTGGTGAACACACCAGATGAAAGTACATTAAAAACCCTCTAGATTCAGCCCTTAAGTTCTCTTAGAACCTCAAAGGTACCCGAGAAAAATCCCTCACAAAACTCGCCACGGAGAAGCGACGAAAGCGCGCGAACAGGCGACATCAGCCGGTGATTTCACGACAATTAGAAATCGCGGTAGAAATCGGGTATTTCACCGATTTCCGACTGAAAATCGCCTAAGACAATAAAATTATGGTAATTCTAAATCGATTTATTGCTTAGAAATCGGATTCCAGATTTCGCGGGTTAGAGAACAGGGATATCCCGCTGACAGCGGGTGTCAACGGCTTCCGCACGGGTGTGACAGCTCACAGGCCTCCGGGCCATGGGCCATAGGTTCTTGGTACCGCTTCACCCCCCTCCTTAGAGCAAACCCTGGGGGGGGCTCGATAACACCCAAGCATGGCAGCGGGTACCCAGGACCATCCCCTGAAGGGGGGGGGGGGGTGTCACATCCTCACTTCCGGCTGATTTGCAGGTTAGGCTGCCCAAATCCCACAGTAAGACAGGTACGGTGCTGTAGCTGTTAGTAACTGCAAGTATAGTATCAAGTATCAAGTCCCGGGTCCTGGCGGCGATTGTTCGGCATCAAAAGGACCCGTTAACCCATACCAGGCGCACCGAGTGTCGGCTGCGACGGTCACTACCACAGTGGCAGTGGCATACACGGCCAACATAGGCGTCACACGACGACCGAGGTGGTCCCACAGGTGGAAAGCGACCACACAGATCCATCAGGCTACCCCAGGCTTCCCAAGGCCGCAGTCTGGGGGAGAGTCCCCACGGGTCCTTCCTTGGGCGCACCATGTCCATATCCACGACGCGCGTCCAGAGTGGTAAAGCCGAACGAGCTCCTCCATAAGGGATCGGGCATCAAGGCCGTCTTTTCCCTCGCCCCATTACCACAAAGGCCATGCATGGGGGAGTCCCCATGCAGTCTGGGCGGACGCGCCGACTCCTCAAACCACCAGTTTCCCAGGCAGACTGACCGAGGTCAGGACACCGGAGGTCACCACCCGACTGCAAGTTCGTCTGCTAGTCGGTAGGCTCACACTGGGACTGACAGTGGCGGACCGCTGGGAGTGTAGTCAGGCAACTGGGCTTCCCGCCTGGCGCCATCAGGATCTCAGCACATCACAGCCACTAGGGCACGCAGTATCACGGGCACTCAAACAGAAGAATTTGTATTTAGGTACTGGTCCAGGCTGGACCTTATGTAAGAGCATGTACACGGCGACTCAAGGCGCTATGGTAATCCGATTCGCATCCCCTCGGGGGGGGAAAAGCAGTCCATAGGCGCTGATGGGCTGATAATACGCAACATACAGATGCACATATCCTGGGGGGCAGAAAAATAAGCAATAAACGGGGTAAATAGGCGTGTAAACACACTCTGGAACGAGTGCCAAACCACGCCCCGGTTAGGATAAGGCATATGCAGGAGGGTGGACAGGAAAACGCCTGAGTTCAGGCCATATATAGTCTGCAGACACACGTAGACTGGTCCGGATCCCGCAGGTGCCATGGGACCAGACCACACACCAAAAAAATCGCAATGCTGATGACAGCGGCATCTGTTGCGCAACGTCGTATGGGCTTCAAGGCCCTAAGAGCTCAGGAAATGTCGAGGTCAGTCGCCCTGCCTGGTTTCCCAAGGATTCAGCAGGTAGGGAGTGACGATGGGAAGTGGAAGAGAGGGGCCATCCTCCTCTGGATTCAGCAGGGGGGGGGTACATGGCCACTCTGATGGCAGGTCACCGGAAGATGGAAGAAAGCAAGCAAGTGAGGGACGATCTGTCGACCAAACAAGCGCTCAAACTGCATCAGGGGAGAGCTCAGGGCGATGATCAGGCGCCCCTGGCTGCAATCGCCCGGGTGAGTGCTGCCAAGTCCGAGAGATGGATCTTGGTCTTGTGCTTGCGGATGTAGTCCATGAAGGGGGTATTAATCCGTGGCACGAACGAGGAGACGGGTTCCCAGGTGTCGTGGGACGGCCCATAGCCTCGCCAACGAACCTTGAACTCCAGGCCTCCGGGTGCCGAGGCGTTCGGACGCTGGGCCAGGATCTTCTCGACGGTATAGTCGTCCTGCTCAGCATAATCGTCGTCCGAATCAGCCTCATGTGCGGCATACTCCAGGGACACATGCTGACCACGGAGGTCGGGTTCCCGCACACGGAGTTGACTCTCGTGGCGCTCCCGGCACTGTCCGTGACCCACCTTGATGCGGTATGTGTCCTCACCAATCCTGCGGACCACCTCTCCGGGTGTGAACCAGGTTTTGGTGCGGTGGGTGCCCATAGGGCGGGGTCTGATCACCCACAGTGGGTCTCCCACCCTGAACGTTTGCGCTGTCGAGCTCGGGGCGGACTTCTGACGCTCAGCATGCTCCTTCTCGAGCTGCTGGCGGATGTCCCGCGCCGTTGCCTCTTGCCGCGCGAAGAACTCCTTGGCGTCCATGGCCATACCATCACCAGACAAGGGAAGTCCCCGACCCAGGGGGTCCCTGCCGAACAGAATCTGGTGAGGGGACAAACCACCTGGAGTGGGGGTGTCATGATGGGCCTTCAGAGCGGGCCACATCTCCTCAAACCAGTTCCGACGTGGATTGGTGATGTCAATCTTGCGCAGCTTCTCCAACAGCTGCCGTCCAGCCACTTCAGCACGGCCGTTAGACCGGCTGAGATAGGCGACGCTCTTGGCATGACGTATTCCCATGAGGGAACACATGGCCTTGAACCAGCCACCAGTAAACTGGGGCCCTGAGTCACTGCAAATGGTGCGGGGGATGTCAAAGACGGTCAGCCAATGACGAATCATCATGACTGCCACTTCCTTGGCAAGCAACCCCTTTTTGCGTGCCGGAACGGCTACCACGTAGCCACTGTGGCGATCCACACAAAGAACCACACAGTCAAAGGTCTCCTTGCCAATGTGCACTTCGGGCATGGAGAAGACGTCCATGGCCACGCTCTCCATGGGCTGGTCAGGCACCGGAGTCCATTGTGCTTCCCCCTTGACGTTCCGGTTATCGGGATTGCAGGCCTGACAGACCGAGCAACCCTTCCTGACCTTCTTGATGGCGGTGTAGAGACCGATCTGGTCGATTTCGAACCGGCGCTGCATGTCCAGGGCTTGCTTTTTGACCCCTGGGTGCATCATGTGGCGGTGCCAAGCCTCACATAGCTCCAGCAGTTGGGACTCTGGGACCAGCAGCTTACCAATCCGGTAGAGCTTGCCATCTTCCTTAGTCAGCCCCTTTGGCCACTTCTGCCCGTCATCAGGGTCGGTCACAGCCCTATACTCGGCCTCAAAGGCCTCAGACTTAGCGTAGTTGTCGGTCCAATCGTCCTGGAGGCAAGACTCAGGGAAGAGGTGCTTGTCGGACTCAGCTCCATCAGGGGCGAGTACTCTGACCGCTCTGCCCATCCTCGTTCCGAGGGGGGCATCCGCAGCCATGACGACGAAGCATTTAACACCCTCCTCCTCCATCAGGCGCTCCATTTCTATGATCCTCTTGGCCTCAGCGGTCTCAGCCTCATCGCCATGGGCAGACACGTCTGTCATGCCCTTGCTGGCGGGATAGGCCCACCTACTGAGACAGTCCGCCACAGTGTTGTCCTTGCCAGGAACATACACAACCGTGAGGTCAAGCTTGGCCAAGGTCTCATGCCATCTTGCCCGTCGGGAGGCGGGACCAGAGGGGGTGTCCACGTGCTCCTTGTGCCACGACTGCAGACTCTGATGGTCGGTGCAGATGGTGACAGGATGGAGGGCTATGTACCCAGCCGATTTCCTGAGAGCCATGACGATGGCATACGCCTCCTTTTCTCGGGGCGTCAACGTCCGTCTCTGGCCTTCCGCCAGGACTCGGCTCCAGAAGGCCACTGGCACGTGCCTCCCGTCGTCAAGCACTTGTTCCAACACAGCGCCAACGGCGTAGTCGGAAGCGTCGGTGCGCAGGACGAACCCTCGGTCAGGATCCACGAGGTGCAGACCCACTGCGGATAGCAGCGCCTGCTTCATCCCCTCAAAGGCACGGTCGGACTCATCATTCCAGACCAGAGCCTTCTTGGACCCCTTCTTGGTCTCCTCTCGGTTGCCCTTGAGCATGGTCGTCATGGGGGCTGCATACTCGGCATACATGTTGATATACCCCGAGTAGTAATTGCAGAACCCCAAGTACGCACGCAGCTCAGAGACCGTTTTGGGCTTCTCCCAGTGCTCGATCGCAGCCACCTTGCCAGGTATGGGCTTTCGCTGCCCGTTCCCAACTACGTGGCCAGCGAAGACCACCTCGCTTACCGCAATGGTGGCCTTGTCACTGCTGCCCGTGAGTTTGTGCTGAACCAGAAGGTCCAGCACTCGGGTGACGTCCCTCTCATGTGCCTCCAGGAGCTCCTCATAGCTCAAACTGGGGTCCCCGGACGCGATGATCACGTCGTCCACGAAGGGGTCCGCACAGTCACGCACCGGCTCAAGCAGGTTCTCCAGCATCTGCTGAAAAGCCGCATTGCCGTTGGTAACACCCATGGGCATCACTTTCCACTGGAGAGGTCCAAGTGGGGTGCTCATGGCTGTGCAGGCACGGGACTCCTCGACGAGAGGCATCTGATGATAACCATGTTTCAGGTCAATCACCGTGAAGATCCTCCGCCGGTGTTATTTTTGCAGCATGTCCTCAATGAGGGGCAGCGTATAGCTGTCATGCTGCGTTTGGGCGTTTAGGCCGCGGTAGTCGACCACGAGCCGCCATTCATCGGCCACCTTCTTGGGGACGACGAAGCACGGGGAGGCCCACTCGGAGTGGCACGGCTCAAGCGGGCCTCTCTCGATGAAGTCACGCAGGATCTTCTCCATGGCCTCCTTCCTCTCGCCCCGCAGGGCGAACTCCCGGTGTCGATACACACGGGGGTCCTGCTTCAGTCGTATCTTGGCCTCGCCATACGGTCCACGCACCGGTGGGGGAAACACAGGTTTTCAGCTGAAGAAGGTGTCACCATACTTCTGCTTCAGCCTGGCCCTCAATGCCTGGATCTTGGGGCCATCATCGGACTCCGCCTTGGCCTTTCCGGGCACCTGGACCACTGAGCTTACTTGAGGGGTAGTGACCCCGCTCGGCTTCGGCTCAGGTGGTCTTCCCAGATGGCCCAAAGGGCCATCTCTGGTCTTGCCTCGGAACAAGTCACCGTAGGTGGGTGGGTTACCGCCGATTGGCTCGTCCTGGCTGGACATGTGGTCCAGCACCCTCCTTACGAAGGTATCCCCATCATAGGAACCAGAGACGATCGAGTCCACTTCCCACCAGGCTTTGTCCTGGCCCTTGCCCTCACGCTGGCTTCCCCAGTCCCGAAAGGGCTGATCCATATACCCCTGAACCAGATCCAACTCCTCTTCCGTGAGGGGGTCCTCCGATTCTCCGATGTCAACAGGGGAAACCGCAAAGCATTGCCGCCAGGGCTCCGCTACGATGCGGTTGACACACACGAAGTCCGTGGTGTCGGCCTGTTCAAGGGCCCCATCCAGATAGTGGAATTCCGTTGGCCATCTTTGGGGTGGCATGGGCTGTCCCTTAGCGTCCTGATAGACACTCTCTCAAGCCGGTAGGACGACCTTGTTTAAGGTCATGTTGGTCAATGACACCACCCAATGTCGGGTGCTTTCTTCCTCGGTGCATCCCATAGGAACAACCAGCACTGCCTTGGAGCGGTCCTTGCGAATCTTCGCTACCGCCCTTGGAATGTCCCATCGGGGGCAATGGATCCACATCAAGCCCTGATGCGGACCCCAGTGCTTCTTCCACGCGGAGTCCTGGGCGCTCCAGTACTTCTCACGAACCCGAAGATGGGCGGAGGTTCCTGAAGAGAACGCATCCAGGGCCAGATCGGAAGCTCCCAGGTCCGCAACAACTCGGCTCGCCACTTCCGACATTACGCCGTACTCCTGGTTTGCTGGCCCAGTTGCCTCAGTGCCCAGCGCGGCCATTTCGAGCTGATTGCGTTCCGGGTGGATCCATTGGCATTCCACATGGTGCTCAGGTGACGAAAGCCACGAGAGCTGGTCATCCTGGTACAGGGTCATGGAGGCCTGGGCCGGGAGAACGCCGGAGTCCGTCTCCATCATGAAGTTGTACCCAACGATCATGTCCCAGTCCATGTCGGCCTCGTAGAAGCGACCTTGCAGGAGGATTTCCTTGCCGAGGTCTGGGCGGCTCAGCTCACGGTGGTTCACGAACTGCAGCCCAATGGCCGCTTCCTTCGTGCCTCCCACCATGTACTGGCCGTTCGCCACCTTCAGCCTGACAGGTTTCCGACTGTCGGTCAAACACTCTGGCGGAAGTAGGCCAGCTTTGACCAAGCTGACCTGAGCTCCCGTGTCGACCAACACGTCGAAGACCTTCTCCACTTCCCCGCATAAGGCACGGACCTTAAGGTGCAACTGCCGCTCACGCCCCACACGGCGCACGGCGTGCAAGCTCAGGATCTCCGGCCGTTCCAGAAGCTCAACAAGCGACTGGTGCAGGTCGTGGACAATGGGCTCAGGCTGCCCATCTGCAGCATCCAGCTGCAGTCCGGGTGATCCTCCGATACTCTCAGATAGATCTTGAAGCACATCAAATACATTCTTGGTCGCGAAGGATGGACGGGTGCAAGGGTTCGTGCCTGCACTTGTCCTCACCCCGCCACCGCGACTGTCTTTCGCTTTGGGTGCCGGACCGGGCCTTCTGCCTGCGGCAGTCCCTTTGTGCTTATCAACTCCCGACTGGGATGGTGTGGCGCTTCCCACGACACCATCCTGCGACCGCCCTAGCTGGGGCCCTTGGCTGCAGTGGCTCCGCTAAGGGGCGTCGGTTGTGGTGGTAGTAGGGGTACTCTCCTCTTCACCAACCTCGTTGACGCCTTTCTTCTTTCCCCCTTTCTTACCTTTCTTGTCCTTGTCCTTGTTCTGGTCGTTCTCTTTGTTCTCCTTGTTCTTGTTGTCCGACCTGGGGACCCAGTTCCTCTTGATCTCCTGGATCTCCTTGGCCAACTCGGTCCCCACCGACATCAGCTTGGAGAGCCCGTCCTTGTCGACCTCCACTTTGGTCTCCCGGATACCCGCGGGTGCACGCTTCTTCGACCCGTGCGCCTTCTTGTAGGCCTCCGTGTCGGCCTGGTGGATGGGGCATGTCCGGTGGTCATGGTTGAAGCCTTGCTTCCTCCCATAACACACGAAACAGCCCTTAGGGTGAGCTCGTATGAACTCCCCAAAGGACAGCGGAGGGTTGCCAATGCGGCGGGGGTCCTTCTTCTCCTTCTTCTTCCACCCCTGCTGCAGGGTCTTCCAGCTTCCCCGGTTGCTCCCCGCGTTCAGGTTGTTGGCCACGAAGGCACAAACGGCCATCTCGGCGGGCTCATCGTCGTCGTCATCGTTGACGAGAGCTTCATCGCCATCGGCTCCCGCTGGGTCCATGGCAGCTTCCCCGCCAGGCCCCAGGCCAACGTAGTTGACGTCACGGTCGCCGGGCCTCAACCCGCGGGTGTGGTGGAGGTTCCGGTACTCCTTGAGTACCTCCTCTCCAACCCACTCCAGGATCTCGTCGCAACTCATCCGCGCCGGGATGGCCTGCAGACGGATGGTCTGGCCGCTCAACTCACACTCATCAAGGCGCCACATCGCGGTCTTCTCGCGATCGCCCAAGACGGTGATGAGGAGAGCATTCCGCAGGGAGTGCCGTTTGACATCCCGGGCCACGTTCTTCCTCGTCCAAGCCACCACGTTCGTATGATACTCCTTGGCGAGCATCATCTTGACCGTGTGGTTGGACTTGGCCGTCTTGGCTTCCTCCTTGGTGACCCTTTTGATCCATGCTTCCGGCAGCATGGAGAGCAGGCGAGCCTGCTCGTCACCCTCATTCGAATCCTCCACGTTGCGGCGGAAGAGGGTGTATTGCCCTCGGAAGTCTCGCCAATCTCGTAGGCGGATCTCCTGTCCATCATGCTGAAGCTTGATGGACTTCCACCGGTGGCAGCCACCTGCGGAGCGTCCACCCGCTCCTGATCGTTGAGCCACTTCTTGGCTTCCTTGAGGGTCTTGATTTTCCCCTCCTTGGTCGCCACGAAGTATAGCTCTTGGAGCACTTTCGGCAGGCGGTACCTGAACCGTTTGAAGACATATCTCTCCGCATCTGCGAGATCCATGTCTTCAGTGACGGTCACCCCCAAATCGTCCAGCTTCTCCAAGAAGCGGTAGAGGTTGAGGGGGTTGCCATCATACATGGGGGGCTTGATGTCCTTCAAGTCTTCCCACACGGCGGCATCCGCGGCCTTAGATACCATGAACGCCGGCCGCGAGGTCGACCGGGGTTCCCATCGGCCTCTCCCACGGACTCCCACGGCGGCCACTTCCATCTCCTCCCCGATATCCGTGTGGCTACGCCGTGGTTCCTCCATGTACGCTGAATTTAGATGTTCACGCCGTACTCCTTCCATGTATGCCTCCTCATCAGGGCGCTGGCGGCTGCGTTCAGCGGCCTCCCGTTGTACACCACGCGGCAGGGAAATGCCGAACTCCTCCAGGTCTTCCTCGTCCATGCCGACATCCCACTCCACGTCTCCTCCGGGGACCTCATCCCTGAGTCCTCCATAACGCCCGCCAGCCATTGGGATTGGCTCCGGGGCTGGTGCGGGGCGTCGGGGGCGTACTGGTGTCCGCGGTGGAGCACGGCGGTTGTGGTACTCCGCCCTGAGCCACTCATCACGCCACTCCTCACTGCCACTGCCCGGCGGCGCGCGCTCGTTGCGGCGGCCCGCGCTGTGGTGAGAGGGGGCGCTGAGAGAGGGGGCACTGGCGCTGGGGCGATTCCTGCGGGCTCTGCCGGGGGCGTGGGGTCTGCCTGGACCTGGTCCAGGTCCCCAGCCGTCATCGGACGAGCCAGACTCCAGGGGTGGGTGGTCGCTGCCGACGCTCCCACGGCCTTCCAGCGCGTCCAACCGCTGCTGCAGGCCGTTGATGACCTTGTTCAGCAGCCTGGTCTCGCCCCTGGTGATGTCCAGCTCCTTCTGCGCGGCGGTGGCGACCTTGGCAATCTTGACCATCTCCGTCTCGGCGATGTCCAGCTCCTTCTGCGCGCCCGCGGCGACCCTGGCGATGCGGGTCATCTCGCCCTTGCCCGTGTCTACCTCGCGCTCGAGGGACTGGACCCTCCTGCGGAGGTGGACAATCCACCGCCAGGCGGCATCCGGGTCACCGTTCCCTGGTGGGTCGTCGGGGTCCTCAGGGGGTCCTCCAGGAGGGCTCCCGCCTGGTCCGCCCGGTCCAGGGGGTCCTCCCCCGCCCGGTGGTCCGCCTCCAGGGGATCCACTTGGTGGGCGTCCTCCAGGGGGTCCTGATGGTCCTCCGCCAGGGGGTCCCGGTGGGCCTCCGCTGGGTCGTCTTCGTGGGTCCGAGGATGGGGGCTTCTTCGTGTAGTCGAAGTCCATGTCGTCATCCTCGTCCATGTCGCCCCACCTGGGCGTCTCGGTCTCGGAAGACTCCGAGCTCCGGTAGGGAGGAGGGAGATCCTCACTCTCACCCACCGGCTCCATGGGGATGTCTCCGCCTCCTCCGCCAGCCACTCCTCGGCGATGTCGGCGGCCTCGTTCATCCCCGTCGCTGGCGGTGAAGAAGGGGTCAGAGTCATGGGGGGGTCCGCCCGCTGGTCTCCGTGACCTCTCGGGGGTCTTCCCCTTACCCTTCCTCCGTCGGTAGGCGGTGGGGCCACTGCTCCCACTGCTGCCCGTGTCGCCCTCCTCCAGATCCAGCGTCATCTTGGAGGAGGCGTCCCCTTCGAAAAGCTTTCGAAGGGACTCCACTCGGGATCCTCCCGGGGGAGTCTCGCGGCGGAGCTTGGCCTCCGCCTCCTCCATTGCGGCGGCCGTGGCTGCGGCAGCTCGCCCTTCGGCCTCCTCCCGGGCACGAGCCGCCTCGGCTTCCCGGGTCTGCTGCAGCCGAGCCTTCTCCGCTTCCAACGCCGCCAGCTCCGCCTCCGTCTTGGCCCTCTCCTCAGCGACCTTCCGTCGCGCGGCCTCGATGGCGTCCTTCCTGGCGGCGTCCGCCTGGGCCTTAGTCGTTGCCTCGGCGTGGGCCCTTTCCTCTGCCTCCTTCTTTGCCCTCTCTTGGGCAAGCGCCTCTTCCAGCGCCTTCACCTCGACCTCCTTGCAGGCAATGGCCTCCTGGGTCAGGCGGGCTTCCTCGGCGGCTGCCGCCACCTCACCCTTGACCTGGGCAGTCGCTGCCTCATGGGCGGCTGCAGCCGTGACTCCAGCCGCAATGGCCGCCACGGCCGAGGCGTGGAAGGCCATGCCTCTGCCCCAATCGGTGGCCTCCTCATGGGCGATGCCGACGGCGCCCTCCGCAGCAGCGTTCTGCTGCGTGGCCCGTTGCCGGGCAACCCGAAGGTTGCAGGGCACCCCACAGGTGCGCTCGCAAGCGCGCGCCAAGTCCCTTTGGGTGGGAGCGACGCTGCTGCTGGAGCTGGCCTGGTCGGCCGGAACCCTCCCGCGGTGGGCCGACTCCACGTCGCTGCTGGGGCCTGACTTCCTCAGGTGCAGCTGACGGGGCTTGGCCTTGGCCTGCTTGGCGACTTGGAGGAAGTCGCCAAGGGTGGTGTGGCCGGGGTGGTGACCGCCACTGGCCCGTTGGGGGCTGTGGGCTGGGGTTCCGCCCTTGGGGCCTTTGGCGGCTTCGGCGGCCAGGGATTCCTGGTACTCCCGCCACTTCCTGTCCCGCTTCCTGTCCCCGGCGGACCGCTTCTCCTTCCCAGGAGACGCACTGCTGCTGCTGCTTCCCTGCAGCGTGCGCTCGGTCCCCAGCTCCGGGAATTTCCTTTCGATCATGTCCCACATGGAGACGTTGATCGTGGCGCCCGACGGGTACTCGCTGGAGTTCTCGTCCTCCTCAATCCCGTCGGGGCGCAGCCCTTCGCCGGGCCTCTCTGGCCGGGTCCAGACCCTCCAGCGCTTCGTGTGGAAGCGGAAGGCGTATCCTTCCACCCGCAGCCAGTCTTCCACTGACTGCAGGCGGTCGGGGCCCATGTCCTCGCGGAGCTCGAAGCTCCCGGGCATGCCGCCTTCGCACTGGGGATGGCTGTGGCGATAGTGCTGGTCCCACACCAACCCACGCAGTAGGCGCACCGCATGGGGGTGGGGCCACGGCGTCGTCTTACCCGCTTATTGCCAGTTTACCATGGCAGCGGGGGGCGTACTTGGTCTTGAGGTCCTTCGTGGTGGTTGTTGAAGCGGTTGCTCCGGTGTGGTTGTGGAGGTGGGTGACGCGACTGGGAGTGCGGCCGGTACTGGTCGGCCGATGGGACTTGCTGATGTGGGAGTCCTGGTCTGTCCACCTCCTTCACGGTCGCGGCGCTTCCGTGGTTGCTCAGGGCGATGCTCTGGGCGGCGCTGCGGGCTCTGTGATGGTCTTGGAGTCCTCGGGGTTGGGGTGCTGCTCGTACCCCTCGAAGGCCCCGAGTGGCACGCGGGGGCTGGGTAACCCCGCGGCGGTGAAACGCTTTTGACGCGTTCCCGTGTGGGGCCTGGCCACGGGACGCTGCGGTGGACACGCGCAAGCAAGCAGGCAGGCAAAGCACTGCGCTCACAGGGGCATCATCACGCTCGTGTCATGTGACAAAGCGTTTCAGGATCCTTGCCACTCTGAAACAAGGGAACAAAAGTATGTACAGCAACACATCAGGATATGTACACATGGGGTTAGGACTGGACTGGGGTTTGGGCATTACAGGACAATAGACACTCAGTCCCAACTCATATCCCAATCCCAGGTCCGACCCTCTCAGTGGCTGGTGGGGGCGGGGGCTCAAACACAACCCATGCCCTGCTCAGTCCGGACCCTGAAACCCTGCCAATAGGGGAGGTGTCCTGCCCAGCCACAGGCGAGGTCCTGGGAACCAGTGGGCTCCAAGGCCGACCGACAGTGGCTCCCTATGCCCCCTTAACGGCAGGTCCCAACTCCCCTCTGAGCGAGAGATGAGGCCCCACTTTTATCCCCCAGGAGTTGGTAGCTGAAAATGGGCTGTTTCAGCCCAAACTGATATTGGCTCCAAAAACTACAAAATTGACCCCTCGTCTGGACCCGCCCGAGGTAGGGACGGGGCTGACCCTATGGCCTTCGAGTACAATCTCCCTGGAGCCCTCACTCAACCTCTTTCCCTCTGAGGTTCCGGCATCAGGGCACCACGGATTCGTCAAGTGGGGTCATGATGCCAAAATCACCAAAACTGGCGTCATTCCCACGCATGGCTCGCCCGACCAGGGCAAGGCCAATGGCCCACAGGACAGGAGGCAGGACCTAGGACCTATATCTGAGTGCACAACTTGAAATTAGGTCCAGGCTCCCTGTGGGCATGGAGATATGGGGCCGCCAATTTACCACACGGGGGGCTGAAATTGGGGTCCCAAAAGGGGGTCATTTTGGCTGCTCAAAATGAGCCAAAATTGGGGGTGCTCCCAATAGTATATCTCCACGCCGGCTTGGAGATCGGATCCGCCATTCCATACGCGATCCACCAGGAGTCCAACCAAGACTCCCATGCCCCTGGCTCTCAAAGATATCCATGCCACTCGGCGTGGTGACAATCCCAATTGGGTCCACAAATGCCAAAATGGCAAAATCGGTCGTCTCGGTCGACCGTCCAGGGTAGGAAACCTTGGCGATATTGACGCGCCAAGCCTTGATTCACAACCCTTGATATTGAAGCATTTGGGGGGAGGGCAACCTCCAAGCCTCCCTTGGCATGCGCAACCCCAAACCCACGAAATCCAAGATGCGAACTGGAATTTGGGTATCTCCAAAGTTTTCTGGAATCCTTGCCTCGGCCATGACACAATCTGGCGTCCTGGGCAAGAGATGAAGGTATATGTAGACAATGATAAACATGTAGACAAGTAATATGTATACGTAACAATTCTATACTATAAAATAGCATAAAAAAGAAGACGAAATGAAGGCGACGGCGTCGCCGCCATCAGAAAATCTGACGGCTACGAGGCGTTGCCATCACGATCTCCACTGAGATCCTGCCCAAACTGGGCCAAACAGTGGTTTTTGGGCGAAAAACAACGAAATATAGTGATTTTTGAGTCAAAAACACTCATTTCCCGTGTCTCCCCCCAACGCGTCGCGTAGCCGACACGACGCGTTTCTGTGCCAATTCAACCTACATATGAAAAGGCCCACTGTTGGGCTACGCCATGGGCGTCTGGGCGATTCCTGGGATCGCCTCAGGATTTTTTGGAAAATGCATGAACGTGCCTTTTTTCGCAAAAAATGACCTTCGCGGAACGCCGCGAAAAAGGTCACGCTATAATCTTCTAGTTCTAAAAACGATAAAACAATAATAAAATTGCCTAAAATCTTTAGAAATCGAGAAATAAATCCTCGATCTGGGGCTGCGTCGCGCAGGCGACGACTGTCGTCACCAGCCCAAAAATGATGAAAAAAGACGACTTCTGGGGTATTTTACAGAAATCCCACAGAAATCAAGATGCCGTAACATCAACAGGAAAATTCCCGATCCAGCCTGGCGAAGAGCGCCACAGGCTGTGCAGCGGGTATGGGTGAAGCACCCCATACCGCTTCACCCCCCTCCTTAGAAGCCTTGCCTATATCCAAAGGAAGGCAAGGCCAAGGAGGCGCTCTGACCCCTGCACTGCCCTGGTTTCAAAACTGATTCATCAGAACAGTGGGGGGGGGGTGGGGCTTCGTAAGTAATTTACATGCCACATACATGTAATTTTTTTTTTGTTTTTTTGATCTTGATATCTTCATAGCGCAATTGCCCCCCAGGCGTCCACACTGGTCCCCCGCACTCCTTGTGGCCTGTAGTTACATGAACAGAGGCGCTGCAGGGCCTTCCGCCCTGACTGATGGCGCTTAGGCGCACATATTGGCCCTTTTTCTCCATGGGCATGGAAATCAATAATTCAATAAATTCGGAAAAAATTATTTAGGGTCAAACCCAAGGCAACGACTTCCTCGCGCCTGAATTTAGGGCCATTTCCTGCCCAAGGCGACGAATTCCTCGTGCCTTTTAGGGTCGATTCCCAACCCAGGGCGACGAATTAACGCGCCTAATTTGGGGGATTTAGGGTCACTTCCTACCCAAGGCGCCCCACGCCGATTTAGGGTGGGACCTCCCAAAGGGTCAACCAACCCAAGGCGACGAATTAACGCGCCTGCTTGTGCGGTTCGGTACCTGGCGTCGTCGTCGCTGTGGTCGTCGCCCAGAGGACGGTATAGACTTGGGGGCTGCATAGGGTCCATGGGGAAGCCATGGTCTTATCCATCGTAGGAGTCAAGGAATTGCAAGGAATTCCTCCTTCATCATGTTGATGCCCTGGACCTTAGCTCCTGCAGTTTCCCAGCGAACAGCGAACAGCGATCAGCGATCCGCGTACTCCTGCAGTCTGGGCGTCGTCGCCGTCCGCAGGCCGCCACACGCCCTTGGTGGCCTTGGCGTCGGCAGACAACTTTTGAAGCATTTGGGGGGAGGGCAACCTCCAAGCCTCCCTTGGTATGCTCAACCCCAAACCCACGAAATCCAAGATGCGAACTCGAATTTGGGTATCTCCAAAGTTTTCTGGAATCCTTGCCTCGGCCATGACACAATCTGGCGTCCTGGGCAAGAGATGAAGGTATATGTAGACAATAATAAACATGTAGACAAGTAATATGTATATGTAACAATTCTATACTATAAAATAGCATAAAAGAGAAGACGAAATGAAGGCGACGGCGTCGCCGCCATCAGAAAATCTGACGGCTACGAGGCGTTGCCATCAGGATCTCCACTGAGATCCTGCCCAAACTGGGCCAAATAGTGGTTGTTGGGCGAAAAACAACGAAATATAGTGATTTTTGAGTCAAAAACACTCATTTCCCGTGTCTCCCCCCAACGCGTCGCGTAGCCGACACGACGCGTTTCTGTGCCAATTCAACCTACATATGAAAAGGCCCACTGTTGGGCTACGCCATGGGCGTCTGGGCGATTCCTGGGATCGCCTCAGGATTTTTTGAAAAATGCGTGAACGTGACTTTTTTCGCAAAAATTGACCTTCGCGGAACGCCGCGAAAAAGGTCACGCTATAATCTTTTAGTTCTAAAAACGATAAAACAATAATAAAATTGCCTAAAATCTTTAGAAATCGAGAAATAAATCCTCGATCTGGGGCTGCGTCGCGCAGGCGACGACTGTCGTCGCCAGCCCAAAAATGACGAAAAAAGACGATTTCTGGGGTATTTTACAGAAATCCCACAGAAATCAAGATGCCGTAACATCAACAGGAAAATTCCTGATCCAGCCTGGCGAAGAGCGCCACAGGCTGTGCAGCGGGTATGGGTGAAGCACCCCATACCGCTTCAATATCCCCTTTGGTCCCATGCCCTGGGTTATGGCTTGCTGTCACACTGGCTGCTTGCTGTTCATCAAGGGGATGAACACGCGGATGGGGCAGAAAGCAGCATGCGGTGCAACGGGGGAGATCATGGATCGCACCAAAAGTTGAATAACTCCGGATGAGCCAAAGGAGCAAACACGACACTCAATGGCGTTCAACCCTTTATCATATGCTACAATATTCGCCCTTTTTTCCCGGCTAGATCCTGTGCCCCATGGAGATATGGTAATTCCAATATGGCATACAATGACAAAAACAGCGAAATTTGGCCAAAATGGCCCGTACTCATGATTCCATATCTCCATGGCCAGGGCAAGGATCCTTTCAACCAAAGATGCTATAGACATATGGGACTTCAGTCCCAATATATGCTGCTTGCCAATTCTCATGGTCGCCTCTAGCTATTTTCACCGTTGGAGAGAAAGTGACACACAAATGGGGGAGAATGGCAACATACCCCAAATTGGGTGACTCACAACTCTCCCTTCAAGAGGAGAGGCCACATGGGGAAACACCCCATTCGATGCGGGTTTATGTGCCCTCTCCGAATTGCCCTTACCCTTGGTCAAGTGGCGCACGCAACCTCGGGGGCGAAATCAGGGGGAGAAGGGGTTTGTGGCCATTCTGGGCAAAACGGCCAAAATTCACCCAAAAGTAGTCCCTCCAAAAATCGTATCTCCGTATCACAAGAGAAGGGAGCCTTGAGCTTTTGCATGGATGCAAACCGAAGCTTCGCTTCCCTTTTGCAACAAGGGTTGAGGTTCAAAGCATAACGGAAGCATTTTTAACACCTCAATCCTTGAAGCACACTATTTATGGGAAAAAGTGCATCTATGGGCGATATTGGTATGTACATATCTTTGGGTCATTGAGGAGCAAAAATATGAGTAAACATTTTTGGAGTAGGCTCGTAGTAGGTGCTTCCAAATATGCACACTATGGTTAGATTGTATCCGCCCACTCATGTCATTAGTGCTTGCATATGAGCGCGTGTGCAAAGAGGCAATATGCCACGCGTGCTGACAAGGCGAAATTATATAAAATAGATGACAAGGTTGTAAAAATCAACCAAGCCATTCACGATGTTATTTGTGGTCTCTGCTTTACATATTGCCTTGGTTCGAGGCTCAACTCCCCATAGGCTTCGAGTACGAGCCTCGGGAGTTTGGCCATTTTGGCCTCATTTTGGACCAAAACGTGCCCTCTTTCGAAAAAAGACTTTTGGTACGCATTGAACTGCGTGGAGCCATCGTTGAGTTGGCTGGAAAAGCGAAAATGGCCTAGGGCTTTTGGTCTTGTGAGCATTGTGTTCGGTTATTAACGTTTATGCTCACAAGGCCACAAAGTTAGCGTTTGCGCAGGCAAACGACTTGGGTTTGCGAAATCCATAGGCTGCCTAAAACATCGCCGTTGCCCGCTTCCCTATACAAAGTGATATGCCCACGTGAAAGGGGCATGGATGAAAGGCATAGGGGGGGAATGTAGGGTTCCGTCCGAACTCATGGTCCTTCAGAACAATGAGTTCGAGCGATCGACGGAAAAGCTTGCGCGCTGATTTTCTCGAAGACGCAACGGCGAAAAATTCTGGTGAACACACCAGATGAAAGTACATTAAAAACCCTCTAGATTCAGCCCTTAAGTTCTCTCAGAACCTCAAAGGTACTCGAGAAAAATCCCTCACAAAACTCGCCACGGAGAAGCGACGAAAGCGCGCGAACAGGCGACATCAGGCAGCGATTTCACGACAATTAGAAATCGGGGTAGAAATCGGGTATTTCACCGATTTCCGACTGAAAATCGCCCAAGAAAATAAAATTATGCTAATTCTAAATCGATTTATTGGTTAGAAATCGGATTCCAGATTTCGCGGGTTAGAAAACAGGGATATCCCGCTGACAGCCGGTGTCAACGGCTTCCGCACGGGTGTGACGGCTCACAGGCCTCCGGGCCATGGGCCATAGGTTCTGGGTACCGCTTCAGCAGTACGTCGCCCCTTTCATCGCCGACGACTCCGACACTGCACGCCACCTGGACCACATCACGGTCCGGGTCGCGAAGCACAGGGCGCTGTACCCCTTCGACGCCTCGCGGGACAGCCTGCAGGATGACCGGACTCTGGGGCTCACACGGGTGCCAACGCGGTGCCAGCAGGCAGGGGTGGCCCTCGTGGGTACACTCGTCCACCACTGCTCAACCTCCGTGCGCGCCGAGGTCACCAAGATGTTCTGGGAAATAGCCGGCGCGCACAGAATATGTCCCGAGGTGCACTACCCCGTCCCGGCGTTCGCATCTCTAGCGGGGGGTGACTGGGTCCACCGCATACCCCGGGCCCTGGCCGCCCTGGGAGTGGGGCCGTACAACCCCATCGCGTGCCCCAGGGCGGCCCATGTCCAACTACAGTCCCCGCCGGGCAACATCGTCACGCTGCGCACCGCCAAGCTGCGACACCGCGACACGTGCCGCCTGACAGTGCCGCACACAACGCCGTGGCATGGGCACCACGGGCCACGCCACCCCTTCCCCGACAACGACGACCCGTGGATGACGGCGCTGCGGGAATGCCTCAACCAATGCGCCGATGAACACCTCCACTATTGCCGCCGCGAGCAGGAGCCCACCAACCACCCCGGGTGGCGCGACGCCTTGGTCCACCTCTTTCACACCACCGGCACACGGGACCCCCGCCTGAGACTCATCCTGCCCACGAGGGCTAAGCAGGACGCCCACACTGGCCCACGGGTGACCCCGGAGGGCCTGCACCTCCACGTCGGGGGCTACCGCCGCCGGGGAGGCCTATCCCCCCCCACGCAGGGGGGGGCGTACCACCCGCCGGCAGCCCTCATGTACATCCTCTGCGACGTACTCGCGGAAAGCGAGCACCAAGAGCCTAACGCGGATGTGGCATGGTCCGAGCCCCTGCGCCCCCGGCCCCACCCGCCAACGCCGTTGTGGTCGGTGACCACGGACGACCAATGCACCCAAGCGGCGGGGCAAGCGCAGCTCCGGGCCGAGTGGGTAATAGTGCAGGTGGGGGCAGGCCAGCCCAAACCCCGTGGGCTCCCCCGTGGCACCGCCCTGCTGGTAGCTACGGGGGTGCCGCACGACCCACACATGGCAGTGCACGCGCTGGAGGACCAGCCGGAGGACACAGGACACCTGGTGGTGCACCAGCGCGGAGGCCCGGAGTGGCTCAAGGAACATGTGACGGCACTCCGGTCCTGGGCAAGCACGATCGCCAGAGTGGAGATCCGACTGCACGGCCACCCGGCGATCAGCCCCGGCGACACAAGGGCGCTGAGCGTGGACCAACTGACCCCCAGCCACCCCCACGTCCGGTGGCACTCCGCCGACCTCAACGCGGGGTGGCTCAGCCCCACCGGGTACTACTGGATCCCGGAGGCCTGGGGTCACACCTCTTCCAACGCGTCCGGGGGCGGACCCTGCAAACACGCCACCAGCGTCGCTCTCGCCGCCGACCTCAGCCGCACGTGGGCGGTGGCCATCTCGGGCAAGGTGCCCGACAGGGAGGGGGTGGCCGCCTCCCTCCCCCTACAATACGGTGCCCACCGACCATGGGTCCACACGGTGGACGCCGAAGTCATCCTCCACCTCCTGCGGCACGCAGATCGCGAGCGGACCACGGGGGTCCCCGCGGGCGCAGCGAAGGCGGCCAACCAGATGCCCCTGCGGTGGCTCTGGGACGGCCTGCGCGCGCGAGGGCAACACGCGGGGCACCCGTTCTGGTACGTCCGAGCCACCTCGCACCACAGTGACGCCCTACTGCACAAGGCGGACCGGGCGGCGTCCCAGGACACCGTCCTGCAGAACACGCCCCCGGACCCTGGCCACGCCCCACTCATTGTCGCCGGCCGTGACGGCCACCTCGATCTACGGCCCCCCACGATGCGGGCGCTTGGCGAGGTCGCGCAGCGGGCGCAGACGGACCATGCGCTGACGCACCGGGGACACACACCTTTGGGCGCGGCCCACGCCACAGCCTATGTCCACGCCCGGGACCTCACCGCGGCGGCCACCAACCGCCGGGCGCTGAGGCCCGAGACGGCCACACGCCGGTGCAGCGCAGGCTCCGCGTCCGTAAGGAATGGCTCTCCGGCGTCGCCGTCGTCCCACAACCGTGCCTCCTATGCGGCGGCCCGGAGGAGACCCCGGTGCACATGCACGTGGGGTGCGCCCACTCACGGCTCCTCTGGCCCCACTACCGCCAGGCGGTACACGAGGCGGCCCGCCACCTCCCACCCGGGGACAAAGCCCTGTGGGTGGCCTCGTGGCGCTCCGCAGGCGCCGCATGGACGGAAGTCTTCTGCTCCGGCCTGGTGCCCGAGGACGCGGAGGCGCAGCTCCGCGCCATAGCCCGCTACGACCCGCCGGGAGGGACCTCTGTGGACGATTTCCTGCACCACATGTTCCGGCTGGGGGACTTCGCATGGGAGCTTTGCAACCACCGGCTGGAGCAACTCCTCCGCGAGCCCCTAAGCGCGGCGGCCCGGGCACACCGATGGCTCAGTGCGGCGGAGGGCGACCACCCTCCCCCTCCCCCGCGCCCTGACAAGGACTTCGTAGCCTCCCTCCGTGTCGTGAATGGCACTCTGGAGTGCCCGCCACAAGAGGGCCCCCACCCGTACCAGGACCTGCCGGGAGGGTTCTCGAAGCACCTACAAGAGGCCCTCTTCCCACCGTGGATCATCGGGCGCGGCTCCATGACCGCGTGGGAGGCGCGCATAGTGGGTGAGGAACGGGCGCCGAGTGGTGCCGGTGGTGCGCCGCCACGCGCGCCCCGGAGACCCCTGCGCAACGATACGCCGCCATCCCGCTCGAGGGATGGGGGCCGGACACCCGGCTGAGACCCACCGTGATCCGCGGGGCGGGACCTGACCACCCGTGGGACGCGGCGACGGGGGAATGGCTGCAAGCGGCCCCGGAGCCGCAAACAGGATGGACTGGGGACGTGTCCTCACTTGTCGGGACACCCGTCCCCCCCCGCATCGTCCTTCCCGCCGCCAACGTACTCCGGGCTACGGAGATACGCAAATGGGGACACGCCGCGGCCACCGTCCGGTGGCACCCCCCAGAGGACGGGGCCACCCAGCTCGCCGTGGCGCACTTCAAAGCTGGGGGGCCGGTATACGACGACGCCCTGTCCCGGCTGAGCGACACCCAAGGGCCCTTGCTCCTCATGCTCCCCACCGACATTTCAGCCGCGCTGCGCCAGGAGCTGGACGGCTGCGAAGGGCTGCGAGTGGGATGGGAGGCAGTCGCGGACGGCACCCTACTGGCCCTCCTCCACGGAGACGCCGCGAACGGGTGCCAATGGGATGCGCTGACGCCCCACCTCACCGGGCGCCACGTGTACATGGCAACCCCCCCCCAGGGGCACCCCCGCCCGGCGTGGGACGACCTCATCGCCGCCTTCCACAACCAGGGGATTCTCCCCGACGACACGTGGCGGGAGGTCCAGCGGAAGACGCTCGGCAGGGACTACCGGCGCCGCGTCCGCGCCCGCCTGCTGGAGATCCGGGACCCCCTCCGACAGAGGTGGGACGACCTCTGGCTCCGCTGTCTCAACCCTTGGTTGCCGCCCTCCCACCTCCCACACACCTGCCGGCTCTGCGGGGAATGTGACACGGTGTCCTCCGCAGCGTCAACAGGCGCCAACAGATGCGCGCGGTGCGCCCAGGTGGCCGCGTGCCCCTGGCCGGAACCTCCCGCAGGCCCGCACAGGCGCACAGAGGGGGAGGCCCTGCACCGGCGCATCGAGGGGGCACACGCCCCCTCACACGAACGCGCGGGCCCCGCGGGCGCTGCCCTTCTGTGGATCCACGTGCACCTGCGGGACCCCACATCCGTTGCGCACCTGTCGCACGTGTTCGCGCCCTGACCCCCACCCGCCGCCGGCCTTTGCAGAGCCCGCAGTACCATGACACGCCGACGGGGGGAAGGGCCGGGACACGCCAGGGCCCGCCGCAAAGTGCAGGAGGCGGCCGTCCGGGGCCTGGTGGCGGACACGGTGGCGGAGGCGCACGAGGCGCACGCTGCCGCACGGCGTGACCTGACGGGCAGTGCGAGGGCTTTCCTCAACGAGACCGCCCTCCCGGCCGTCCGCGCCCTGAACGGAGCGGGGGCCCCTGCGCTGCTCCCGGCGATGCACCGGGTCGTGAACGCCATCCAGCCGGGGGTCATCAGCCCGGAGGCGGCCCTCTACGGGCACTGGATGGAGTGGCACGAGTCCAACCGGTCGGACCAGCCCTTGTCCATGGGGGATACCCTGTAGCTGACGGGAGCGGGGTCCGCCATGTCTCGCCGCAGCAGCGCCCCAGCCCTGCTGCACGCCCTCAGGACGCGCTACCCCGGGGACGCGGCCCCGTACCTGAACCAGGCGCGGGCCACATACCCGGGGGGAGTATCCGAGCTGGATGCGGCGCTCCACCTTCTACACCCACCGGACGAGGACCTGGAGGTGGGCGAGATCACGGTATTCGTGGAAGGCGCGGAAGAGGCGCCCGCCCGCCCCCGGCCGACCAACCCGGTGTACGACGGCGCCAGGCCGACCCCCCCGTACGCCATCGTATGTGAGGCGTTCCCCAGGGAGCCCACCTGGTGCCCCGCCCTCCCGCCGGCGACGCACGCGCCCCGCGGCTGGGCCAACCCACACCTGTCCCCCCCCCCTCTCCAGAACCAGGGGTGCTCACCACAGGGGGCAGGTCCTCTGGCAAGAGTGCCCTGGCACCCCCCTGCTCCTCCTCATCGTCGCGACCCGCGGGGACCCGGAGCGGGTCCTGGGGATCACCCCCACCCACCTCTATGGAGCAGCACCCGTACCCCGCCCCCCCCTCCCGGCGCCCGCGGCGCGGGACGGGGTACACACCTTCCTGCGAACACAGGAGGTCACCGCCGTTACGGGGGTCCACCTAGTGCGGCTCCCCCCGACACCACCCGACGACCCCCGGGGGCCCAGGGCCCTGGGCACCGCCCCAGACTGAGGGCTGTGGCGCGACGCGTGGGTTGTGTGGCTCAATCGCCTCCCCCCCCAATGCCGATGGATGGCTGCCAGCCCCCGCCCGTGCGGGGCTGACGCCACGGCTGGCCCCCCACCCCCTCCCCCCCTCCCCCCCGCAGAGCACCGCACGGCACTGCTCACGGCAAGGCACTGATGCACCAGGAGGTAGTGGGAAGGGGGGCACCTGCCATCACGCATGCCTACCAGGATAACAGTGATGGCAGACTCCGATGGCTCCCCGCAGCGGGACGACCGCCACCACCGCCGGTCCAGCTCCCGCTCCCCCGTCTCCCCGGAGTGGACGGGGGAGACCTCCGCGGAGCGCGAGGAGCGGACGCTTGCGGAGGCGGCAGTGCTGGTCGGGCTGCCGCCGCCGGCTCAGGAGCCTGAGCCAGCCGAGGTGACCGCTCCCGCCGCCCAAGCAGCAAGCCCTGCCGCCCCGCCCTGGGAGGGGTCCCCAGCTGCGCAGGAAGCGGAGACCGCAGCCCCAGCGAGCCACGCCGCGGCCCCAACCGCGGCCCCCGGCACGCTGCTGACACGGGGGGTAGCCCCAGCGCAGGAACCGGACGCATCACCGAGGGCCGCGGCAGCCGCAGAGGGGAGCGGGGAGGGCGCGCGAGGGGTTGTGACCGCGGCCCCGGAGAGCCGCACCACCGCCTCGACCGACCACGCCGCGGCCCCCAGCACGCCGCGAAAGCGGGGGAAGGACCCCGCACGGGCCACGGGCGCCTCGCCGGCGGCCGCCGCAGCAGCAGCAGTGGGCAGGGAGAGCGCGAAGTACCGCGCCCACGCCAACCCCACCCACACCCACACCAGTCCCCCCAAGCCGCTCCCCCCCAAGCCCTTCCCCCCGGGGCGGGCGCGGCACGTCCGCCCCCCGGCGCCCGAGCGCCCGCCGCCGGGCGTCACGCTGCCGCAGCTGCAAAGACAGCAGGACGCCCGGCGCTTGATCCAGGAAGGAGGGGACGGCGCGCAGGCAGAGCTGCGTGCCAGCCACGGGAGCGCGGAGCGGGGGACAGGAGGCGACAGGGGAAGTGCCCAGGAGCGCGCGCAAGGGGCAGGCCAGGGCACGCGCGGCAGGGAGCAAGGGCGCAGCAGCGGAGGGGGACAGAGCGCAGGCAGCGGACGGCGCGACTCAGGGCAGGGGGCCGGGAAGGGACCAGGGCACAGGAAGGGCGCGCAGGGGCGCGGGCAGGGCGCCCAGGTGCAGGGAGCGGGGCGAGGGACGGTGGGCGAGTGGGCGGGCCAGGGCGTGGGGGACAGGGGGCGGGACCGACGGCACGTGCAGGGAGCCGGGAGGGGGCCCAAGGGCAAGGGCAAGGGCGCCACGGGCCCCAAGGGACAGACGGGACGGGGCGTGGGAGCCCGGGGGGGAGGGCAGGCCGAAGGGATGGGGGCGGGGGGGAGGGCGCCCCCGCAGCCGGACGTGTAGCCGGTGAGGTGCACCCCCCCGGGCATCCAACAGATGCCGGCGCACCACACCCACCACCACAACCACCACCACCACCACCTCTACAACATCGACACTGGCGCCGGCGAGCTCGTCCCCCCCCAGCCCCCACGACCCCAGCACCAGCCAGCCCCCCCAGCGCCGAGAGCGGAACCGGCGCGGATGGCCTCGGCGGGGGGGGGGCGGGGCCCGGCATCGGCGCCGCAGGCACAGGGGCAGCAGGGGGAGCCGGCGCAAGGGGCAGAGGGGGCCCAGCCCTGGGACCGGGACTAGGGCACGGTCCCGGACCCTCTGGGGGGGGAGGCCCTCCCCCTGGTGGAGCAGGTGTACGGGTGGTTGTGCTGGGCCAACCAGGGGACCACCAGGGGCTTGAGGAACCGGCCCTTTGATGCCGTGCTCCTCCGGAGGAAGGAAGGAAACCGAGAGGTACCCCCGGGGGGGTGGGCAGCCCCAGAGGACCATGAGAGGGTCCTCAGGTCAGTGATCCGGGCGGCGTGGCCCGACAGGAAGCCAACGTGGCCGGCCTTCCTGGAAGGGGGAGCGGTACTCCGCATCACGGATGCGGACGCCAACAACTGGCTCCCCCGGGCCTTGCGCAGCGCCCTGGCCCACTGGCGCTACCGCCGGCGCAACCAGCCGCCGCCACAGCCCCAGCCCCCACACAAGCGGCAGCGCAGGTGACGGCCCAGGCGGCGGACGCGAGAAGGTCGGGGGGGGAGCTGGGCCCCCCGACCCACGCCCCCCCCACGGTACGGCGTGACGAAGGAGCGCGCGCCACCTCCCGCGGGAGGGAGGGCGGAGACAACGAGCGCGGGGGGGAACCTGCTGCCCCGCAGCCCGCTAACCGCTGACCGCTAACCCTCACGGCCGCCCCCGGCTGGCCAGCGCCGCGCGACGACGGCGGGGTGGACGAGGGGCCCCAGCGAGGGCCTGCACGAGGGTCCGGCTCTAGGTAGAGGGGGGCGGGGGAAGGGTGCGACCCCCCAGCCGATGGCTGGCCCCCGGGGCCGGGACCGCCATGCCCCCCCCCCCTTGGCCATCAGGAGGCGGCACCAGAGACCAGAAGGCCCCCCCCACTCCCCCCCCCCCCACCCATTCAGGCCCAAGAGAGGACGGAAGCAGACCGAAGAAACGGCGGCCCCGCAGCCCCCCCGAAGAGGCCGCTGCACCCGGGGTGCGGGGGCACCACGGCCGAGACAGGCGCCCGCACGCCCTGCCCGCTGCCGGCCGACGGCGGACCGGCAGCGCCCAGGACGGCGCAAACGGAGCAGCCCTAACAGAGGCCGGCCCGGGGAAGACGGGGGCGCGAACCGGGGCGGAGGGGTTCCCCCCCCCTCCCACCCCCCCCCCCCCCACCCCCCCCGGTCGACCGCACCGCGCCCGACGCCCGCGGCGAGCCCGGCAACCCCCACGGCACGAGTATACCCCGGGGGGGCACACCGGAGACAACGGATGGCAGGCCGACGCCCGACGGGGCGAGGGGACGGGGGGGCGGCCCCTGCATCCCCCCCCCCGCTCCCCTCCCGAGCTTGAGAGCCACAGGAGCGGCCCTCCGCCCCCTCCAAGCCGAGGGGACATCCCCCCCCCCCCCAAGAAGGGGCCGCGACGCGGGGGGGGGGATGCGGCTGGACCTGCACACCGCGCGCCCCAGCGCCCCCAGCCGCCTGCTCCCGCGGGGGTCGCGGCCGCAGGGCGAGCCCACACCAGCGTGCCGGAGCAACGCGCGCACCAAGATTGGGGGCGGCGCACGGCGGCGCACCAGAACAGTATGGAGGCCGCGCCCCACATGACCCTCCCGTGACCAGGGCCCACACAGGGAGGGCAGAGGGGGGCCTCAGGTTTGCAGGGGCCCCCGGGGGAGCGGTCCACGGGCCGCCCCTCACCCCCCCCACCCCGGGGCGGCTCCGCGACCCCGACCGCACGCGCACACCGGAAGAGAGTGGGCAGACGACACGAGAGGAGCCAGAATGGGGTACCGCGGGCCACCACCCAGAGGGGGAGCAGGGAGGCCGCGGCGCGACCCCCCCCCCCCCAACCCCCCCCACCGGCCCGCAAGCCGCGGGGGCCCCGGCCCCCACCCCCCGAGGCAGGGGGGATGGTCCCCCCCCCCCCGCCGGAGAGAGGAGCCGGAGCGCGACCCGCCCCCCCGCCCCAGCCGCCGGCTCCCACAGGGGCCGCGGAGAACAAGCGAGCCCGCGCCAACGCGCCAGGACGCCGCGCAGATCCCGCCCAGGGAAGGCGGGCGAGCACGAACCGGAGTGGTATGGGGGGCCACGCCCGCCATGGACAGAAAGACGCCAGTGACACCTGCTTTGTTACCTGCCCAGGGAAGGCAGAGGGACGGAACTAGGCAGAGCGACCCCCCGCCCTACAGGCCCCCCCCGGCCGCACAAACAGGGGGCACGGCGCACGCCCCCCCCCCCCCCCCAGCCCGCCCCCCGGCACACGAATGCCACGGACCCGCCCCATGGGGGGCGCACAGCCCCAAGCCAGGTAGGGGGACGGCCCCCCACCACCCCCGCGGCACGCAGCCCCCACAGGGCGTGCAGGCCAAGGCAACAGAGAAGGGCCCCCACACCCACACGCCCGCGCCCACGGCACGAGAATAGCGGACCCCAACAGCCCGCCCAGTGGGCGGGCAGTCGGGGGAGGGGGAGCGCCTGACACCAGACGACCCTCGCAACAGTGGAAGGCACCCCCCCCGGGGACGCCCTTCCGCCAGCCCCACAACCCCAAGCCAAGTAGGGGGGAACCGGGACCGGACCGCCTCCCCCCAAGCACGCCAGACGCAGCAAGGGACCGGGGCAGGACACGCGGAGGGGCACGGACCACGTGGAACGGCCCTACCAGCGCCCAGTGCCGGGACCTCGCGAGGTGCGCACGCCACACCACCCAGGAGGGGGGAAGCGGACGCCGCGGGAGCGCGAGCGCACACACACGCAAAGGGCACGCGGGGACTACCAGAACGGCAACCGGACCGAGCACACGGAACGCACAGACTGCGTGGAATGGCGTACCAGCGAGCGAGGGTAAGGGACACCCGGACGGGACGGCCCGCCACACGCAGCGCGGGACACGCGGGGCGGGAAGGGGGAAACGAGAGAGACACAACACCAGGTACCGGCCCGAGCCCCCCGAACCAGCTGCGAGCGCCGCGCACACACGGACGCGGCACTGCACCAGCCAAGGCAGTAGTGGCGCACAGCGCCACGCCCCAGCCCCTAGGCTAGGCAGCCTCCGCGCCAGCCCAAGGGGGTCCCACTGGCGGGAAGCCAGTAGCACGGGCCTGGCGGCGCCGGCGCCCCGGGCGACCACGCATTAGGGGGGCGACGCAGTGGGTAAGCGCCCGCAGCCACTGCTGCGAATTGATGCACTGACCGGGGAGTGGCGAAACAGGGAAGCCGGGGAAGGACGGGGCTCCGAGCCCTGTGAACCCGGGGGACTCCGCCACCAGGCAGGAGGTGCGTCTTGGAGGGCCCCCCACTAGGACCCGGTGGGGAGGATATCACCTGGCCCGACCAGGTGGCCCCCCGGGGCCGAAAGGCGTCTAGTACCCGCAAATTCAAACCTCAAACCCCAAACCCCAAGTACAAGAATGCAGTGGTGAAATTCGAGGGAATTACCACTCACATGGGCTTGTTTGCGTATGTGTCCGGACCCCATCTGGGGCGAATGTCCGACACCACGTTGGCGCAAAAATATCGCCCGTTGCTGCGTGCTTCGGACACGCTACTCGCCGACTTGGCATATTTGTCCGTGCCAAACGCCTACCCCCGGTGAAAAAGCCACAAGGTGGTGACATCACGTTTTGGCCAAAGGAATTTAACCGTACTCACCAGTTCTATAGGGCTCGCGTAGAGCACCAATTTAGACATTTGCACACTTGGGCAATAATTCGGTCCCGGTTCCGCAGCACAAATTTGCGGGCGTTGCGTCAAGCTGTTACCGTGTTGTGTGCCATCCGCAACATGTCCCTTAGCTTCAACATTCCTTACGTGCCTTACACCGCTGCGTAGACAATTTGAATGTCTTCTATTAATGATGCGGTGCGCTCCGCCGCCAAAAACGCTATATCGGAGTGCCCCGTCGGCTTTGAAGCACGTTGCAAAATTTTGGAGGTTGTCTTGCAGCATTGGGGGTCCCACACACATTGGGCCTCTGATGCTGCCAGGGCGTTGCTGCACGACGCCGAATTCAGGGCCACAAATCCCAATCACAGTCGAGCATGTAGGCAACGAGTCAAACGATAATTTGGATTCGGGAGGATGGATGTGGGGTGGGAGCATTGATAGCGGCTTGGGTGAACCAACTGCACATTTCTATTTTTCAAAAGCGAACAAAGGAGACAAGGTTTAACACTGTCTCCGGTTGCAGGAGGAAAAATAGGATGGGTCTGCGATGCTTGAGTGGGATGGAGGTAACATCCTTGTTCCTTATTGTTCGGTTGAAAAGGAAAGTATCCCCCATTCCATGGATGGGAGAGGGTACTATTTTGTTGATGTTGAGACGTATCGAGAGGTCACTGCTGA
Source organism: Eutreptiella sp. 'Long Island Sound 2002' (assembly GCA_964036045.1). Classification (NCBI taxonomy): domain Eukaryota; phylum Euglenozoa; class Euglenophyceae; order Eutreptiales; family Eutreptiaceae; genus Eutreptiella; species Eutreptiella sp. 'Long Island Sound 2002'. Next base: position 8,226,277 of record OZ038382.1, on the reverse strand, counting down.
TGACGAGGGCTTGGTGTATGGAGATTAAGAGGAGGAGGGCACTGTGGTAGAGGCATAGCCATAGTCCCATTTTTGCACCCTCTTTTGTCACGATATCTATTTTTCACCCCAATTTCTCTATTTCACTTTCGCATGGTAGCCCGTTGTTTGGGGCTCCTCTTCACAACAATGAGATATGAGACATTGATGATTACCTTTGCATTATGTCTTTGCCACATTGTGTATCTTCAGCTGCACTTGATATTGAGCATGGGAGGGAGGGTGGTCATTTGGCACTTCAAAAGAGGCCACACAACCTAGTAGCCCCAAATGCAGTAGCACATATAGCCACAAGTCAAAAGGGGTTGGCTTGCACCCCTAGGGACCCCAAGTGTGGCCGTTTTTTCTTTGTTTTCCTTGATTTTGGCCAAATTTCCCCCCCAGCCATTTTTGGCCAGCCGTGGCCAGCCACGGGGGGGAGGGGGGAAGGGGGGGGGGGAGGGGGGGTCCAACCCGCCCAGCCGCGGCTAGTTGCGGCTAGGAATACCCCCTATCCGCCCAGGTGAAGCTAATGATAGCAATGGGATTGGAATGTCCTGGAGAGGTTGTGATCCTGTCCGCTGATAGGAAGGCCGTAGTGCCTTGCGGAACGGTGGCCGTCAGTGGTCACCTCAAGGTTCCTTCCTACAACGAGAAGCTCGATCACTACCAGACGACACTTGGGTTTCCGACAATGTGCTCCTCCCTTTTGCCGTAATGGAGTTAGACATTAGGAATACCACTCGGCAAGTTGACAGTATTGGCCGTTCATGGTGGGGGACCCCGCCTAGGGTATGCATGCCACTTTTACATTTTTCCATTTAGTAACTCAATAGTTCTTATTATGTATTTTTTCCCGGTCCGTATCGCCGTTTTACCCTTGTCGGTCGATTATCTTCACTTATATGCAGCCGAGAACAAGAAGAAGTTTGTAGGCCTGTTTGGTTTGCAAAGAGCTTGGTGACCACAGGGTTTCGGATTCAATCCTCAGGTATGCACGTTCGTAGTTCAACAACAAGGTTTCAATTGCTAAGGTGCCACCATTGCCAATCTACCATTGTGGTGGCTTGGTTTGTCAAACTAAGAGTTAAGTGGTCCTACATTTGCGGTTGATGTTTTGTGGAAGTGGCAGGCAACAAGTGTGGGGACAATGGAGGTTGATCTCTTCCGATGCTTGCACCATGATGCTCTTGGGTGCGCTTGGCGGCTTTCAAGGACAACGACAACGCTTTGAGCCTTTGGGGCTTTGAACGTTATGTACTGGTGAATGGTCCTTGCCATTGAACGTGTTTAACTTTCTCTCATGGGTTGCTCTCCCTTTTGGATGCAAGGAGCTTGGCCCGGGCGACCGAGGAAGGCCAAGACGGAAGGCTTTTGTGTGGTGTGCCGCAAGGACAAGACTTCGAAGTTTGAGCCTTTGAAGCCCCAATTCGAGGCCCGATAAAGGGTCAAAGATGGCTTGTACCCATGTTGCATCGAGTGTTGGCCATTTGTCGGAAGTGAAGATCAGGGGTCCCCTCCCGAGAAGAGACGGATAACCCCTCCCACCACTCCCCAAGCCTTCAAGGTTGAATTCCCAGAAATAGAGCATCAACCTTAATAATAATAACTTAATAATTGCAATTTGTGCACGCAAAAGAGAGCATGGTCCCGCACTTTTGAGCCATCCTCCAATGGCGTTTGAGACTGCAATTGTTTGAAGCAATTGTTAGGTGGTGACAAGAGAGAGGATGCTTGAACGCTTGAATGTGAACCATGAGCAGTTGATGATCCAATTGGAGGATTGGGTTGACAATGACAATGTGCGCAGACCGTTCCATGCTTCTTTTGTGCATATGAGTTTTGTGCTAGGGAGGGAGGGAGCCTTCTATGTCTTTCTTGCCCATCTTTTCATTTGAGAGGGACATAGAAAATGGGGTCTGACAGGCAGCAAAAAACCCCCCGGACCTGGACATGAGGCCACGCGACATCGAGTCGAAAAGCAGCTTTGAACCCTCCACCTAAGAGTTCGGGTCTCAGGCTCGTCGTACTTTTGGAAGTGCTTCTCGAGCCGTGTAGCCAAAGCTGCAGCCGGGTACATTGAGTCCACGAAAAGCAGGGTTTCGGTACCCCCCAGGCAGGTTTCGGACAAGCTGAGGTTGGTGTGGAGCTGCCACCTCTCCCAAACTGGGTTAGGCAAGGCCCGGCAGGTGCACGGCGCGTGTATTCTCTCCGATTTCAAGCCGACAGTTCACTACCTGTGATTGCCTATTGACACCATTCAACATTGACCATGCGTGCCATGCATGGCAGTATACAAGTAAACGCAGCTGCAAAGCTATATCTTCGACACCACAGGTGGTTCCGTAACACAGCAATTGCATTGGCACGGGCACATTGTCAAAATCCACAAACTTGCAATTCGGAGGTACAAAAGGGGTACTAATTAAAACCCACACAGATGAGCGAGATTCACATGTAGCACAGAACGTCGGAATGAGAAGATTTGCGGGTGTACTCCCCAACACCCAAAAAATAGTAAATTAGCAGGATGTTTTGTACCTCCTTAATTTGCGCTAGCAGCCTGTTGGAAGAAGGTGTAGTTGGGAGAAGCATATAACACTTTTACTACCTACTGACGAGTTTCTGTGTGCTTTGCGGGTGACAATTAAGTGGGGTGGTCAATTTTTGGTTCTTTCTGAGTGTCTATTTTTTTTCGCCTCAAATGCATTTGTGAGCAGTCTTGTTCGTGCACCTCACCAGCTTCATAGTCACCGGGTGCATTATGTAGATTTTTGTCGGATTGACTGCACGTACTTGGTTTTTCGTCCAACTTTGAGACTTGGGTACTTTACACTCTTCTTTCGCCTATGTGCTGTGGTGCTTTGTCCTTTCAAGTGAAGTTGGAGGGTGTGTAGTGTTGGCAACTCAACATTGCATGGTTGCATTCTTCGGTACTGAAGCGTTTTCGTGACCCTCCTGCAAAGCACCGCAATTTCTGCAAGAATCGAACATTTCGTGAGTCGGTTTAAGTTGCTTAAACTGTTCTAAGGCGTTAGCCACAGGCCTTCGAATCTACATAGATGCCTGTGAAAACACGGAAAAACAGTGAAATCTCACGTATAATTACAAAATGGGGCACAACAGCATAAATTTATTATAAAAAACTGCTATTTTAACATAAAAAACGGCAATCCTAGCCTATTGCTCTGTCGCTTTCGTAATCCCATTTTACGTCATAAATTGCGCTGTTCAGCGCACGTGTGAGCCACAGCGGGTAGCGGTAGGGAGACCCTGCCGCTACCGCTTCACCCCCCTTCTTAAAGGTTTGTTTATCCTCCAAGAGGAAAAACAAACCCCAGAGGTAGCCTTTTCCTAGGTGTCCGGTGGGGAGCACCAATACTACCCTCAGGCAAAAACCTGCTTTGCCACTCTAGGAAAATAAAAAGAAAAAGGCCTTGGGTGGCCTGCCCCGTTTGTTTCGAAAACCTGAAAAAGTTTTCAGTTTCCCGAAAACCTCCATGCTTTCAAAAACCAAACAACAGGACAGGCATGCACACAGCACTACAACTCAGCATCAAATCAATGTTGCTGTGTCAGTTCGTGCCTTACCCAGGCACCGTGCACTGTACTGTACAAGTGCGGGTGCGTGTGCCAGGGGCTGATCCGCCCCATATATACATGGGTTTTAAGACCCACATATATACCCGGTTGGTGGAGCCTGACAAGACTGGGCTATCACCACGGCAAGTCTGACAAGACTTGACCTGCCCACAGGTGTTCCAACAAACGGAATTTTAAATTATTACCGTCTCCAACGACGGCTGCCACTGCCGGGCGTCTGCGTCCCACTGTCTTGGTTGGTCGCTCCGCTGGTCGTGGCGGTCTTTTTCGGCGTCTGGAAGGCGACTTCCACCTTCTTCTTCGCTTCGCCCGTAGCGGACTTCGTCTTGGACGTCTTCTCCAGGCGACGGACTCGCTCTTGCAGACTCTCCTGCTCCAACTTCAGGGTCCGGATCTCCGCTGCTGCACTCCTCGCCCACGCTGCCATCTCCACGGCCCAGGCCTTCAACTCCACCGTCTCGGTTGGTAGGATGGCGATCTCCGAACTTAACCGGCTGGGACTGGGGTTGCGTGGATTTCCGGCGAACGCTCCTGCACGTTGGGGTACTGGTCGGTACTCTGGCGCTTTCTGGGGCGCTGTTTGGCGCTCCCTTGACGCTTGACCACGGTCTGCGTGACCACGGCTTGGACCTTGTCTTCGGTGGAGCGCTGATTGGCACTCCGGCGTTCTCCAGGACGCTGGTTGGCGATCCCACGCTGCTTGACGATGGTCCGGCTTGCTGAAGAGCTCTCTTTCGACGGCTGGTTGGCCGTCACGGTAATCCGGATTGCGGCTGGTACTGCCGCTCTTGGGACGGTCGACGCTGCCGCCGTGCTGGTTCCCACGGCCATAGGGTTGACGGCTGGAAGGGCCATACCTCTGTTGCTCGAACGCGGGACTGCGGCTCGAACTTGGCCTTGGACTGGGACTGCAGTCTGACGCGTCGCTCATGCTGTCCAGGTTGTAGCCGCCATTTTGCGGTCCCCACGTCCTGACGCCGCTGCTGTCGCTGCTGCTCATTCGGGACGCTGCGGAGGCACTTGCTGCCTCTCCTCTGGCGGCGTGCTGCGGCTGACGGCCACGTTGCGGTGCTTATTGGCGCTGCGACCAGCGCCTTCTGGTTCCAGCGCGTGTTAGCGCCGCTCCTTGGCGCTGCGATGCGCTGCGGCCGGCGGCTGTCCCTGTTCAGGGTTGTTAGAACAGTTTTGAAGCGTTTTCGTGACCCTCCTGCAAAGCACCGCAATATCTGCAAGAATCGAACATTTCGTGAGTCGGTTTAAGTTGCTTAAACTGTTCTAAGGCGTTAGCCACAGGCCTTCGAATCTACATAGATGCCTGTGAAAACACGGAAAAACAGTGAAATCTCACGTATAATTACAAAATGGGGCACAACAGCATAAATTTATTATAAAAAACTGCTATTTTAACATAAAAAACGGCAATCCTAGCTATTGCTCTGTCGCTTTCGTAATCCCATTTTACGTCATAAAGTGCGCTGTTCAGCGCACGTGCGAGCCACAGCGGGTAGCGGTAGGGAGACCCTGCCGCTACCGCTTCAGTACCTGCCCAATTCGGGGCCATTTTATGCGTCAGGGTGAGATGTAAGCGAATAGTAAGCTTACAGGCACCTTAGGGCCCATTAGCTTGAAGTCAGTTTTAACACATGACACCGTGAGGTAAGAGGGCTGTCATCACGAGCGGAGAATGGGAACTTTGTGTCATTCACAGGTGTAATCCACACCCCCTCTCACCATTGAATGTGAATGATGTACAATTAGCCTTGAGCTGACTTCCCTGCGTGCGCGCAATGGTGCATTTCTTCCATAGTGCGCGCAAATTTTCAAAAATATGACCTTTATCGCGCGCCTTTTGCGCGCGCTCTACCGCGCTATATTGTCCCGTTTTTCAAATTTTTCAAAACCGGAGAATGTTTCAAAACCATGCTTTTTCCAGTGTCCTGCGTTTCTCAAAAACCCCTTGCTTTTCAAAAACATTCCCTGTTGCTCATCCAACCCAAGACACATGCAAAAACACTTTCCGAAAGGTCTGAAAAGTGTGCAACAGTACAGGTCCTCACGGGCACAGACAGTGTAGCGCGCGCAACATATTTACAGCGCGCGCTATGAGCCTTACTGTGCGCGCTATACCAGGTATAGCGTGCGCTGTCATTCAGTGATCTCCTTAATGGTTTGGACCACCACTTCGGCCTCCCACTCCTTCTCCCATTCGGGTCTGTTGTCTTCTGCCCCAGTGGCAGCTTGGGCTGCATCCCCTTCTTCTTGTGGGCTTGGGTCGCCTTCTGGGGTTGCTCCTTCTGGTGCCTCTTCCTCTTTCGGGGCTGCTCCTTCTCCTTCTTGTGGCGCGGCCGCTGGTGCCTCTTCTTCTTGTGGTGGGGCTGGTGCGTCGTCTTCTTGTGCTGCTGCTGCTGCTGGGGCTGGTGCCTCTTCTTCTTGTGCAGCTGCTGCTGGTGCTTCTGCTGGTGCTGCAGCTTCGGCAGGTCCCTTGTCTTCTTGTGGGGGGGCTGGTGGCTGGCCTGGTCGCTCTCCTTGGGGCTTTTACTTCTTTGGCGTTGGTGGCTTGGACGGGGACATCCTCATGGTCTTTTGTTCGCGGCACAGGTCCACAATTTCATCGGCCTCGTACGTCTCCCACCACGACTGCGACTTGTCCAACTCCTCATACGCTTTGCTTTTGGCGGAGAACACCTGGCAGCTGGGCATGAACTCCAACCAGTCGTCCTCTTCCTCCTCCTCCTCCCCTTGTTGGCTGGGGCTCCACTGATCGTTCGGGATGATGACGGCCACGCAGTCCTGAGGGGCCCTCCTGGCGCCTGCTGGCTTGATTTCGGCTCCCTCCACAATCATTGGCGCGATGGCGGTGGTGCAGTAGATGATCCACCGAGGCTTGTAGCCGTCTTTGTAGGACCAATCTCGGCGCTGCATGAGCTCATCTCTTGCCTCCTTGTCCGCGTCGGCTCTGTTCTGCTGCTTGGCCTTTGGAGCCGTACTGGGTGGGGTGGAACCGCACGGACCTCCTTGTTCTTGTGGCTGGTCTGGGACTGGGACAGGCTGCTTCGGTGCTGGCTTTGATGAAGGAAGAGGAAGAGAGGAGGAAGAAGAAGGAGAAGGAAGAGGAGGAGAAGAGACGCAAGAAAGCAGAGGAGGAGAAAGCAGAAAAGGTAATGCAGCGCGCGCTATCGTTGTCATTGCACGTGCTATGCATTTCATCGCGCGTGCTATGCTCCGCATTGCGCGTGCTATGCCTGTGCTATGCCTCTGCGCTACTCTTTCCAGGCAAGCAAGACGGCACCGCAGCAGGCACCCCCGCCGCAGCTCGCTCTCCTTCTTCTTCCTCTTTTCCTCCTCTTCCTTCTCCCTCTTCTTCCTCTTTTCCTCCTCTTCCTTCTTCTTCTTCTTTGCGACACGGAGAGAGCCAGAAAGGAGTACCGCAGGCCGCCGCCCGGAACGAGAGCAGGGAGGCCGCGGCGCGACACCCCCCCACCCCCCCCGCCCCCCCACCAGCCCGCCAGCCGCGGGGGCCCCGGCCCCCACCCCCCGAGGCAAGGGGGATGGACCCCCCCCAGCCCGAGAGGGGAGCCGGAGTGTGACCCGCCCCCCCGCCCCAGCCGCTGGCTCACATGGGGGCCGCGAAGAACAAGCGGGCCCACGCCTGCGCACCCGGACGCCGCACAGATCGTACCCAGAGAAGCCGGGTCAGCACAAGCCGGAGTGGTATGGGGGGCCACGCCCCCCATGGACAGCACAACGCCAGTGACGCCCGCTTTGTTGCCTGCCGGGGGAAAGCGGCGCGCCACCTCCCGCGGGAGGGAGTGCGGAGACAACGAGCGCGGGGGGGAACCTGCTGCCCCGCAGCCCGCTAACCACTGACCGCTAACCCTCACGGCCAACCCCGGCCGGCCAGCGCCGCGCGACAACAGCCGGGGGATGAGGGGCCCCAGAGAGGGCCTGCGCGAGAATCCGGCTCTCGGTAGAGGGGGGCAGGGGAAGGGCGCGACCCCCCGGCCGATGGCTGGCCCCGGGGCCAGGACTGCCATGCCGCCCCCCCCCCCCGGCCGACAGGAGGCATCGCCAGGGGACCAAAGGGCCCCCCCCACTCCCCCCCCCCCCCTCCCACACAGGCCCGAGAGCGGGCGGGGGGGCGGCCCCCCCACCCCCCCCCCCCGCACCCACCTCAGCTGGGGAGCCACAGGCGCGGCCCCCCGCCCCCCCAGGGCCGGGGGGGCGCCCCCCCCTCAGGAGGAACGGCGACGCGGTAAGGGCAACGGCGGCTGGACCTGCTCCCGCGAACCCACACCGGCGTTCCGGAGCAACGCGCACAACGGAACAGGAAGGAGGCCGCGCCCCACATGACCCTCCCGTAACCACAGCCCACTCCGAGGTGACAGAGGGGGGGTTTCAGGTCAGCTGGGGCCCCCGGGGGAGCGGTCCACGGGCCGCCCCTCACCCCCCCCCACCCCAAGGCGGCACTTCAGCCCCGACCGCACGCGCGCGCCGGAAGGGAGCGCGCTGGCGACACGGAGAGAGCCAGAAAGGAGTACCGCAGGCCGGCGCCCGGAACGAGAGCAGGGAGGCCGCGGCGCGACATCCCCCCCCCCCCCGCCCCCCTACCGGCCCGCCAGCCGCGGGGGCCCCGGCCCCCACCCCCCGAGGCAGGGGGGATGGCCCCCCCCCGCCCGAGAAGGGAGCCGGAGTGTGACCCGCCCCCCCGCTCCAGCCGCCGGCTCACATGGGGGCCGCGAAGAACAAGCGGACCCACGCCTGCGCACCGGGACGCCGCACAGATCGTACCCAGAGAAGCCAGGTGAGCACGAACCGGAGTGGTATGGGGGGCCACGCCCCCCATGGACAGCACAACGCCAGTGACGCCCGCTTTGTTGCCTGCCCAGGGAAGGCAGAGGGACGGAAAGAGGCAGAGCGACCCCCAGCCTACAGGCCCCGCCCCGGCCGCACAGCCGGAGGAAACGGCGCGCCCCCCCCCCCCCCCAGCCCGCCCCCCAGCATAAGAACGCCATTGACCCGCCCCGCGGCGAGCAGCCCCCACAGGAACAGAGCAGGGCCCCCACAACCGCACGCCCGCGCCCACAACGCGGACCCCGACAGCCCACCCAGTGGACGGGCGGTCGGGGGAGGAAGAGCGCAAGACCCCAGACGCCCCACGCAACGGTCGAAGGCACCCCCCCGGGGACGCCCTGCTGCCGCCCCCACAACCCCAAGCCAAGTAGGGGGGAACCGGGACCGGACCGCCCCCCCCCAAGCACGCCAGACGGAGCACGGGACCGGGGCAGGACACGCAGAGGGGCACGGACCACGTGGAACGGCCCTACCAGCGCCCATTGCCGGGACGACGCGAGATGCGCGCGCCACAGCACCCAGCGGGGGTGGGAACGGACACCGCGAGAGCGCGAGCGCACACACACGAAAGGGACACGCGGGGACTACCGGAAGGGCAACCGGACCGAGCGCGCGGAGCGCACAGGCTGCATGCAATGGCGTACCAGCGAGCGAGGGTAAGGGACACCCGGACGGGATGGCCCGCCACACGCAGCGCGGAACACGCGGGGTGGGAAGAGGGAAACAGGAGAGACACAACACCAGGTACCGGCCCGAACCCCCCCGAACCGGCCGCGAGCGCCGCGCACACACAGACGGGATACTGCACCCGCCAAGGCAGTAGTGGCGCACCGCGCCACGCCCCAACCCCTAGGCTAGGCAGCCTCCGCGCCAGCCCAAGGGGGTCCCACTGGCGACAAGCCAGTAGCACGGGCCCGGCGGCGCCGGCGCCCCGGGCGACCACGCATTAGGGGGGCGACGCAGTGGGTAAGCGCCCGCAGCCACGGCTGCGAATTGATGCACTGACCGGGGAGTGGCGAAACGGGGACGCCGGGGAAGGACGGGGCTCCGAGCCCTGTGAACCCGGGGGACTCAGCCACCAGGCAGGATGTGCGTCTTGGAGGGCCCCCCACTAGGACCCGGTGGGGAGGATATCACCTGGCCCGCCCAGGTGGCCCCCCGGGGCCGAAAGGTGTCTAGTACCCGCAAAATCAAACCTCAAACCTCAAACCTCCATAGTGCGCGCAAATTTTCAAAAATATGACCTTTATCGCGCGCCTTTTGCGCGCGCTCTACCGCGCTATATTGTCCCGTTTTTCAAATTTTTCAAAACCGGAGAATGTTTCAAAACCATGCTTTTTCCAGTGTCCTGCGTTTCTCAAAAACCCCTTGCTTTTCAAAAACATTCCCTGTTGCTCATCCAACCCAAGACACATGCAAAAACACTTTCCGAAAGGTCTGAAAAGTGTGCAACAGTACAGGTCCTCACGGGCACAGACAGTGTAGCGCGCGCAACATATTTACAGCGCGCGCTATGAGCCTTACTGTGCGCGCTATACCAGGTATAGCGTGCGCTGTCATTCAGTGATCTCCTTAATGGTTTGGACCACCACTTCGGCCTCCCACTCCTTCTCCCATTCGGGTCTGTTGTCTTCTGCCCCAGTGGCAGCTTGGGCTGCATCCCCTTCTTCTTGTGGGCTTGGGTCGCCTTCTGGGGTTGCTCCTTCTGGTGCCTCTTCCTCTTTCGGGGCTGCTCCTTCTCCTTCTTGTGGCGCGGCCGCTGGTGCCTCTTCTTCTTGTGGTGGGGCTGGTGCGTTGTCTTCTTGTGCTGCTGCTGCTGCTGGGGCTGGTGCCTCTTCTTCTTGTGCAGCTGCTGCTGGTGCTTCTGCTGGTGCTGCAGCTTCGGCAGGTCCCTTGTCTTCTTGTGGGGGGGCTGGTGGCTGGCCTGGTCGCTCTCCTTGGGGCTTTTACTTCTTTGGGGTTGGTGGCTTGGACGGGGACATCCTCATGGTCTTTGGTTCGCGGCACAGGTCCACAATTTCATCGGCCTCGTACGTCTCCCACCACGACTGCGACTTGTCCAACTCCTCATACGCTTTGCTTTTGGCGGAGAACACCTGGCAGCTGGGCATGAACTCCAACCAGTCGTCCTCTTCCTCCTCCTCCTCCCCTTGTTGGCTGGGGCTCCACTGATCGTTCGGGATGATGACGGCCACGCAGTCCTGAGGGGCCCTCCTGGCGCCTGCTGGCTTGATTTCGGCTCCCTCCACAATCATTGGCGCGATGGCGGTGGTGCAGTAGATGATCCACCGAGGCTTGTAGCCGTCTTTGTAGGACCAATCTCGGCGCTGCATGAGCTCATCTCTTGCCTCCTTGTCCGCGTCGGCTCTGTTCTGCTGCTTGGCCTTTGGAGCCGTACTGGGTGGGGTGGAACCGCACGGACCTCCTTGTTCTTGTGGCTGGTCTGGGTCTGGGACAGGCTGCTTCGGTGCTGGCTTTGATGAAGGAAGAGGAAGAGAGGAGGAAGAAGAAGGAGAAGGAAGAGGAGGAGAAGAGACGCAAGAAAGCAGAGGAGGAGAAAGCAGAAAAGGTAATGCAGCGCGCGCTATCGTTGTCATTGCACGTGCTATGCATTTCGTCGCGCGTGCTATGCTCCGCATTGCGCGTGCTATGCCTGTGCTATGCCTCCGCGCTACTCTTTCCAGGCAAGCAAGACGGCACAGCAGCAGGCACCCCAGCCGCAGCTCGCTCTCCTTCTTCTTCCTCTTTTCCTCCTCTTCCTTCTCCTTCTTCTTCCTCTTTTCCTCCTCTTCCTTCTTCTTCTTCTTTGCTTCGTCCTCTTTCTTCTTGGCCTGTTCCGCCTGACGTTGGACTCTCTGTGCCGCCTGTGCCAGCAGCTGCTGGTCGGCAGTCTTCTTGGCAAGGACCTTTCCAGGCGGGTGGGGGGGCTTAGCGGTGTGGGAGGCGGAGATGGCTGGTGGCAGGTGGGTGGTGGCTGCTGGCTCCTCGGTACGCTTCTTCTTGGGCCTTGAGACTGTCACGGATTCCGACTTCGGCACGGCAAAAGCGTCGGCCCAGTCCACCTCCAGCTCCTCCATCTGCCGCTTAGCCCGGGCCAGCATCTGGGAGGGGCCTTGCTCCTTAGCCAGTTGGCCGCATGCTTGAACTGCCCGGCAATGTCCGCGGGCACGCTGATCATCAACGGCCCTCTGCGGGATCCCAGGCACAGGAGCTGCTCAAAGCTGCCCACCTACGTGACAATGGGACAGAAGGTAGGGCCGTAGCGCGCGCAAACAATCAAATCGCGCGTGCTACAAAAAATGAAGCGCGCGCAACAATGTCGAAAGCGCGCGCAAAGGCAAACATATCGCGTACCTGTGCCTGTGCCAGTTGTTGTTGTTGTTGCTGCTGTTGCTGGGCCATCTGCACCCGCTGCTGCTGCTGGAGCAGCTGCAGTGTTGCCTGCTGCACAGCTGCCTGCTGTTGGAGCTGCTGCTGCTGCACTTGCTGCTGCTGCGGCTGCTCCTCGTCCTTGACCGCCGTGATTTTGACTTTCGCGCCGGTTGCAAGTGCCCTTGCGGCACTGGCTCCTTTCTTGGCTGACCCCCGCAGCAAACTGGCACCCGCACTTCTCACCGAGGCGCACTCCTTCTTGAAGGCCATTGCCCCCGCGTCGGTCGCGTTGATGAAGCTCGGTGGGTCCTTGTGGAAGTAGAGGTGGTGGACGGTCTTTGCGGTGGCACCCGGGGGCGTGTGGGTCCGAACGTGACCCCACCCATAACTTGCCCAGCACGAGAACAGCAGCTCGTACTCCTCGACCTTGCAGTGTCCACAGGCAGCTTGTCCTTCTGGGGTTGGCAGGGAGGGGTTCAACAGGTTCGCCAGACTGCACCAGGCACCAGTAATGCTCTCGTCATGCCATCAGGGTTTCACGGCTCCGTCTGGGATCTTGGCAATGGCCCTGGCCCCTTGGCGCCAGAACTTGTAGAAGGCCACCTCAAAGAGGTAGGCCGGTGTCACGTCCTTCAGCCATGCCCACTCGGGCCTTTGGGCGCAAATGGTGCTGTTTTGGTTCGGCGAGATTCCGTTCTTGAAGTCGCTGCTGAACGCGAAGCCCGTACGTGGCCCGGGTGGGGGAGACTGAAACTGTGCTTGCACTTGAGGCTGCTGCTGTCTTGGTTGGACCTGCTGCTGCTGCTGCTGCTGCTGCTGTTCTGGGCTGCCGACTTGCTGGGCCGCAGCCTGCACTTGCTGCTGCTGCATTTGCTGCTGCTGCTGCACTGGCAGTGGGCCGAAGAGCACTTGCTGCACTTGGCCCACTGGCAGACTGCCGCGCACTGGGGAGCCCAAGGTGGGCGACCCATCGGGGAACAGCATGGGAGACAGCTGCTGTGAGGCAGCTCGTAACAGGGACTGCGGCGCGAGCCACAGAGGCTGAGCTGGGGAGAACCGGGTCAGCTGCTGGGACAGCGTCTGCGGAAAACAAGACTAAGCACGCGCAACGAGGACGTGCGTAGTGCGCACAACGAGACAGCTAGCACGCACAACAAGAGCGTAGCACACGCAACCAAAACAGTAGTGCGCACGGCAAGTACCTGTGACTGCATGCTCCACGGCGTCGTGGACGGCTGCTGCAGTCGCGGTTGTACAGCTGCATGTGGCGGTGGTTGCGGTGTCGCACCTGCTCCTGTGGCCCCTGCGGCAGTTGCTGGCGGTGCTGCAGGAGGCGGATACCCCCAGTCCACGGGCTGCATGGGCAAGAGGGTTACACTAAAGTACCCCTGTTCCAGCAGTAATACAAAAATGAAAAATGCAGTAACAAAAAAATCGAAATCACCAAAAGAAACGGTGGAAAAGGAACAAATCTCTGTGTCTGTCAATGCATTTCAAATTGGAGGCTCATTTGAAGTGCATAGTCATAGCACGCGACTTCCAATTGTACATCGCGATTCCAAGGGTTCCGGCGCTTGAATACGGCATAGCGCGCGCGATAGTGGTCATTGCGCGCACTAGATAGCATGTAGCGCGCGCTATAAAACAAATAGCGCGCGCTACCACAGTTCCTCATCAGCAAAATATGCCCCAACGTTGTCAGCCAATTTTTGTGCATTGCACAGGTTGCTTCTGGAGGTCCCATTCCACCTTGGTACTTCAAAGTACAGGAACAGACGCTCATTAACCGGCCTGAACATCTTAATGCGGCGCGACACCAGGGTTTCTGCCCCCCCAATTCTATCACAAAAGGAGGACCAAATGTCCTTCAGCACCCTGTTGCTCCCTTCCAAAAGATCCCCCGAAAACATTCCTAGGCCATAGGGCCTTATGGCCTGAATAGTGACTGTAGCAGCTGCGTGTCTCGCCGGTGTCGAATATTAAATTGACTTTGAAAATATCCTCAAGTTCGCTACACGTCGACTGGTGGGGGTATTCCTTCTTGGTAAACGGGTAAACGTCAACACAAAAAGAGAGACCACAACATCGGTTTCTGTGCAGCGAGTACAGGTGAAACGTTTGTATGTCCTATGTGCATAGAGCATGCACATGGTTGTCACTTTAAATTGTATCTTGAGGCTTCATCTTGTAACATCACATATCACGTAACTCAAACGGCATTATGCATTCTCCCTGCATATGAAATATAGATTCATCCATACTTCCGGTGCGAGCGACTTTTTTTCTTTCCCATCGGTTCCGGAAAACGTGCAAGGACGCACCTAATTTTGAAGCAATTGGGTACGGAGCGAAGACATAAGGGAAGCGGTGGTTATCACACGCCTCGTAACCCTGTGTGCGCGCTACAGGGTATTGCCGCGCGATGGCTCAGTGCGCACTACAAAACTATAGCGCGCGTCATCGCGCGCGCTATACCTCGGGGTCTTGGGTTTGTAACCCCATGTCCTAATGAGCAGGGCAAAAACACCTATTTTTCTAAAGTTTCAGATGCTTCCGGCACCGCATGTGACGCTGTCAATGTCAGGAAAGATTGCCAGCAATTTGGGCCCCCACTATGGGTGGTCCCTGTGGAGGAACGAGGACCTTTTGGCGGACCTAGTGGAATTTTTTTGCTCAGGGTCTGCCGTCCAACGGTCTTTGTGGGCCAGGTTGGAAAAAAGGGTCCCTGTGTCTGAAGCAGAGAAGAAGCGTCGCAGGACCGAGGCTGCCAACGCCGTCACACCCCTGTCGGTGGTGGACTTGGTCCTGCTCCTGAAGATTCCAAGAAGAAGGTATTGTTGCGCGCGCTTTGCATGTGACATTGCGCGCACTTCCGCTCATAGGACGCGCTTCATTGACTTCTGCGCGCGCTCCTTTTCCTCAGGTACAAAGATTTGGTTACTTGGACGAGAAGTATGGCACAATGTTTGAAGAGGGTGCATTGCAGGCTCCAGAGGTTGCCCAGGCTTTCCAGTAACAAGTACCTACTTTGACAAGGAATCAAGAATTAACGTTTGCATGATGTTCAAGAACGGTATGCAGCAGTATACTGTACCGGGGATGGGATATCCACAACAATTCATGATGCCGCAAAATGCCATGATGCCCACAAATGCTATGATGCAGCAGCAGGCGATGATGGCAATGCCACAAAATCTATACGGGCAACATATGGGAATGCCAAAACCACAACAACACATGACGCCGCCACCACCACAACCGCAACAACAGAATATGAGTCCGCCGACCAACCCGGCACAACACCATGGAGGACAACAACAAGGGGGCGGAGCGGGCTTTGATATGTCGAAGGTTCAATGCTCGAATTGTGACGTGTACGGACATTGTTTCTCGAACTGCGATCAGCCGTTCAACAAACTGAAGGTCGCCCACAAGGAACTGGCGAAGGCTGTGCGCCGTCAACAGCGGGAAGAAAGAATCAAAATCCTGAACGCCGAGTTCGTCAACCGCAGTATGCGCCACCTGCAGCGCCCTGTATATGGCCAAGTGAACGAAATGCCGCCAATGCCAATGCAGAATGGTGTAGGGCTGGAGCAGCCGATGGTACCGGTGATGACCGCAGCAGCACAACCGCAGCCACAACATCACCCCATTGATCTCACCAATGAAGCCCAGCCACCAAAGGTGTGGCGATTGCGATGGGGCACATTTCTGCACTCGAAGCTCGACAAGAAGGACTTTACCGAACGTTTTAAAGGACTCCGTGGATTTATTTCCTGGTATTCCTCCGACCCTTGGGACGGAAGTGTGTTCGTGGAGTTTAGCAATGAGGATGACGCGCGAGCCGCCAACCTGCTGCTGGGAGGAATGTGTTTTACCGATGAGAGCGGGCAACTCCAAGTATGCCAGATCGATGGACCTACTGTCGTGCAGCCCAGAATTGAGGAGGAGCAGCAAAAAAGTAAACAAACACGAGTCGATGATATGGAGAGGGAACGTGACTCTGAACTAATCCAACTCCAGGCAAAACAAGCTGAGCACGACAAGCGGCTGCAGGACCTCACTGACAGACTCGAGGGTACGAACACGCAAATCACGACAGTGATGGGCCAGCTGGGGAAGATGACCAGCGACCAGAAGGTACGGGATATGCAGATGTCCAAGGACTGGCATGACATCGGAGAATTCGATTACACAGCGAAAAAGATTGCCAAGAACCAGGCCAAACGCATTCAAAAAGGAGACAACCTGTATGTGCTGTACCCGAACGAGGAGGAGACAGCCTATGTGGTCCACCATGCCCAGATCACGGATATCCAGGGCCGTACAGTGGGATGCCAGCTGTATGATTCAGCAGGAGCACCAACTGATACTGAGATCTTTACTACACGGGACTGGATTTTTCGGGAAGTGGAGGCGGCAATGTCTGCAATGATGGCACTGAATAATTATGTGAAGGATCAGGAACGAAAACGGACAGCCCTCCAGAATGGAGAGGCACCGATGGAGTGACTACCACCTGTGGACACCGTGCCCAATGTTGATACAACGGGTGTGTGGCCACTCTGGGAGGGCCTGCTGCAAAATTTCACACACATTGCACATTTGGCGGCCAAAAATTGTTGTATGATATCTTCGAATCTGCCTTCTGTACACCTCACTGTGAATGTATGTAAAACTGTATTGTCGGCACTGTGTGAAATCCATGCTGTGCATGCACCATACGGTACACTGTCCACTGACCTGCCCATGTATTTTGTGTGTCACCGTATGTTAACTAATTTCCTGAGGCATAGACAACCAGCACTACCGCCGGTACGGCACGATCCTATGTACACAAAATGCCTGAATGAAATGCGAGAAATACAGCATTAGCAGGAAGAGCTTTTCGATGAATTCCATGCCGTATGTGAGTATGTTTCCGAACTGATGCATAGCAACACCTGGATGCAGACGTATCCAGATTTGTAACTACGAAGCCAACCCCAGATACTGTACATTCGCCAACTCCTGGTCAACTCCATGACGACAGCATTCAACTTGCATTTACTGTTGCACTGTGTTGTTGCTATGCCTTTTGCATGAAACATGAGAAACTATTGATATTTTACAGCTTTTTGTGGGCGTTGCTGCGTTGTTGTGATGCAATATGTGGTGTTTTTGGGTCGAAGCCAACTTTCAGGAGGCCAAGTCAAAGTTGGCGCGCCAACTTGGCACTTGGCGCGCGCCAAGTCCGGTTTTGGCGCGCGCCAACTGCCCGATTCTTCTTTTGGTTTGCACCCCGTGTTTCATGTACACCCTTCATGCATTCCCTTTGCCTTCTAGGCATCCCATCATTTTATTATGCCTGCAAAGCAACCCAAGAAGGGCAAGGGGAAGAAGGTGACAGTCACTGACCCCACGTCTGCCCCCACCAACCCCGAGGTGCAGGCGGTGCTCGACGCCCACATCGCCAACGTCGGCTCCGAGCACTTCCCCGCGGGATATTTTGCCATTTCCTACACCCTCACCTCCCCGGACGCCGAATCCTCCGCCCGCCCCCCCCCCCCTCCGGGAACCCTTGGAGGCCGCCCTCTTCGGCAAGTGGGACCAGCCGGGCAGTCCCTACTTGGTCTGGCGAATTGACGGCACCCGCGTCAACTTCGCCCTGACCAGGGGGGTTCTTAGCAGGTTCTGCACGGCTGTGATGGGGCGGCACCCCACGACGCTTGCGGTCGAGTTGAAGCCATCTCAAGTCACCCTTGAGGGCCTTAACAGAACCCTGAAGCTCTGCACTGCTGCAGCTTCAAAAGAGTTCGTCAACTTTCTCGAGCTGCAGGAGAAGCCGCCTAAGGGTCTTGACCCCGAGGAGCAGTGGCTGTGGGTGGATCCAGTCAAAAAAAGTGGCTGGACGCACCGCACGGCCACTGACGCCGTCGTGCGGTACCAGACGGTGAAGGTGCAGGCGTAGGATGCAGTAGCTGCCACGGAGTTCTCCACGAACCGTCGCCTGCGCACCCACATCCCCGACATCACCCACGCCACCCTCTACAGCACCAACGCCCCCTTCACCATGCTTGGCATGGGATGCCCCCACCCCTCCTTCCACACCTCCTACCCTGTCGGCACCCACGACATCCCCAACCCCCCGATCGTCAGAGAGGAGGGTTTTGCCGCGGCGGACTACCGCCAGTATGACCGCATCATCCCCGAGGATCTGTGGGCCAGACTGGCGGAGCTCGCCACGGTGGAACTCAACCCGTTGATGCTCGAGGAGGTGGACCTCCAGGCCCCCGGGGAAGGTGGGGGGCGCTATCAGACAACGGTCTCCAGCGCCCCCCACTGGCTCCCGGACGACTTCTGGCAGGCAGTTCTGGCCCTGCTGGGGTTCTCCCTCCCACCGCTGGAGGGACTTGAGGCCCTGTGCCCCAAGATCATCGATCGGTGGGAGGCGGAACCCTGGAAGGGCTTCCAGATCCCCCACTGCGATTTTGCACTGTCAGTGAAACAGTCATTGCAGTGCATGGTCGTGTTCATCCCCCTCACCACCTCCCCCCCGTCCAAGTCCCTCCAGGTGTGCCTGGGCACGCAGGGGGGCTATCACACTGTGAATCGGTGTGATATTGATATCCAACCGCTTCGCAGCGTGACGCTCCTCTGGGGGACGGTGATCCATCGCGGTGCGGGCAGGCCTGGCCGGGCAATGTTCCTCCCGTTTGCACCTGTCGGCTACCGGTCGCGCATGCCGACTGTGGAGCCGGAGAGTGTAACAGAGCTGATGAACAGTGTTCCGGTGATGCCCTTTGAGCTTCTGGCCGAGAGGGCTGCAGTCGGGCTCCCTCTGGGCACAGAGGCCAGTTTGAACCTCAGCCCCCTCGACCAGGGGTCTGAGGAGGCCGAGGCAGTCCCTGACCCCGTGCCTGCCGCCGAAGAGGAGGACATGCCGGAGGCGCCGGCGGATGCGGAGGAGATGCCGGCCGCGCCGGCTGATGCGGATGCCGCCCCCCCCCCAAGGAGTGCGGCAGAGGAGGCCGACCCCGTGCCTGATCCCCAAGAGGAGGACATGCCCGAGGTGCCGGCTGATGCGGAGGAGAGGCCGGCCGCGCCGGCTGATGCGGATGCGCCCCCCCCCCCCCCCCCAACAGAGTGCGGCAGAGGAGGACGTCCTCACTCCCGACACAGTCCCCCAGCCAGTCTGCTTTGTGTCGCAGGCTGAGCAGCCGTTGGACCCCCCGGTGCCCTACATGTGGGACGTCCTCCTCCTGCAAGAGGGGATGTCTGCGGGGCTGTTTCGGACCCCCACAGACCACGCGCACGTGGGGCCCACCGCCAAGGCGGCCAGAGCGGATGCCTGCCTCACTCCGCACATCCACCGGTGGTGGCTTGCCCCCCCCGAGGCGACCGACCGGTGCCGCGTGCGCTGCACGGCCGACACAGTGGTGTACTCGTTAGTTGCGCTGGGCGCCGCAATCGTGCGGGAGCCAGGGGCCGCCCGCATGGCCTGGATGGCCATGGCCCACTTCACGCCGCCCCTAAGCTCCCAGGACGCCGAGATGTTGGGCCTCGTCCGCGTGGACAAGGCACGCCGCAGCATCTGCTCCTGCAGCGAGAAGGTGTGCCCGCGCGGTGCTTTGCATGCATGCGATTTTGTCACACGTCACACGCATTTGGCGCGCGCCAAATACCAGATTGGCGCGCCAACTTCGCAGTTGGCGCGTGCCAATTTCCATCTTGTCGGTTGGCGCGCGCCGAGTGACAAGTTGGCGCGCCAAGTGTCCAGTTGGCGCGCGCCAAGTCCAGTTTTGGCGCGCACCAAGTTGGCGCGCGCCAAGTCCAGTTTTGGCGCTTGAATTAAATTACTTGGGTTTCATCAGAAGCGTTGTTTGGCTGGTTTTTGTGTTGTCTTGGTTGTCGCATTGCTGTCCCTGTGTGCATTGTTCAGTGCTTGTTCAATGTGATCTTGCGTATTTGCAGGTCCCAATCCACTACGCCAATTTTCAATTGGAAGTGGACCCGCGTCCAGTGCCCGTGCCGGCCGGAGCAGAGCAGTTGGAGGGGCAGCCGCAGGAGCAGCGGCAGGAGCAGCAGGAGGGGGTGGAGGTGGATGTGGACGTGGAGGTGGACTGGGAAGTTCCGGAGGTCCCGGAACCTGCAGACTTCAGGGACGACTTGCACAGCCCCGATAAGTTTCTGAAGGTGATGTCCGCCGAGGCGACGGCCCTGGACCCCATCGATGGGGGGGGAACGAGGATCAGCCGCCTGTTCCAGGCGCAGGTGATTCGGCGGGGGTCCGGACTGAATAGGGTGGTGGAGTGCCCGTTCTGGGCAGTGGTGCAGGGGAAGGCGGGGGTTGTCTCCGTTTCGCCATTTGTGCAGGTGCGCCCCCCCTCCACGCACAACCGCCTCCTCCTCTGCAGCATTGATGCTCTGGGACAGCTGCAGAGGTGGAAGCAGTGCGAGTGGAGCGACGTGCGGGCCATTGCGTCTGCCCCCCACTTGAAGGAGGCAGCGCAGGCGTTTCTCCTCCGCTTCCAGAAGCAGCTCGTGAGGAGAGGGCGGAAGGGGGAGAAGGTAGGCAGGGCCGGTTCCGACGCGTCTGGGAACCCCTCCCTGCAGAGCAAGGGCCGCACGGAGCAGCAGGCCAGGGGTTCCAGGCGCCCTCGCCCCACGACCACCCCGCAGGAGGCAGCACAGGCAGCGCATGCCGCGGGAGACGGGGGGGGGGCATGGGAGGAGGCGGAGATCCTCCGCCTGGAGGAGGAGAACAAGCTGCTGCGCCAGCAGCTGAAGGCGGCGGAGACCGCCCGCAAGACGGCGCAGTAGGCGCTCACCGGCGAGCGCGCCTTGTGGGAGCGGCGGGGGAAGGGGTGGGAAAAGCAGAGGGTGGAGTTGCAGCAGCAGCTCACCGCCAAGGTGCAGGTGCGTGTAGTTTGGGGGGGGGGGCAGAGGCCGGTGCCGACCCCGACCATGTGCAGCATGTGCTGTACCTGCAGGCCGCGGCGGTTGAGTTGCACTCTGCACTCAGCGCCAAACGCCATGTGACCATCAACATGGGGGTCAAAGAGGCCACCCACACCGAGCTGAAGGGCTTGCGGGACAAGCACCCGGTTGCGCACCCGTTTGACCCCAAGCGCAGGCGGGCGGAAGAGGGCGCGGGGAGTCAGAGTCAGGGCAGCAAGCGGTCGAGGAGATGAGCAGGCGACGGCTTGGCATGGTTTTGGCGCGCGCCAAGTGGTGAGTTGGCGCGCCCCCTCCTGATTTGGCGCGCGCCAACAGGGGAGTTGGCGCGCGCCAACTCAGGACTTGGCGCGCGCCAACTGACGAGTTGGCGCGCGCCAAGTCCTGAGTTGGCGCGCGCCAACTGCGTGCCGACTGTGTGCCAACTGTGTGCCAACGTGCACCAACCTTCCGTTGTATGATCCAACCCGCCTGCCACGTCCTCACGTGCCGCAGGTCTTTGTTTGTGCACCATGCAGCAGGCCTTTGAGCAGCTGGCGCCCTCAAACTACCGCGACAGGCGCGCGCGGCTGGCGCGCCTTCGCGAAGTCGTGGGGGACCTTTCGGGGCCACATTGGCAAGTACAAGTCAAACCTGGCCGCCGCCGCATCCGCCTCGTTTGCGGGGAGGGCAAACCCCCCACCCCCGATTTGGAGCTGTTGGCCGCGGCCATTCTGTGGGAGAGCCGCAAAAATGGCGATAGCTTCCGCAAACTGCAGTACAGCCGGGCCCACAGCCTATGGAAGTGCCCATGGGGAACCCTGATGCAGGTGTGAAAGGCATTGTCTGCCCCCCGTGTCACGGAGGTCCATTTTCAGACGGACGAGGACAATGACATTTTTGGGGCCGCATGCAATCTGTGGCAGAAACTGCAGGTATTTTCACCCTGCACCAAAGCGTTTCCCGGCGACCGTTCACGGTGACCCGTTACACACGGCCTGTTTTCTGGCACAGGTGATGTGGCACCGTGACGGCCCCACGTTCCTGACTGACATCGTGTTGGTGGGCATCTCCTTTGACGGGACAAAGCTCTGGCAAGCCTCCTTCGTGCATTTTGTCGTTGGAGACCTGGGGAGTCATATGCCCTTGGGCTCTTGGATCTTGCTGCGCGGATCCGAGAAGAAGGCCATCATTACCCAATTGGCCGAGGTCTATGACCTGAACGCGGACCTCAGCGAGGTGGCGCAGCAGCAAATCCCCGATAAAGGGGGCTACCTGTGTAAGGTGATTTCTTTTTTTATAGCAGACACCAAGGCGCAGGTCATTTTGGGGGGTCGCTCCTCAATCACAGCCAAAAACCCCGCAGCCACTGTTTGTTGGCTGTGTGGGAAAAATCGGGCAACCATTCTGCACGAATTCGGCTGCGGGATGGGGGTGATTGTCGAGGAGTGGCTCTGGGCAGGGATGATATGCCAGATCGTGCGCCCCCCCCAGCGGCCCTCCGATTATGAGCTGCATCGCATGCACCGGCAAGTGCACAATGGGCTTTCAGCCCTCGTGAACAGCCTCCACATGGTGCATCGGTGGAAGAGGAGAAAGGCCGTGAGGTGGGTGCAATGGTTCTTGGATCCCATTCGGATCCAGGCACGGACCGCCACCGGTATGGCGTTCGAAGAGGAGAGGAAGGATAAGAAGAAGGTGCCCCTGAAAATCGAGCAGACGGCGGCTGCAGAGTGGGTGAAGAGTGAGGGATGGGACACCATGTGTGACCATCTGGAGGGGGAGGGCCTCCTGCAGCATGTCGTTGACATGGTGGGGGTCCAGGTGTCCTGGACGGACGCCTTCCGGCAATGGGGAAAAACCCTGTTGGCAACAAGCGATGTCGTCTGGAAATCCGGACCGTTGCAGTTGCCCGACATGAAAATTCTACTAAAGAAGGTCCCTACCAGGACCGGCCCCTGCTGTACCCCTTCCACCATTTCCTGTCACTCCTATGGTCTTGCTTCTCACCAGGTTCTGCATGATCTTGCCCTATCCTGCACAATTTCCCACAAAAAATAGTAAAATATGGCTCCTTCACACAAATCCTGATCCCTTGCAATAACCAACTCCCAAGTACAATAGCTCAAATCCAAATAATCCACACTGAGGGCTTACAAGGGTGTTTGAGGTCCCGCATTGACACTCAACAACTCCTTTCAACACGCCGGTCGTCTCACGGTGCACACGGAGACACGGGCGTTGGGCATGTACATAGAATTGCACCAAAATCAATAAAGAAGCCCTGAAATTGGCATATGAACACAAATCAAGAAAAATTGGGGAAAGGTGGAAACATACACAATCACAGCCATAGACCCCTCATTCCCGAGACTCAAGACCTTCCCTTGACTCGCCATCATGATGCCCTGAACGAAGTCAAATGAGATGGCTAAATGCCATGTGTCAAAAGTCACTACAAAAACACCAAAAATGTGTTCACTCCCAAGCCTCTAAATCCTAGCCCAATAGGGGAGGTGGCTCGTCATGGCCTAGAGTGGCACTCAGGACCATGCCCTACCCTGACATAAACTTGGTTGGACTTGGAGTTGATTGGGCTTGGAGAATTGCCCCATGAAGATGACCTCACAACATAGCAAAATTAGGCAAATCACACCATAGTGCCCAAAATTCAATTATATACTCGAAAATGCATACGGCAAATATTCAAATGCTCCATGCATGTGTCAAACCGGAAAGTATTCTACAAGGGTGATATAGACCAAAGGTTCATGCCCGAGAATATCCCATCATTGGCTCCCAAACCCCTCCGGATATACACATGCCATGCTTCACAAGTCAACTCACGAATTTGAGACCTAATTTTGTGAGGCCTCGTGTGTCACGCCAAAGTGACCACGTGATCTGGCATATGGTGAGGTGCAACACCGAAGCATATGCCAACATATAAGCAACATACCATAGTTCACGGATCTCTAGGCACTTTACTGTTAGCCATCCAGTTGAGCACATAAAATACAAAAATGAGCATAAAATGAGGTCAAAAACATGCAAATATTGCCAAATTCAAAGTAATCACAATAGTATATAACTTTGCTCACCCATGGTATCAACATATGGTTCAACACACTATTGCTTGGAACCATTGCTGAACAATCCCCCCACTTGGATCCCCAAATGGACGCATGAGGACACCTTCGAACCTCCTCTCGACATGCACCCTGAAAATGGGAAAATTGGAAATGGCGCTTATGGGTCGCTCTGTAAGGCTTCCCACGTGCACTATATGTGCGGTAGACTTAGTCCAGCGCTATGGAGCTCACCATTCGGACATGGGCGAAGCCCTTGCCACGTATGACTCCACATATCTTCCCACAAACGGAGATATATAACATGGGTGTGAGCATAGTGAAGCACATACCATCCATATAACACATACCCTTAAAAGTGGCTCCCACCATGGTATGCCATGCCCCTCCATGGACATAACTTCAAGTTAAAAATACGTGGGAACCCAAGGAAAGTTTCTATGCAACACCAACACTCGTGCGGTACACTCGAAAGTCGCAATAAAATATTCCGTTGCATGGCCCAAGAGTTATAAATCACTTTCTACCCTCTTGACCATTAATCCTTGCTACACCAAGCATGTGTTCACATCAAAGGCGTTTGAGGCTCCTCAAATTAAGTTGAGACCAAGGCGATTCCAGCTCATATCTCAAAATTGACATTCCTCGCAGTGAGCCGGAGATATGATTTTTCAAAGTGGCCTCACGAATCAATTTTGTTTCGTCTATATCTCCAAGACAAATGAAGGAGACAACAAGAGGAAGGTTGATTCGTGATCGGAAAAATGTAGGACCCCTCGAAATTCATCATATCCAGTGCGGCGACCTCGAAATCGAAAATCCGATTCTGAATGTCTGAAAAAATCGGATCAATCTTGCGAGTGTATAATATGAAAATTGCGGAAGCAACGAACCGTTTTCTGATGAAATTTCGCCCTTCATCGGGGTTTCCGCTAAAATATCTGGAAATAACAGTTAACCAATCGGTTACCGCAAAATCGCGAGCCAACTGCCAGTCGCCGATACATTGACAATCAGAACGGATAGCTGAAAAATTACGGAAACAGTATGATAAACAAACCCTGTCGATTCCTGATATTTTGATATATAAATCTCAGCAGGCGGCGCCTCGGTATTGAATGTGGCCGCTCATAGCTTGAATGGCCAAGCCTATCACATTATCACATCAGGTTAGGTCAGGTGGATGCGACAGTATGATATCAGCCAATGGCGGCTTGCCGGCCCATAGATACACACCCCAAGTGACCCAAAGATGGCCACGGGGGTCCGAACCGGCTTCGGCCCCCTTTCCAGAGCGTTGTATCCGCTCGGAAGTCATTGAAGAGAGGACAGGAGGACCCCAATGGGCCCCAACCCCCCCCCCCATGTCCCAAGGACACATGGAGGCCCCACATACGGCGTAGACGTCCCCCATGCCCCAAGGGAGGGATGAGGACACACATGATTGGTGCCCTCCGCCATATCCGGTCTCCTCTTGATCTACAACATGGACCAAGGGGATCAAAGATGGAGGAAACGTCGTCGACCAGTCTAAATACGTATACCACAATGAACTATATATGTGGAGACCGAGTGAAGGGGGTATATGGCCAATCAAGGCCGAAAAAAACCCCCGGATGAACGCCCTCACCCGTCTCCCAAACACAAAGACAAACACAAATGCCAAGGCAGATCCATGACGGTGCTTCAGCAGCCACCAAATGGACAAACACGTCCTTAACATCCAAAGAAATGTTCTTTTTCTTTAGATAATCCATCCAGACCGTAGTATACCTCGGAACGAAACTGCTCGGAGGCTCCGACGAATCTCTGGATGCGGCAAATCCCTTCCAACGGACCTTATATAGCCTCCCTCCGGGCGTCCCCGGGTCTGGCTTGTCCATCAGAATCTTCACGGCGGTGAAGTCGTCGTCCTCACCCTCGTCATCCGAGTCCACATCGCCGGCTGTGAACTCGAAGGTGACGGGACATCCGCTGGGGTCTGGTACTCGGGGACAAAGCTGGGTGTGGTCGCGGTCAAGGATCTTGTTATCCCCCACACCAACCGCATACACATCCTGCCAAACCTTCCGAACGATTACTCCCGGCACATACCAAGACGCCTGCCGATTCCTGGACAGGACATCCTTGTGGTGCCGCTCCACCCATACGGGGTCTCTGAGAGCATATTTCTGGACTTTCTGGATTTCTGCTTGAAGTACTTGGCTCTCTTCTCATGCTCGTCCTGAAGTGCTTTGCACACCTTGGCCGCCGTGTCGTCCGCCTCAGCCATCATAGCATTCGCATCCCGGGCCACTTTGCCATGGCTCAACCACGGGAGAGTGCGTGACACTCGATCCCGTAGGAACAGGATGCGATGGGGCGACAGTCCAGTGGGCCCTGGTAGGTCGTGGTACGCCTGGAGTACTCTCCACAGCGAATTGTACCAATTCCGGCCCGGTTTGTCAATGTGCAGCTGGTGGAACCTTTCGAACATCTGCCGCCCGGCCACGTCAGCCCGGCCATTCGACCGGCTGTGGTACGCCACGGTCTTGGCGTGCCGAATCCCCATGTGCTTGCACATCGTCTTGAACCACGTCCCCACGAATTGACTGCCCCGATCGCTGCAGATGACAGCTGGGACATCAAAAATTGTCAGCCAATGCCTGATCATGGCGTTGGCGACGGTCTTGGCCTGCAGCCCCACTCCATGCTTGTCCTTCTTGTCCTTCTTCTTGTACTTCTTGCCGGGGACCGCCACAATGTACCTGCTGTGCCTATCCACCGCCAGGATGACACAGTCGTAGGTCTCTCCTTACACGGGTGACCTCGGGCATGGCGAATACATCCATGGCCACGGACCGCATAGGCGCCTCCGGTAAAGCCGTATACACCGGGTTGCCAGCCGTGGAGTGGTTGGGGCTTTTCGTGGCCCGACACACGGCGCAGTCGCTGCAGTACTTGTCCAGGATGGCGTAGTACCCCAGTGGGAACGTGAAACACCACTCTAGGTCCTGCTGCATCTTGTCCCGACCAGGATGCATGAGCTGGGCGTTGTGCCAGTGGTCAATGAGCTCCTCCATTCGGTTCTCAGGGACCAATAGCTTGTCCTTGAGGAATAATTTATCCCCATCCTCGGTCAAGCGCTCAGGCCATTCGTCGTCCGACGGGGCGCTCACGGCATTCCAGTACCTGCTCCAGTGGTCGGATGCCGCATAGTCATCCAACCAGTCCTCTGTCAGCACCGACCTGACTAGCTCTACGGGGGCCACCATCCATTGCTCGAGGGTTTCCTCTCGAATAGCTTGGACTCGGGCGCCCCGGAACTTGGCCAGGTCTGTACGGTTTGCCATCACCACAAAGCACTTGACCCCCGTCTTGCTCCATGGCCTTCTCCATCTCAATGATGCGCTTGGCCTCCTCGGTCTCCTCGGCGTCACCATGGCTGGATATGTCCATCCATGCTTTGCCAGCGGGGTAGGCCCATCGACTGAGGCAAACCGCCACAGTGTTGTCCTTCCCCGGGACGTATACGACGCTGATATCGAACTTGGCGAACGTCTCATGCCATCGGGCCCTCCTTGCCGCCGGTCCCGAGGGGGTGTGGACGTGCTCCTTGTGCCAGCTCTGTAAGGACTGATGGTCCGTACCAACCACCACCGGTTGTAATCCGATGTGGCCAGACCACTTCCTGAGCGCACAAACAATGGCGTACGTCTCCTTCTCCCTCGCGGTCCAGGTTCGACGTTGGCCCTCGACCAGGATCCGGCTCCAAAACGCCACGGGTACGTGCGACCTGTCGTCCCGGACCCCCTCGAGGACTGCCCCTACAGCATAGTCCGAGGCGTCCGTCCGTAGCACGAATCCCTTGTTCGGGTCCACCAGGAATAGCCCCAGCTGCCCCAGGAGTCGCTCCTTCAGGCGGCTGAACGCATCTTCGGCCTCAGGGGTCCAGGCAAGCTTCTTCTTGCTCCCCTTCCGGCCATCGAACTTGCCCACCTGCAGCATCTTGTGCAGCGGGCCCGATAGTTCCGCATACATCCGGACATAGCCCGAATAGTAGTTGCAGAACCCCATGAGGGATCGGAGTTCGCTGATGGTCTGGGGCTTCTCCCAGTGGTGCAGGGACGCCAGCTTCCCAGGCATGGGACGGCGTTGCCCGTGACCAACCACGTGACCCGCGAACTCCACTTCTTTCACGAAGAGTGAGGCTTTGGTGGGCTTGCACACCATGTTGTGCTTGTCCAGCTCGCTGAGCACTCGGCGCAGATCCTTCTCATGCGCTTCGATGAGCTCGTCCTCAGTCATGTCTTCCGTGCCGGACCCGATGATGATGTCATCCACAAAGGGATCGGCACAGTCCCGGACAGGACCAAGTAGGTCCTCCATCATGCGCTGGAAAGCGGCGTTGCCATTCTTGGCGCCCATAGGCACCACTTTCCACTGCATGGGCCCCAGCGGCGTCGACATCGCTGTGCAGGGCCTGGATTCCGGGTGTAGCGGCATCTGGTGATAGCCGTGTTTCAGGTCTAACACCGTGAAGATCCGCTTTTTTTGTTGTTTTTGGAGGATGGTGTCGATCAGAGGAAGCGAGTACGAGTCGTGCTCGGTTTGCTCGTTCAAACCCCTGTAATCAACCACCAACCGCCACTCGCCCTTCTCTTTCTTGGGCACGATAAAGGCTGGGCTGGCCCATTCACTGTCGGAGGGTTCGATCCAGCCCCGCTCATCAAATTCGGCCAACAACTTCTTCATGGCCTCGGCCCGATCGCCCTGAAGTTGGTACTCCCGATGACGATAGATCTTGGGGTTGGGCTTCAGCTTGATCCTCGCTGTGCCAAACCTCCCACGATCTGCAGGGTTCTCGTTGGCGATGCCACTGAATAGCCGCGGATAGGCATTTATCAGCCTCTCCTTAAGCTCGGCGACCTTCAGGTTCTCCTGGGCCTCTTCAGCGGCTTGCTTCGGTATCGATACAACTGACCGCACTGCGGTATAAGCCTATTCCGGGTCCGAGTCTGACTTCTCACCGTCCGATATGCCGTCTTCATCGTCGTGGGGCGCGCTTCCCACCGATAATCTTCGAAAATTTGCGGCATCGGCCTGGTTCTTGTCGCTACCGGCCCCCATTCTTGGAAAATCCCACGTCGGTGGGTCCGACCCAACCGGACCATCATATTGGTCCGCAATCTGATCCATGACCCTCGCCACGAACTCATCCTTCTGGTACTTGCCGGTGACTAACATCTTGTCATCCCACCAATGCGGAGATGTGACCATTGCTCGCCCATTCTTGGCTGCCACACGGTCGTGCATCCCCATCCACATGTAGTTGACGACGTGGTCGATCTCGGCGTGGGACAGGACGTCAATGCCATCCATTGGCTGATCCCTCCCCTCCTTGGGCTCAAACATGACCCGCATGGGCA
This sequence comes from Eutreptiella sp. 'Long Island Sound 2002', assembly GCA_964036045.1. NCBI lineage: Eukaryota > Euglenozoa > Euglenophyceae > Eutreptiales > Eutreptiaceae > Eutreptiella > Eutreptiella sp. 'Long Island Sound 2002'. Next base: position 8,197,020 of record OZ038382.1, on the reverse strand, counting down.
CCGCCTCAACCCTACGGATGAATGCTTCATCACCCGTGGGCTGGACTTGCGCCCCATCCACCAAGAAAGCCTTGGTACCCCACGCTTGACCCGGGGAGGGCATTCATAAACCCTTGGCGTCGATGAACAACTCCGCCTTTGGCCCAAATGACACCTCGTTCAGGGTGATGGAATCCAGCGTCGACTTGAGACCTTCCAGCGGACATGGGGTGGATCCTATGCCGGTTATGACCAGGATCCCCTTCGCCCTATCCGCGACGATATTCTCCACCGTACGTCTGGTATTTTCCAGGGGGCCATGCCAATACATGGGCCCCAACTCCTTCAAACCCCAATGCCTGTGCCAGGCTGTGTCTCCTCGATGCCAATGCCTCCTACACTTCCTCAAAAATGGGGCATCCCGGGAAGCGAAGACGTCCGTCTCGGGCGCTTCGGCTCCCAGCGTCTGAATCATCCTGGCATACACCGGCGGCGCCATTCCATACTCCGTGAGCTGAACTCCGCGGTCTCCTCTGGGCTTGGCACCCACAGCTTGCACCGCTTGGGCGATCCGATCCTCTTCCTCAGCATTCCATTGGGATGATCCGCATGCATAGTCCGTGGACAGCCATGTAAGGCATTCATTATCCTCCCGGAGCAGCGTTGCACGATGGGGAAGGGCTCCAATGGCGTTTCCCACAATGAAGTCATACCCCATGATCATATCCCAATCTGTAATGTTGGCCACATAGAAGTTCCCGGATAGAGTGCTTCTCTTCGCCAAATCAGGGCGGTTCAATCGCTCATGCTCCCAGAATTCCATACTGATAGTGGCCTCATGGGTGCCACCACCCATAATCTCTAGATTGGCCACCTTCAGGCCTACCGGTCTACGGCTGGGCTGCAGCGATTCCTCCTTGAACAACCCCCTCCAGACGAGCCTCACCTGGGCACCCGTAGCAACCAAAACATCCACCACCAACTCCTCTTGTCCGCACCGTACACGCACCTTCAAGTGCAACTGCCGCTCGTCACCCTGCGGTGTATGGACGACTCTAACGGCATGCAACTCTAGCACATCCGGGTGCATCAGGACTTCGAGGGTATGGTCACAGATGGTGTAGATCCTGGGCTGGTCCTGCCCATGCACGGGGCTCTCCGTGGTCGCTCCTTCTTTCTTGCCATGTCCCTTGCCCACATACACTTCCCTTGGCAGGGCGCTCCAGGGGTTGGGAGTGACAAAACTCAGTGGTTTTGGCTCTTCTGGAGCCTTCTTCGGCACCCGATGTGCCTTCGCTTTCTCTAGGATTCCACTGATTTTCGGAGGAGAGGCCTCCGGGGTCCCACTCCCGTGGGGGCTCCTCTAGACGTGGCTTGCCGCAGCTCCCTCCTGCTGTGATCCGCCCAGATCTTGTCCACCACGTTGCTGGGCTTTGAGTTCCTCCAACGTCCTCAACATGTCCTCAGCAACTTCCTCGATCGACCTCACGCGTCGGTCTGGGCCGGGTCCTCCACCATAGCCTTTTCCTCCACCTTTCCCTTGGCCCTTTCCTTGATTTTTTCCACCGTCTCCGCCCTTTGCCTTCCACTCGGCAATTCGATGCTCCTTGGGCTTCTTGTCGGGATGGGCGGCGAAGTAGGCCTTCTTGTCAGCCTCATATACCTTGCAATGCCGGTGGTCATGTGCATGGTTGTTCCCCTTGCCGTAGCAGACCCAGCAACCGTCGTGCTGTGATCTGTACTCGCGGAACAAGAGCGGTGGGTTCCCGATCCTCCGCGGTTCCTTGCGGTTCTTGTTGAACCTTGGTTCCAGGCGGTTCTACCTGGACCTGTCCTGCCCATGCTCCTTCATATTGTGCGCTACAAACGCGAAGAAGTGGGCTTCTTCATGATCCTCTCGGGTGGTCGCGGTCCAGAGATCTTGGCCGCTTCAACTCCCTTCCTCCGCGGTGCCGACCGTATCCTCCTTGACCTCTCGGTGTTGGCGATCTTCCCGATGACCTCGATGACCATGGCCCTGTCGATCCTGCACGTGGGCCTCGTTCTTGGCGTTGAGCTTCAGCTCCACCGTGATGTACTTCACGATCTCGTCCAGGCTCATGCGGGCGACAATGACCTGCATCCTCAGCGGCTCTCCGCGCCTCCACTCCGCGTTGTTGAGGCGCATCAGCCTTTGCCCCATGTTGTCGCCGAATACGTCCATGTAGACGGCGTTCTTCAACCCCAACATTAGGCTGGGCTCGCCGAGGTTTCGCCGGAAAAACTCCATTATTCCGGCGTGGGTGTCCTCCGATGCCATGATCCGTACGGCCACGCGCTTCTTTGCTCTCTTCTTCTCCTCGTCCTCCACCTTCTTCTTCCAGTGGCCAGGGAGGAGGTCCTTGAGCAGGTGTCGGATCTCGCTGGACTCATTCCAGTCCTCCACCAGCTTGAGGCTTCTTCGGTACTTGCGGATGTACCGATTCCGTTCCCGGACCCGCAACTCCCCGCGCTCCAGCGGCAGCGGAATGGACCACAAATCCTCCAACTTCTGGTTGGGGGCGTCCACTCGCTCCTCGTCCTCCAGCCACTGGAGGCAGGCCTGCTCCGTCTGGATCAATCCCTCGCGGATCTGATCCCTGAGCTCCTCCTTCAGGACCTGCGCCAGCCTGTGTGGGAATGTTCGACATACCCACTTGTCCCTTGGCGCTCCCTTCATCTCGCCGACGACCTCCTCGGCGAAGTCCTCCCAATCCAGGATGAAGTCATCCAGGTTGGAGGGGTTGCCATCGTAGTAGGGGATCTTGCTTCCCCTGAGGTCGTCAATCCTGATGGTGTCTCCGACGTCCGCAGCCACCACTCCACCGAGACGGATACAAGCTGTGGCCGGGGGGTGTGAGTACAGTCCCCGTACATCCCTCTCCTCCATGGAGTGCGGTCCAGTTGGGCCTGAACCCATGGGGTTTGGGATGCAGGAAAGACTTGCTCCACCGGCTGTCCATATCCCCGTAGTGGGGTCCTTCACCCACAGGTTTCCGCCTGGACGGCCTCGACCATGTCCGTCATCCCTTCCCATGGTTCGCCCCTGCATGGTCTGGATCTTCTCTTCCGCATAAACTGCATGGTTTGAGGTTTGAGGTTTGGTTTTGTGGGTACTAGACGCCTTTCGGCCCCGGGGGGCCACCTGGTCAGGCCAAGTGATATCCTCCCCACCGGGTCCTAGTCAGGGGCCCTCCAAGACGCACCTCCTGCCTGGTGGCGGAGTCCCCCGGGTTCACAGGGCTCGGAGCCCCGTCCCTGCCCGGCTTCCCCGTTTCGCCGCTCCCGCGTCAGTGCATCAATTCGCAGATGTGGCTGCGGGCGCTTACCCACCGCGTCGCCCCCCTAATGCGTGGTCGCCCGGGGCGCCGGCGCCGCCGGGCCCGTGCTACTGGCTTGTCGCCAGTGGGACCCCCTTGGGCTGGCGCGGAGGCTGCCTAGCCTAGGGGCTGGGGCGTGGCGCGGTGCGCCACTACTGCCTTGGCGGGTGCAGTGCCCCGTCCGTGTGTGCGCGGCGCTCGCGGCCGGTTCGGGGGGCTCGGGCCGGTACCTGGTGTTGTGTCTCTCCCGTTTGCCCCATCCCGCCCAGCGTGTCCCGCGCTGCGTGTGGCGGGCCGTCCCGTCCGGGTGTCCCTTACCCTCGCTCGCTGGTACGCCATTCCACGCGGTCTGTGCGTTCCGCGAGCTCGGTCCGGTTGCCCTTCTGGTAGTCCCCGACTGCCCTTTGTGTGTGTGTGCGCTCGCGCTCCCGCGGTGTCCGCCCCCCCCCCCCCCCTGGGTGGTGTGGCGTGCGCACCTCGCGAGGTCCCGGCACTGGGCGCTGGTAGGGCCGTTCCACGCGGTCCGTGCCCCTCCGCGTGTCCTGCCCCGGTCCCTTGCTCCGTCTGGCGTGCTTGGGGGAGGGCGGTCCGGTCCCGGTTCCCCCCTACCTGGCTTGGGGCTTGGGGCTTGGGGCTTGGGGCTGTTGTTGCGAGGGGCGTCTGAGGTCAGGCTCTCCCCCTCCCCCGACTGCCCGCCGACTGGGCGGGCTGTTGGGGTCCGCTACCCATGTGCTGTGGGCGCGGGTGTGTGGGTGTGGGGGCCCAACCCTGTCCCCTTGGCCTGCATGCCCTGTGGGGGCTGCGTGCCGCGGTGGTGGTGTGGTGGCGGGCCGTCCCCGGGGGAGGGTGGCCTGCCACTGTTGTGAGGGGTGTCTGGTGTCAGGCGCTGTCCCTCCCCGACCGCCCGTCATCTGGGGCTGGCAGCCGGGGTACCGCGACCCGTGTGTTCCGCGTGCGGTCGGTGCGGGCGTGGGGACCCAGCATCGGTTCCACAGCCTGCGCCCTTGCGGGCCGGCGTTGCTCGCTGTGAAGGTGGCGGAAGGGCGTCCCCGGAAAGGGTGCCTTCCACCGTTGTGAGGGGCGTCTGAGGTCAGGCGCTCCCCCTCCCCCAAATGCCTGCCCACTGGGCGGGCTGTTGGGGCCCGCCCCCCACGTGCTGTGGGCGCGGGTGTGTGGGTGTGGGGGCCCTACGCTGTCCCCTTGGCCTGCATGCCCTGTGGAGGCTGCGTGCCGCGGGGGTGGTGGGGGGCCGTCCCCGGGGCGGTGGCCTGCCACCGTTGTGAGGGGCGTCTGGTGTCAGGCGCTGTCCCTCCCCCGGCCGCCCGTCCTCTGGGGCGGGCAGCCGGGGTTCCGTGACCCGTGTGTCCCGGGTGCGGTCGGTGCGGGCGTGGGGACCCAGCACCGACCCCACAGCGTGCGCCCTTGCGGGCCGGCGTTGCTCGCTGTGGGGGTGGCGGAAGGGCGTCCCCGGGGGGGGGTGCCTTCCACCGTTGCGAGGGGCGTCTGAGGTCAGGCGCTCCCCCTCCCCCGACTGCTCGCCCACTGGGCGGGCTGTTGGGGTCCGCCACCCACGTGCTGTGGGCGCGGGTGTGTGGGTGTGGGGGCCCAACACTGTCCCCCTGGCCTGCATGCCCTGTGGGGGCTGCGTGCCGTGGGGATGGTGGGGGGCCGTCCCCGGGGGGGGGTGGCCTGCCACCGTTCTGAGGGGCGTCTGGTGTCAGGCGCTGTCCCTCCCCCGGCCGCCCGTCCTCTGGGGCGGGCAGCCGGGGTTCCGCGACCCGTGTGTCCCGGGTGCGGTCGGTGCGGGTGTGGGGACACAGCACCGGCCCCACGGTGCGCGCCCTTGCGGGCCGGCGTTGCGCGCCGTGGGGGTGGCGGAAGGGCGTCCCCGGGGGGGGTGCCGTCCGCCGTTGTGAGGGGCGTCTGGGGTCAGGCGCTCCCCCTCTCCCGGCTGCCCGCCGTCTGGACGGGCTGCCGGGGCCCACTACCCGCTGGCTGTGGGTGCCCGGGGGTGCGGGCGTGGGGACCTGTCACCAACCCCACAGCGCGCGCTCTTGCGAGCTGGCTTTGCACGCTGTGGGGGCGGCACGAGGGCGCCCGGGGGGGGCGCCTCCTGCCTGGGTGTGGGGCGTCTGGGGTCGGGCGCTCTCCCAGCCCCGACTGCCCGCCCCCTGGGCGGGCTGCCGGGGCCCACTGCCCACTGGCTGTGGGTGCGGGGGGCTGCGAGCGTGGGGGCCCGTCACCAACCCCACAGCGCGCGCTCTTGCGAGCTGGCTTTGCACGCTGTGGGGGCGGCACGAGGGCGCCCGGGGGGGGCGCCTCCTGCCTGGGTGTGGGGTGTCCGGGGTCGGGCGCTCTCCGACCCCCCACTGCCCGCCCTCTGGGCGGGCTGCCGAGGCCCACTACCCACTGGCTGTGGGTGAGGGGGGGTGCGAGCGTGGGGACCCGTCACCAACCCCACAGCGCGCGTTCTTGCGTGCTGTGGGGGCGGCATGAGGGTGCCCGGTGGGGGTGCCTCTTGCCTGGGTGTGGGGCGTCCGGGGTCGGGCGCTCTCCCAGCCCCGACTGCCCGCCCTCTGGGCGGGCTGCCGGGGCCCACTGCCCACTGGCTGTGGGTGCGGGGGGGGTGCAGGCGTGGGGACCCGTCACCAACCCCACAGCGCGCTCTCTTGCGAGCTGGCTTTGCGCGCTGTGGGGGCGGCATGAGGGTGCCCGGGGGGGGCGCCTCTTGCCTGGGTGCGGGGCGTCCGGGGTCGGGCGCTCTCCCACCCCTGACTGCCCGCCCTCTGGGCGGGCTGCCAGGGGCCCACCACCCACCGGCTGTGGGTGCGGGGGGGTGCGGGCGTGGTGACCCGTCACCAACCCCACAGCGCGCGCTCCTGCGTTCTTGCGTGCTGTGGGGGCGGCACGAGGGCGCCCGGGGGGGGCGCCTCCTGCCTGGGTGTGGGGCGTCCGGGGTCGGGCGCTCTCCCACCCCCGACTGCCCGCCCTCTGGGCGGGCTGCCGGGGCCCACTACCCACTGGCTGTGGGTGCGTGGGGGTGCGGGCGTGGAGATCCGTCAGCAACCCCACAGCGCGCGCTCTTCGGGCTGGCTTTGCGCGCTGTGGGGGCGGCACGAGGGCGCCCGGGGGGGGCGCCTCCTGCCTGGGTGTGGGGCGTCCGGGGTCGGGCGCTCTCCCACCCCCGACTGCCCGCCCTCTGGGCGGGTAGCCGGGGCCCACTACCCACTGGCTGTGGGTGCGGGGGGGTGCGGGAGTGGGGACCCGTCACCAACCCCACAGCGCGCGCTCTCGCGTGCTGTGGGGGCGGCATGAGGGTGCCGGGGGGGGGCGCCTCTTGCCTGGGTGTGGGGCGTCCGGAGTCGGGCGCTCTCCCACCCCCAACTGCCCGCCCTCTGGGCGGGCTGCCGGGCCCCACTACCCACTTGCTGTGGGTGCGGCAGGGTGCGGGCGTGGGGACCCGTCACCAACCCCACAGCGCGCGCTCTTGCGAGCTGGCTTTGCGTGCTGTGGGGGCGGCAACAGAGTGCCCGGGGGGGGCGCCTCTTGCCTGGGTGTGGGGCGTCCGGAGTCGGGCGCTCTCCCACCCCCGACTGCCCGCCCTCTGGGCGGGCTGCCGGGGCCCACTACCCACTTGCTGTGGGTGCGGGGGGGTGCGGGCGTGGGGACCCGTCACCAACCCCACAGCGCGCGCTCTTGCGAGCTGGCTTTGCGTGCTGTGGGGGCGGCAACAGGGTGCCCGGGGGGGGCGCCTCTTGCCTGGGTGTGGGGCGTCCGGGGTCGGGCGCTCTCCCGCCGCCGACTGCCCGCCCTCTGGGCGAGCTGCCGGGGCCCACTACCCACTGGCTGTGGGTGCGGGGGGGTGCGGGCGTGGGGACCCGTCTCCAACCCCACAGCGCGCGCTCTTGCGAGCTGGCATTGCGCGCTGTGGGGGCGGCACGAGCGCGCCCGGGGGGGGCGCCTCCTGCCTGGGTGTAGGGGGTCCGAGTCGGGTGCTCTCCCACCCCCGACCACCCGTCCTTTTGGGCGTGCGGCCGGGGCCCGCTTCCCACTGGCCGTGGGTGCGGTGTGCGGGCGTGGGGGCCCGGCTGTCCTTGGCACCTTGTCCCGTGCCGCGGTTCGTCGTGTGTTGTGCGCGCTTCCCAGGTCCGCGGCACCCGGTGGCCGTTGTGGCTTGGCACCTGTCCTCGTGCCGTGGTTGTGGCCGGCGGCGTGCCTGTCTGGCGTGCCTCGTGGCCCCGAGTTGGTGCGCCGCTCCTCGTCCGGTCCGGTCGCTCTCGGTGCTCCAGTCGGCTTTCCTGTCGCCGTGGTGCCTTCCCCCACCCCGGGGGCTGTCGCCCCCGGCTTTACTGGATGGCTGCGCAGGGCACGTGGAGGCCGGCCGAGAACCGGGCTCTTTGTGCCTGCCGCTTGCCCCTGCCGAGGCTAGGGGGCTGGGCGCGCTCCGCGTCGTACCCGTTCGGGGCCCCGCGATGGGGTTGTCCCTGGCGGGTCCCTCCGGCTTCGGTCTTGGGCTGCGTGCGCTGCGGTGTTTTGGCGTGTGTGGACCCGGTCACTGACGCGTCTGGTTTCCCGTACTAAAGAAGGTCCCTACCAGGAGCAGCCACTGCTGTACCCCTTCCACCATGTCCCGTCACTCCTAGGGTCTTGCTCCCCACCAGGGTCTGCATGACCTTGCCCTATCCTGCACAATTTCCCACAAAAAATAGAAAAATAGGCTCCTTCACACAAACCCCTTGCAATACCCAACTCCCAAGTACGATCCAAATCCAATCAATCCACACTGAGGGCTTCCTTTCAGCACGCCGGTTGTCTCACGGTGCACACGGAGACACGGGCGGTGGGCATGTACAAGAATTGCACCAAAAAGAAAGCCCTGAAATTGGCATATGAACACATATCAGGCAAAGTTGGGGAAAGATGGAAAGTTACACAATCACAGCCATAGACCCCTCATTCCCTGGACTCAGGACCTTCCCTTGACCTGCCAAAATGATGCCCTGAACCAAGTCAAATAAGATGGCTGAATGTCATGTGTCAAAAGTCACTACACAAGCCCCAAAAATGTGTTCCCTCCGATGCCTCTGAATCCTAGCCCAATAGGGGAGGTGGCGTGTCATGGCCTAGAGTGGTAATCAGGACCATGCCCTACCCTGACAAAAACTTGGTTGGACTTGGAGTTGATTGGGCTTGGAGAGGTGTCCCATGAAGATGACCTCACAACATGGCAAAATCAGGCAAATCACACCATTATGCCCAAAATTCAATTATATACTCAAAAATGCATATGGCAAATATTCAAATAGTCCATGCATGTGTCAAACCGGATAGTATTCTACAAGGGTGATATAGACCAAAGGTCCATGCCCAAGAATATCCCATCATTGGCCCCGAAACCCCTCCGGTTATGTACATGACATGCTTCACAAGTCAACTCATGAATTTGAGACCTAATTTTGTGAGGCCTCGTGTGCCACGTAAAGAAGGTCCCTACCAGGACCGGCCCCTGCTGTGCCCCTTCCGCCTGTAACCCCTGCTGACTTGCTCCTGATCAGCGATTGCATTCCTCAAAATCCAGGGTCCAAAATCCAAAAATATAGAAGACAAAATCCTCCTTCAACCCTGAACAGCAACCAGATCCCACAAATACAGCAATAACCCAATCCACAATCCAATCCACGCTGCGGGCTTCCGTTCAGCACACCGGTCGTCCCACGGTGGCGGGCATGTACAAGAATTGCACCAAAGAGGAAAGCCCTGAAATTGACATATGAACACAAATAAAGCAAAGTTGGGGAAAGATGGAAACACACACACTCACAGCCATAGACCCCTCATTCCCGAGACTCAAGACCTTCCCTTGACTCACCAACATGATGCCCTGAACCCAGTCCAATAAGATGTCTAAATGCCATGTGTCAAAAGTCACTACATAAACCCCAAAAATGTGTTCACTCCCCAGCCTATAAATCCTAGCCCAATAGGGGAGGTGGCTCGTCATGGCCTAGAGTGGCACTCAGGACCATGCCCTACCCTGACATAAACTTGGTTGGACTTGGAGTCGAATGGGCTTGGAGAATTGCCCCATGAAGATGACCTCACAACATGGCAAAATCAGGCAAATCACACCATTATGCCCAAATATCAATTATATACTCAAAAATGCATATGGCAAATATTCAAATGCTCCATGCATATGTCAAACCGGAGAGTAATATACAAGGATGATATAGACCAAAGGTCCATGCCCAAGAATATCCCATCATTGGCCCCGAAACCCCTCCGGTTATGTACATGACATGCTTCACAAGTCAACTCATGAACTTGAGACCTAATTTTGTGAGGCCTCGTATGCCAAGCCAAAGTGACCACATGATCCAGCATATGGTGAGGTACAACACGGAAGCATATGCCAACATATAAGCAACATACCATAGTTCACGGATCTCTAGGCACTTTACTGTTAGCCGACCAGTTGAGCACATAAAACACAAAAATGAGCATAAAATTGAGGTCAAAAACATGAAAATATGTCCAAATACGAAGTTGTCATGATAGTATATCTCTATGCTCACCCATGATATCCGCGCATGGTTCAATATACAGATTGATAGGAACCATTTGCAAACAATTCCCCCACTTGGATCCCCGATTGGGCGCATGGAGATACCTTCGCCACTCATATCTACATGCCCCATGAAAATGGGAGTGCACTCATGGATCTCTTTGCCAAACATACCATGAGCAATACATACGCGGTAGACTTAGTCTAGTGCTTTGAATTCAACAATTCGGACATGGGCAAAGCCCTTGTCACGTGTGGCTCCCCATCTCTTCGGCCACACGAAGATATATACCATGGGCGTGAGCATATCAAAGCACATACCATGCATATAACACATACCCTTAAAAATTGGCTCCCACCATGGTATGCCATGCCCCTCCATGGACATAACTTCACGTTAAAAGTACGTAGGAACCCAAGGAAATTTGCTATGCAACCCCAACACTCATGCGGTACACTCGAAAGTCGCAATAAAATATTCGGTTGCACGGTCCAAGAGTTGTAAACCACTTTCTACCCTCTTGTCCATTATCCATTGCTACACCTGGCATGTGTACACACCAAAGGCGTTTGATGCTTCCCAAATTAAGTTGAGACCAAGGCGGTTCCAACCCAAATCTCGAAATTGGGACTACTCGCGGTGAGCCGGAGATATGACCTTTCAAAGTGGCCTCACGAATCAACTTTGTGTCGCCTATATCTTTAAGCAAAACAAAGGGCATAACAAAAGGAAGGTTGATTTGTGATCGGGGAAAAATGTAGCACCACTCTAGATTCGTCATATCAAGTGCGGCGATGTCGAAGTCGAAAATCCGATTCTGAAAGTCTGAAAAAATCGGATTAAGTTTGCGAGTGTATAATATGAAAATTGCGGAAGCAACGAACCTTTTACTGCTGAAATCTGACCCTTCATCGGAATTTCCGCCAAAATATCTGTAAATAACAGTTAACCAATCGGTTACCGCAAAATCGCGAGCCAACTGACAGTCGCCGATACATTGACAATCAGAACGAAAGGCGGAAAAATCACGGAAACTTTATGATAAAAAAGCCCTGTTGATTCCTGATATTCTGATATATAAATCTTAGCTGGCGGCGCCTCGGTACTGAATATGGCCGCTCATAGCCGGAATGGCCAAACCTATCACACTATCACATCAGGTTGGGTCAGGTGGATGGGAGAGTATGATATCAGCCAATGGCGGCTTGCCGGCACATAGATACACACCCAAAGTGACCCAAAGATGGCCACGGGGGTCCGAACCGGCTTCACCCCCCTTCTCAGAGCGTTGTTACCGCTCGGAAGTCATTGAAGAGAGGACTGGAGGACCCCAATGGGCTCCAAACCCCCCCCCCCCATGTCCCAAGGACACATGGAGGCCCCACCCACGTCGTAGGCGTCCCCCACGCCCCAAGGGAGGGGTGAGGACACTGAAAATTGGTGCCCTACGCCATATCCGGTCTCCTCTTGATCTACAACATGGACCAAGGGGATCAAAGATAGAGAAACGTCGTCGGTCGACCTAAATAAGTATACCACAATGAAATATATATGTGGAGATCGGGTGAAGGGGGTATATGGCCAATCAAGGCCCAGAAATCCCCGGATGAACGCCCTCGGCCGTCTCCCAAGCACAAAAACAAACAAAAATGCCAAGGCGGATCCATTACGGTGCTACTGCAGCCACCAAATGGACCAACACGTCCTTGACATCCAAAGAAATGTTCTCTTTCTTCAGATAATTCATCCAGACCGTGGTGTACCTCGGCACAAAGCTGCTCGGAGGCTCCCACGAATCCCTGGATGCGGCGAATCCTTTCCAACAGACTTTATAAAGCCTCCCCCCAGGCGCCCCTGGGTCCAGCTTGTCCGCCAGGATCTTCTCCGCGGTGAAGTCGTCGTCCACGTCGTCCACGTCCCCGGCCGTGAACTCGAAGGTGACGGGACGTCCGCTGGGGTGTGGTGCTCGGGGACGAAGCTGGGTGTGGTCGCAGTCCAGGATCTTGTTATCCCCCACACGAACCGCATACACATCCTGCCCGACCTTCCGCACGATCACCCCCGGCACATACCATGATGCCTGCCGATGCCTGGACAGGACATCCCTGTGGTGCCGCTCCACCCATACGGTATCTTGGAGTGCATACTTCTGCACCTTTCCTTGCTTGAAGTACTTGGCCCTCTTCTCATGCTCGTCCTGAAGTGCCTTGCACACCTTGGCCGCCGTGTCGTCCGCCTCAGCCATCATAGCGTTCGCATCCCGGGCCACTTTGCCATGGTTCAACCACGGGAGAGTGCGTGACACTCGATCCCGTAGGAACTGGATGCCATGGGGCGACAGTCCAGTGGGCCCCTGAAGGTCGTGATACGCTTGGAGTACCCTCCACAGCGAATGATACCGATTCCGGCCCGGTTCGTCGATGTGCAGCTGGCGGAACTTTTCAAACATCTGCCGCCCGGCCACCTCAGCCCGGCCATTCGACCGGCTGTGGTACGCCACGGTCTTGGCGTGCCGAATGCCCATGTGCTTGCACATCGTCTTGAACCACGTCCCCACAAATTGACTGCCCCGATCGCTGCAGATGACAGCTGGTACATCAAAATTCGTCAGCCAATGCCTGATCATGGCATTAGCGACGGTCTTGGCCTGCAGACCCACTCCATGCTTGTCTTTCTTGTCCTTCTTCTTGGACTTCTTGCCCGGGACCGCCACGATGTACCCGCTGTGCCTGTCCACCGCCAGGATGACACAGTCGTAGGTCTCTCCGTCCACGGTGACCTCATCCATGGCGAACACATCGATGGCCACGGACCGCATAGGGGCTTCCGGTATAGCCGTATACACCGGGTTGCCAGCCGTGGAGTGGTTGGGGCTCTTCGTGGCCCGACACACGGCGCAGTCGCTGCAGTACTTGTCAAGGAGGGCGTAGTACCCCGGTGGGAACTTGAAGCACCACTCCAGGTCCTGCTGCATCTTGTCCCGACCAGGATGCATGAGCTGGGCGTTATGTCCGTGGTCAATGAGCTCCTCCATTCGGTTCTCAGGGACCAATAGCTTGTCCTTGAGGAATAACTTATCTGCATCCTTGGTCAAGCCCTCGGGCCATTCGTCGTCCGACGGGGCGCTGGTATTCCAGTACTTGCTCCAGTGATCGGATGCCGCATAGTCATCCGACCAGTCCTCTGTGAGCACCGACCTGACTAGCTCTACAGGGGCCAACATCCATTGCTCAAGGGTTTCCTCTCGAATAGCTTGGACTCGGGCACCCCGGAACTTGGCCAGGTCCGTACGGTTTGCCATCACCACAAAGCACTTGACCCCCTCTTGCTCCATGGCCTTCTCCATATCGATGATGCGCTTGGCCTCCTCGGTCTCCTCGGCGTCTCCATGGCTGGATATGTCCATCCAAGCCTTGCCCGCGGGGTAGGCCCACCGACTGAGGCAATCTGCCACAGTGTTGTCCTTCCCCGGGACGTATACGACGCTGAGGTCGAACTTGGCGAACGTCTCATGCCATCGGGCCCCCCTTGCCGCCGGTCCCGAGGGGGTGTCGACGTGCACCTTGTGCCAGCTCTGCAAGGACTCATGGTCCGTACATACCACCACCGGTTGCAATCCGATGTGGCCAGACCACTTCCTGAGCGCACAGACAATGGCGTTTGTCTCCTTCTCCCTCGCGGTCCAGGTTTGACGTTGGCCCTCGGCCAGGATCCTGCTCCAGAACGCCACGGGTACGTGCGACCCGTCATCCCGGACCTGCTCGAGGACTGCACCTACAGCATAGTCCGAGGCGTCCGTCCGTAGCACGAATCCCTTGTCCGGGTCCACCAGGAATAGCCCCAACTGCCCCAGGAGTCGCTCCTTCAGGCGGTTGAACGCCTCTTCGGACTCAGGGGTCCAGGCAAGCGTCTTCTTGCTCCCCTTCCGGCAATCGAACCTGCCCACCTGCAGCATCTTGTGCAGCGGCCCCGACAGTTCTGCATACATTCAGACATAGCCCGAATAGTAGTTGCAGAACCCCATGAAGGATCGGAGTTCGCTGATGGTCTGGGGCTTCTCCCAGTGGTGCAGGGACGCCAGCTTTCCAGGCATGGGACAGCGTTGCCCGTGACCAACCACGTGACCCGCAAACTCCACTTCCTTCACGAAGAGTGAGGCTTTGGTGGGCTTGCACACCATGTTGTGCTTGTCCAGCTCGCTGAGCACTCGGCGCAGATCCTTCTCATGCGCTTCGATGAGCTCGTCCTCAGTCATGTCTTCCGTGCCGGACCCGATGATTATGTCATCCACAAAGGGATCGGCACAGTCCCGGACAGGACCGAGTAGGTCCTCCATCATGCGCTGGAAAGCGGCGTTGCCATTCTTGGCGCCCATAGGCACCACTTTCCACTGCATGGGCCCCAGCGGCGTCGACATCGCTGTGCAGGGCCTGGAGTCCGGGTGTGGCGGCATCTGGTGATAGCCATGTTTCAGGTCTAACACCGTGAAGATCCGCTTTTTCTGTTGCTTTTGGAGGATGGTGTCGATCAGAGGAAGCGAGTACGAGTCGTGCTCGGTTTGCTCGTTCAAACCTCTGTAATCAACCACCAACCTCCACTCGCCCTTCTCCTTCTTGGGCACGATAAAGGCTGGGCTGGCCCACTCACTGTCGGAGGGTTCGATCCATCCTCGCTCAATGAACTCGGCCAACAACTTCTTCATGGCCTCGGCCCGATCGCCCTGAAGTTGGTACTCCCGATGACGATAGATCTTCGGGTTCGGCTTCAGCTTGATCTTCGCTGTACCAAACCTCCCACGATCTGGAGGGTTCTTGTTGGCGACGCCACTGAATAGCCGCGGATAGGCATTGATCAGTCTCTCCTTCAGCTCGGCGACCTTCGGGTTCTCCTGGGCCTCTTCAGCCGCTTGCTTCGGTATTAAAGAAGGTCCCTACCAGGACCGGCCCCCGCTGTGCCCCTTCCGCCTGTTACCCCTGCTGATTTACTCCGGATCAACGATTGCATTTCTCAAAATCCTCAAAGTCCAAGGTCCAAAATCCAAAAATATAGAAAATGTAATCCTCCTTCAACCCTGAACAGCAACCAGATCCCACAAATACAGCAATAGCCCAATTCACAATCCAAATCAGGCTGCGGGCTTCCGTTCAGCACATCGATGGTCTCACGATGGCGGGCATGTACAAGAATTGCACCAAGGAAGAAAGCCCTGAAATTGGCATATGAACACAAATAAAGCAAAGTTGGGGAAAGAGGTAAACCTACACATTCACAGCCATAAACCCCTCATTCCCTGGACTCAAGACCTTCCCTTGACTCACCAACATATTGCTCTGAACCAGGTCAAATGAGATGGCTGAGTGCCATGTGTCACAAGTCAATACACAAACCCCAAAAATGTGTTCACTCCCAAGCCTCCAAATCTTAGCCCAATAGGGAAGGTGGCGTGTCATGGCCTAGAGTGGCACTCAGGACCATGCCCTACCCTGACATAACCTTGGATGGACTTGGAGTCGAATGGGCTTGGAGATATGCCTCATGAGTTTGAACTCATAACATGCCAAAAAACTGCCAATTCACACCATATTGGCCATATATCAAATATATGCTCAAAATTGAGGTTACCACTTATCCGAAGGCTCAAAGCATGCATGGAATCGAAGTCTAGTATCCATGGAGGATATAGACCAAAGGCCAATGCCCATGTACATCCCCACTTTACCCTCGAAACCCCTTCGGATATGGGCGCCACGCACTGCCCAAGTCAGCCCATGATCTTGAGACCAATTCTTGTGATCCTTCGTGCGCCAAGCCAAATGGAGTACGCGATCCGGCATATGGTGGTGTTCAACTCCAAGCATATGCCAACATATGAACAACATACCATGGTTCGACTCCTCATAGGCTTCTTGCTGTTTGCCGACCAGGTAAGTACACAAAACGCAAAAATGAGCAAACATTGAGGTCAAAAACATGAAAATATGACCAAATACGAAGTTGTCATGATAGTATATCTCTATGCTCACCCATGATATCTGCTCATGGTTCAATACACAAATGATTGGAACCATTTGCAAACAATTCCCCCACTTGGATCCCCAATCGGGCGCATGGAGATACCTTCGCCACTCATATCTACATGCCCCATGAAAATGGGAGTGCACTCATGGTTCTCTTTGTCCCACATACCACGAGCAATACATATGCGGTAGACTTAGTCTAGCGCTTTGAATTCCACAATTGGGACATGGGCAAAGCCCTTGTCACGTATGGCTCCCCATCTCTTCGGCCACACGAAGATATATAACATGGGCGTGAGCATATCAAACATATACCATGCATACAACACATACCCTCAAAATATGGCTCCCACCATGATATGCCATGTCCCTCCATTGACATAACTTCACGTTAAAAATACGTAGGAACCCAAGGAAAGTTGCTATGCAACCCCAACACTCATGCGGTACACTCGAAAGTCACAATAAAATGTTCGGTTGCACGGTCCAAGAGTTATATATCACTTTATACCCTCTTGACCATTATCCCTTGCTATATCGGGCATGTGTACACACCAAAGGCGTTTGATGCTTCCTAAATTAAGTTGAGACCAAGGTGTTTGCAACCCAACCTTCCTTATTCTCTTTCCTCACATCCGCGCGTAGATATGGTCCTTCAAAGTGGTCCCACGATTCACTTTTGTTTCCCTTATATCTCCAAGTCAAATGGGTGGCAAGTATAAGGGAAACCTGATTCGGGCATAGGGAAAGGAGTATGACCACTTGAAGAAGTCCAAATCAAGTGCGGCGATGTCGAAGTCGAAAATCCGATTTCGACATCGCGAAAAATTGGGAATAAAATTTCGAGTGCTTATTTAGAAAATTGCGGAAGCAACGAACCCTTTGCTGATGAAATCTGACCCTTCAACGGAGTATCCGCCAAAATATCTGGAAATAACAGTTAACCAATCGGTTAACGCAAAATCGCGAGCCAACTGACGGTCGCCGATACATTGACCATCAGAACGAAAGGCTGAAAAATTACGGAAACATCATGATAATAAAACCCTGTTGATTCCTGATATTCCGATATATAAATCTCCGCCGGCGGCGCCTCGGTACTGAATATGGCCGCTCATAGCCGGAATGGCCAAACCTATCACACTATCACATCGGGTTAGGTCAGGTGGATGGGAGAGTATGATAATAGCCAATGGCGGCTTGCCGGCACATAGATACACACCCCAAGTGACCACAAGATGGCCACGGGGGTCCGAACTGGCTTCACCGCCCTTCTCAGAGCGTTGTTACCGCTCGGAAGTCATTGAAGAGAGGACGGGAGGACCCCAATGGGCTCCAACCCCCCCCTCCATGTCCCAAGGACACACGGAGGCCCCACACACGTCGTAGGCGTCCCCCATGTCCCAAGGGAGGGGTGAGGACACTGATACTCAGCGCCCTACGCCAGATCCGGTCTCCACTTGATCTACAACATGGACCAAGGGGATCAAAGATAGAAAAAACGTCGTCGATCGATCTAAATACGTATACCACAATGAAATATATACGTGGAGATCGAGTGAAGGGGGTATATGGCCAATCAAGGCCGAAAAATCCCCGGATGAACGCCCTCGGCCGTCTCCTCAATCACAGAAACAAACAAAATGCCAAAGGGGGGATCCATTACGGTGCTACAGCAGCAACCAAATGGACCAACACGTCCTTGACATCCAAAGAAATATCCTTTTTCTTTAGGTAGTCCATCCAGACCGTGGTGTACCTCGGCACAAAACTGCTCGGAGGCTCCCACGAGTCCCTGGATGCGGCGAATCCCTTCCAACAGACTTTATAAAGCCTACTCCCAGGCGTCCCTGGGTCCGGCTTGTCCGCCAGGATTCTCTCGGCGGTGAAGTCGTCGTCCTCACCCTCGTCGTCCGAGTCCACATCGCCGGCCGTGAACTCGGAAGGTGACGGGACGTCCGCTGGGGTCTGGTGCTCGGGGACGAAGCTGGGTGTGGTCGCGGTCCAGGATCTTGTTATCCCCCACACGAACCGCATACACATCCTGCCCGACCTTCCGCACGATTACCCCCGGCACATACCAAGATGCCTTCCGATGCCTGGACAGGACATCCTTGTGGTGCCGCTCCACCCACACGGTGTCTTGGAGAGCATACTTCTGGACTTTTCCCTGCTTGAAGTACTTGGCCCTCTTGTCATGCTCGTCCTGAAGTGCCTTGCACACCTTGGCCGCCGTGTCGTCCGCCTCAGCCATCATAGCGTTCGCATCCCGGGCCACTTTGCCATGGTTCAACCACGGGAGAGTGCGTGACACCCGATCCCGTAGGAACAGGATGCGATGGGGTGACAGTCCAGTGGGTCCCGGAAGGTCGTGATACGCCTGGAGCACTCTCCACAGCGAGTTATACCAGTTCCGGCCCGGTTCGTCAATGTGCAGCTGGCGGAACTTCTCGAACATCTGCCGCCCGGCCACCTCAGCACGGCCATTCGATCGGCTGTGGTACGCCACGGTCTTGGCGTGCCGAATCCCCATGTGCTTGCACATCGTCTTGAACCACGTCCCCACGAATTGACTGCCCCGATCGCTGCAGATGACTGCCGGGACATCGAAAATCGTCAGCCAATGCCTGATCATGGCATTAGCGACGGTCTTGGCCTGCAGCCCCACTCCATGCTTGTCCTTCTTGTCCTTCTTCTTGGACTTCTTGCCAGGGACCGCCACGATATACCCACTGTGCCTATCCACCGCCAGGATGACACAGTCGTAGGTCTCTCTCTCAACGGTGACCTCAGGCATGGCGAATACATCCATGGCCACGGACCGCATAGGGGCCTCCGGTATAGCCGTATACACCGGGTTGCCCGCTGTGGAGTGGTTAGGGCTCTTCGTGGCCCGACACACGGCACAGTCGCTGCCGTACCTATCCAGGATGGCTTAGTACCCCGGAGGGAACTTGAAACGCCACTCCAGGTCCTGCTGCATCTTATCTCGGCCAGGATGCATGAGCTGGGCGTTGTGCCAATGGTCAATGAGCTCCTCCACTTGGTTCTCGGGCACCAGCAGCTTGTCCTTGAGGAACAACTTGTCCCCATCCTCGGTCAAGCCCTCAGGCCATTCGTCGTCCGACGGGGCGCTCACGGCATTCCAGTACTTGCTCCAGTGCTCGGATGCCGCGTAGTCATCCGACCAGTCCTCTGTGAGCAGCGACCTGACTAGCTCTACAGGGGCCACCATCCATTGCTCGAGGGTTTCCTCTCGAATAGCTTGGACGCGGGCACCCCGGAACTTGGCCAGGTCCGTACGATTTGCCATCACCACAAAGCACTTGACCCCCTCTTGCTCCATGACCTTCTCCATCTCAATGATGCGCTTGGCCTCCTCGGTCTCCTCGGCGTCTCCATGGCTGGATATGTCCATCCAAGCCTTGCCCGCGGGGTAGGCCCAGCGACTGAGGCAATCTGCCACAGTGTTGTCCTTCCCCGGGACGTATACGACGCTGAGGTCGAACTTGGCGAACGTCTCGTGCCATCGGGCCCTCCGAGCCGCTGGTCCTGAGGGGGTGTCAACATGCTCCTTGTGCCAGCTCTTTAGGGACTGGTGGTCCGTGCAAACCACCACCGGCTGCAGTCCGATGTGGCCAGACCACTTCCTGAGCGCACATATAATGGCGTATGTCTCCTTCTCCCTCACGGTCCATGTTCGGCGTTGGCCCTCGGCCAGGATCCTGCTCCGAAACGCCACGGGAACATGAGTCCCGTCGTCCCGGACTTGCTCGAGGACTGCCCCCACGGCATAGTCCGAGGCGTCTGTCCGTAGCACGAATCCCTTGTCCGGGTCCACCAGGAACAGCCCCAACTGCCCCAGGAGTCGCTCCTTCAGGCAGTTGAACGCATCCTCAGCCTCAGGGGTCCAGGCAAGCTTCTTCTTGCTCCCCTTCCGGCCGTCGAACTTGCCCACTTGCAGCATCTTGTGCAGCGGCCCCGAGAGTTCTGCATACATCCGGACATAGCCCGAATAGTAATTGCAGAACCCCGTGAAGGACCGGACGACTTGGGGCGACTTGTCTTTATTTAACAGCGTTCGTCGCGCGATCGCAGCAGAAGAAAAATAAAATACCAAGAAAATGACGCACCGCCAGCAGAAATAAAGCGAAAAATCGTCTTTTCCGACCTTAGAAACCCCCCCAACAATTTTACGCCGCTGTTTGGCGAGGTCGCAAAATTTAGGACACTCACCAAAAAAGACGAACAATAGAGTCGCGACGGCGAAGAAGCTGAGCGTTGCTTGCCCCAAACCACCTAGCAAAGTGCGTGCCCTAGGCGCTAGGGACTTGTGCGCGCCCCAAAACAAACCACACATAGACAACAACAACGCCACCGGCCGCCGACAAGCAAGTATGTTATGTGCCGCGCACCGCTAGAAACCAACGAAACAAGCACAACGCGGAAAGAGGTAGACAAGGAGAATAAATAGGTAACGAACCGCACCACGGTGGAGATATACCACAAGTACACGACCAAGCAATGCAAGCCCGCTCATGTAGGAAATACGACGACGCCGTAACACGCGAAGGGGATAACAACAAAAAGAAAAAGAGGCCGCACATGTACCCAAGTATGTTGCATGTCGTGCATGAAAAATACACACAAGCAACAACAACGCCACCGGCCGCCGGAAAGCAAGTATGTCATGTGCCATATGTTGTGTGCATAACGCCGTAACAAGCGCAAAACAAGTAACGTGTCAAGCAACGCCAAAGTGCGCCGCCACGAAAAGCGCAACGAAAACCGCACCGGCAAGGAAAACCAACAAGAGGTGGCACCGAAAGAATGCCTATGCTCACCCCCGCTCACATAGGGAAAGAAAGGTATGCCCGCACGCGCATGCCCGGAACGCCGCAAGGCCATCACCGCCACGGACGAGCAACATGGTATGAAGGGACAAGCGAGGAGGAACAAAAAGACCACCGGGGTAAAGCACAACACAAAAAAAAAAAAATAAAAAAATAAACATACACACGTGACTAGTCGGGTCCAAGTATGTTGCATGCCACGCTACGCTACGCAACAGACACGAGACGAGAACGGCAACCACGCCAACAAAAGTAAAAGGTGACCACGAAGCGTAACCGAGACGTGCCCACCGCCCACCCGCACGCCCGCTTATGTAGGAGGCGAAAGGGAGCGAAAGGGGACAAAAGGTATGCCGCCGCATGCAAACGAATAGTAGGCAAGCCACACACCGCCACCAAGAACGCAAGTATGTTACCATGTCGTGCCACGTCGCCAACCGCGGAGTTGCGTGGGTTAGAACACACAAATAGCCAGGGGGGGGGACACGGGGAGCATACACACAAATAGCATAGCGCCGACGTGTGCCTGGTCCCAACAAAGACACGTGCACGCACCCATGTTCTCTTCACCTCGCAGGTCACATGCGGGACATGCTCGTGTCTGCGTCGTCCGGGCGTTAAAGTAGGGTTGTCTTAGACGCTTAGGCAAGTATTGCGTCGTGCCATCGTCACACATAAGCGAACGCCTGGCAAGGCGGGAGGACTAGGACACGTTAAGGTAGTGGGGAAAGAAGCAGGTATGTTGCATGTCACGCCGCGCGCGCGGAACGGGCAACGAGAAAAGGTAGCGACCAAAGGGGGATGGAGACAAGACGGGAGCAAGTGGGGCGATAAACCTACGCGCAAGCCGGTCGCACACGCATGTCGCATGACGTACCAGCCAGCTCGAGGTGCCGTGTCGCGACAAAACCGCCGCCGCCGCACGCTCGTTTACGCTCCCTCCTCTCCCTACGCAGGTTCAAAGGAGGAAGCCCGGGCCGACAAGGAAAAAGACAGAGACACACAACAAAGCGGAGGCAGGGAAAAAGTGCATACCAGGGAGAGGGGTAGAGGAAAGGGTAAAGAGCAACGAAGCCGCGAAAGGAACAAGGGGTAGCCAGCGAACGAGCAAGGGGCGCACACAGAGGAGGAAACAAGGCGGGCACACGGCGAGCACAACACCGCACCGAGACACCGGAGAGGGGAGCACCGGAGGACCAAGGGAAGAGCAGCACCACGCACCACGACACGCACAGCACAGACACCACACACACCGCACACACCCAACGAACCCCGGCAACCCACCCGGCAGTGGGCGAGCAGACGGGAGAGGGACAGCGCCTGACCCCAAGCGCCCCTCGCCATGGTGGAAGGCACCCCCCCCGGGGACGCCCTTCCGCCACCCCCACAGCGAGCAACGCTGGCCCGCAAGGGCGCACGCTGTGGGGCCGGTGCTGGGTCCCCGAGCCCACACCGACCGCGCCCGGGATACACGGGTCGCGGAACCCTGGCTGCACGCTCCGGAGGACGGACGGCCGGGGGAGGGGCAGCGCCTGGCACCAAGCGCCCCTCACAACGGTGGAAGGCAGCCCCCCCCGGGGACGCCCTTCCGCCACCCCCACAGCGAGCAATGCCGGCCCGCAAAGGCGCACGCTGTGGGGCCGGTGCTGGGTCCACACGCCCGCATCGACCGCACCCGGGACACACGGGTCGCGGAACCCTGGCTGCACGCTCCGGAGGACGAGCGGCCGGGGGAGGGACAGCGCCTGACACCAGGGGCCCCTCACAACGGTGGAAGGCACCCCCCCCGGGGACGCCCTTCTGCCACTCCCACAGCGAGCAACGCCGGCCCGCAAGGGCGCACGCTGTGGGGCCGGTGCTGGGTCCACACGCCCGCATCGACCGCACCCGGGACACACGGGTCGCGGAACCCTGGCTGCACGCTCCGGAGGACGAGCGGCCGGGGGAGGGACAGCGCCTGACACCATGCGCCCCTCACAACGGTGGAAGGCACCCCCCCCCGGGGACGCCCTTCCGCCACCCCAACAGCGAGCAACGCCGGCCCGCAAGGGCGCACGCTGTGGGGCCGGTGCTGGGTCCACACGCCCGCATCGACCGCACCCGGGACACACGGTTCGCGGAACCCTGGCTGCGCGCTCCGGAGGACGAGCGGCCGGGGAAGGGACAGCGCCTGACACCAGGCGCCCCTCACAACGGTGGAAGGCACCCCCCCCGGGGACGCCCTTCCGCCACCCCCACAGCGAGCAACGCCGGCCCGCAAGGGCGCACGCTGCGGGGCCGGTGCTGGGTCCACACGCCCGCATCGACCGCACCCGGGACACACGGGCCGCGGAACCCTGGCTGCACGCTCTGGAGGACGAGCGGCCGGGGGAGGGACAGCGCCTGACACCAAACGCCCCTCACAACGGTGGAAGGCACCCCCCCCGGGGACGCCCTTCTGCCACCCCCACAGCGAGCAACGCCGTCCCGCAAGGGCGCACGCTGTGGGGCCGGTGCTGGGTCCACACGCCCGCATCGACCGCACCCGGGACACACGGGTCGCGGAACCCTGGCTGCACGCTCCGGAGGACGAGCGGCCGGGGGAGGGACAGCGCCTGACACCAGGCGCCCCTCACAACGGTGGAAGGCACCCCCCCCGGGGACGCCCTTCCGCCACCCCCACAGCGAGCAACGCCGGCCCGCAAGGGCGCACGCTGTGGGGCTGGTGCTGGGTCCACACGCCCGCATCGACCGCGCCCGGGACACGCGGGTCGCGGAACCCTGGCTGCACGCTCCAGAGGACGAGCGGCCGGGGGAGGGACAGCGCCTGACACCAGGCGCCCCTCACAACGGTGGAAGGCACCCCCCCCGGGGACGCCCTTCTGCCACCCCCACAGCGAGCAACGCCAGCCCGCAAGGGCGCACGCTGTGGGGCCGGTGCTGGGTCCACACGCCCGCATCGACCGCACCCGGGATACACGGGTCGCGGAACCCTGGCTGCACGCTCCGGAGGACGAGCGGCCGGGAGAGGGACAGAGCCTGACACCAGGCGCCCCTCACAACGGTGGAAGGCACCCCCCCCCGGGGACGCCCTTCCGCCACCCCCACAGCGAGCAACGCCGGCCCGCAAGGGCGCACGCTGTGGGGCTGGTGCTGGGTCCACACGCCCGCACCGACCGCACCCGGGACACACGGGTCGCGGAACCCTGGCTGCACGCTCCGGAGGACGAGCGGCCGGGGGAGGGACAGCGCCTGACACCAGGCGCCCCTCACAACGGTGGAAGGCACCCCCCCCGGGGACGCCCTTCCGCCACCCCCACAGCGAGCAACGCCGGCCCGCAAGGGCGCACGCTGCGGGGCCGGTGCTGGGTCCACACGCCCGCATCGACCGCACCCGGGACACACGGGTCGCAGAACCCCGGCTGCACGCTCCGAAGAACGAGCGGCCGGGGGAGGGACAGCGCCTGACACCAGGCGCCCCTCACAACGGTGGTAGGCACCCCCCCCGGGGACGCCCCTCCGCCACCCCCACAGCGAGCAACGCCGGCCCGCAAGGGCGCACGCTGTGGGGCCGGTGCTGGGTCCACACGCCCGCATGGACCGCGCCCGGGACACGCGGGTCGCGGAACCCTGGCTGCACGCTCCGGAGGACGAGCGGCCGGGGGAGGGACAGCGCCTGACACCAGGCGCCCCTCACAACGGTGGAAGGCACCCCCCCCGGGGACGCCCTTCTGCCACCCCCACAGCGAGCAACGCCGGCCCGCAAGGGCGCACGCTGTGAGGCCGGTGCTGGGTCCACACGCCTGCATCGACCGCGCCCGGGACACGCGGGTCGCGGAACCCTGGCTGCACGCTCCGGAGGACGAGCGGCCGGGGGAGGGACAGCGCCTGACACCAGGCGCCCCTCACAACGGTGGAAGGCACCCCCCCCGGGGACGCCCTTCCGCCACCCCCACAGCGAGCAACGCCGGCCCGCAAGGGCGCACGCTGTGGGGCCGGTGCTGGGTCCACACGCCCGCATCGACCGCACCCGGAACACACGGGTCGCAGAACCCTGGCTGCACACTCCGGAGGACGAGCGGCCGGGGAGGAGACAGCGCCTGACACCAGGCGCCCCTCACAACGGTGGAAGGCACCCCCCCCGGGGACGCCCTTCCGCCACCCCCACAGCGAGCAGCGTCGGCCCGCAAGGGCGCACGCTGTGAGGCCGGTGCTGGGTCCACACGCCCGCATCGACCGCACCCGGGACACGCGGGTCGCAGAACCCTGGCTGCACGCTCCGGAGGACGAGCGGCCGAGGGAGGGACAGCGCCTGACACCAGGCGCCCCTCACAACGGTGGAAGGCAGCCCCCCCCGGGGACGCCCTTCCGCCACCCCACGGGGCCCCCCACGGGGGACGCGCCCGCGGAACCTGCGCCGCCGGCGGACAGCGTACCCGCGATCTGCCCAGCGTGGAAACGGGGCCATTGCACCGGCGAAGGCTGGTGCCCCAAACAGCACCCCCAGCCCGATGCCGACGACGGAGCGTTGCCCGAGGTGAAACCCGCGGCCGCACGCGCCGCCCTACGCTACGGGGTGACGCAGGGCTGGATCCTGGATGACACCGCGCGCGGCAGCGTGAACATTCAGGAGGCCGTCGACCGGGTCACCCACGCGGGACAGGCGGCAGTGGCCTTGCACACCCGGGGCCGCCACGGTGGACCCGCAGAGGGGATCATTGTGGATCCCTCGGGAATGGTGCTGGTCCTGGCGGCGGACATGGTCCGAGGGGTGCTCCACGCGTCCCGCGTGCGGCGGGCGTGCCCACAGTGGACCATCCAGGTGTACACCCCCCCGCGGGCGTGGCCCTTTTCCACATGGGCGGTGCTCGCCGTCATGTGGCACCTGGCACCAGAGGACGCCCCCACAGGGACCGCGGAGGACATCGCCCGGGACCTCCACACCTGGCCGGCCGACCAGGAATACCCCTGGCGCAGGCCCTGGGGCGGCCTCCCGGTGGCACCAGCGGCAGAGGGGCTCAGCCTCGCGGCAACCCTCCAACGGCACCCCGACAAGCAGGCGCGCCACTTCCTGCAGACGGGCACGGTCCCGGCCACCCCGCCAGACTCCGAGTGGCGATGGGACGCAGGGGTGGCGCAACCACTGCCGGGCCCCTGGACCCTCCCGTTGTGGTACTTGCCCATGGGCACCTTGGCCCACTCCACCCAGGCCGTCAAGGGGGCTTTCCCGCAGCCGCTCCTCCCCGGCGTGGCCCTGCTCCGCAGCCTGCAGGCGGGGGCCGCCTGGGTACGGTGGAAGGAAGGGAAGGGGCGCTCGAGCCCCTATTTCCCCATGGTCCAAGGCCAGGCGCTGATCCATGCCGAGGGCATGGGGACCGTGGAATGGAGGGCGATCGTGCCCGGCACGGCGTGCAGGTGGATCACGGCGGCCGCCCCACAGCCCATGCGATCGCCGCCGGCGTGCCACCGCCTCCTACGGATGGTCCCCTCACTGGCCCCCCAGCACGCCTTTACAAGGGACGTGTGAAAGGCCGTACTGAGCCACACCAGGGAGTGGCTAACGAACCCGGGTACGCGGTACCCGCCGGGACCGGTGCTCGAACAGCTCACGGCCCCCACACCCGGGATCCTCCACGCCCTACACAGGGCGTCGGCCCTCACGAACCAGCTCAACGACGAAGTGCTGGACCTGGCGCTGGAGCCGCTGCGGGTGCTCTACCCGCAAGCACACATCCCACCCGCGGGCACGTCGAACCGCCTAGGCCGCCTGGGGTTGCAGCGCCGCGTCGAGGCCGCGCACCCAGGAGGCGTGGTGGAACAGTGGCTAACGCTCCGCAATCCGTCCACCGCGGAGGGCCACTGGTACCTGCACCAACTCCTCTTCCAGCCACGGGCAGCCCCGGAACACCGCCGGCAAAACCCGTACCACACGCACCCGGAGCGCCGGGGCGCGCAAAACTACCCGCAGCCAATACCGCCCGCCCTCCCGCCGGGGCAGGGCCCGGAGGCGCTACAGCGGGGCCCCCCGCTCGACACCGCCACCACGGTACAGCAGTGGGGAGGCGACGATGCGAGTGGTGCCGAACCGGACTGCACGAACTGCGGAGCGGTGGCCTGGATGGCAGCCTGCAGGCACCTCACCCGAGATACCACGGGACTCCGGCAGTACAGACCCACGGACCGCACGGCGCTGGCGTCCGCGGTCGCGGCCGTCACCATGGGTCCAGTGGCGGCGTGGCCGGCGCAACTGCTGCCCCACGTCCCCTGCCGCGACACGCGGCCCCGATGGCCGGCCGCGACGCACGAGCCGACGGCACCCCTCACGGCGGAGCAACTATACGTCGTCGCGGCGGCGTTGCTAGCAGACGGCGGGGAGAGCTTCGTCCACCACCACGGCCCGGCGCAAATTGCGGGATGCATACAAGGGCCCCAGCGCGATGCACCAGACCCGTGGCATGCCACACTCCGCGGGCGCACCCGCGTCTGGGGTGCGGGCGCTGGCGCACCCCCGCCCGGGCCTAAGCAGGGGGAGGCACTGGTACTGCAGACGGCAGGCTACCGAGCCATCATACACGGCCACGCCGGAGGGTACCGGTCGCACGTCCTGGCCGGAGGCCGATGGACAGTCTGGCACAGCACCGCCAGGCAGGGGGCTTTCCCGCCCCTGCCCCACGTCGACTGGCGACAGGGGCCCACCCAGGCCTACTATATGTCGGCGGACCCCTGGCCGCTGGCGGTCCTGCTACACACTGTCAGCGCCCCCAACAAGAGGCAGGAACCGGGGTGGGTCAACCCCCCCACACTGGTGTGGAGCCCCGACCAGGAGGAGCATCTACGGG
Organism: Eutreptiella sp. 'Long Island Sound 2002'; assembly: GCA_964036045.1. NCBI lineage: Eukaryota > Euglenozoa > Euglenophyceae > Eutreptiales > Eutreptiaceae > Eutreptiella > Eutreptiella sp. 'Long Island Sound 2002'. The sequence goes on along the minus strand of OZ038382.1, from coordinate 8,169,449 downwards.
CCGCGTGGCAGGGAGACGCCATCAGGGCCACGGACGTCCCGGACCTCCACGCGGGGCCCATCACGCACGCCCGCCCAGCGGCTACCCTGGCGGTGGCCCAACGGGGACAGCAGAACCCACAGTGGGTGGTCTGCATGTTCAGCCCGGCGGACACGCACATCGTCGTCTGCGACCCCGAACGCCTGCCGGGGCCCGAAGCCGTGATCCGCGTGGCAGACTGCACCCGCATGATCATCAAGGTGCTGCGGGAGGGCGAACACCACGCCCTCCTGCTCCAGGTCAGGCTGAAGGACAACGCCCGGGCGGCGAGGCCGGGAGTGTGGCCGGCAGCGGCGCACCCCGCCGACCTGGAGCTCCAGCTGGCGGTCCCGACCACGGTGTACCACTGGCTACAGGCCTTCCACGACCTGCGATGGAGGAGCAAACCCGACCGCCAAATCGGCTCCACGCACTGGCAAACGTGGCTGCAAGCAGACGCGCAGCGCGATGCCGCCCGAGGCCTCGGGCCCGCGCCCGCGACGCGAGCCCTCGATGCGGCGGCCCCGGGCCGCACGCTGGCACCACACACGGTGCCGCTGGCCAACCTGCCCTTCGAACCAGCGGCGGAGGGCGCCATTCGGAAGTCAGTGCAGCTCCCCCCGGCGCGAGGGGCCACGGAGCCGACGAAATGCCCCCTGTGTGCGGACAAGTACTACACCAGCGGGGCAATGCTGGAAACACCTGGCGTGGCACGCGGTGCACGCTGCGGCCCCGGCGGACGACAAGGAGGCGGCCGCCAACATCCTGCAGGGGAGAGCACGGAGGTCCCCGTGGCACGCCCCGTACACCCGGCGCCCCCCGCCCCAGGCAGCCGACCACGCAGATGGAGGTGAGGAGGCACCCGGAGCGGCCCCGGGGGCCGGCCGTGAGGCCCCACCAGGGTCCATGTCCATCCCCGCGGGGCTGGCCCCCCTGGCCCCCCTTGCTCCCCCGGTCCCCCGGGCCCCCCTGTGGGCCCCGCTGGGAACGGGCTCAGCGGATGCGGCGCACCCAGATGCCCTGGCGGCGCCAGCGAACCCGGCGGCGATGCCGATGCGGGATAGCTGACTCCAGGAGGACACGACGGGCGACGCCCTGTGGCTCCTCTCGTGGAACCTGCGCAACGGCCTCGTGCCGCCAGACCGGTCCCTCCGGGACACACTCCGGCGGCGCCGGGGGCCGGCGGCCTGCACCGACAAGGAGCACCTCATCACCGGCATGCTGCCCCAGGAGGGGGGCTTTGCCATCATGCTCCAGGAAACGGGGATCGCCACCAGGGCGCAGGAGATGCACGTGGCCGCGGCGCTCCGGGACAAGGGGTACACCGCCTACTTCAGCAGCCGGCTGGCGGAGACGGGGGCCACCTCCACCTCGAGAGGGGGGGGCCTCCTCACCGCGGTCAGCAGCAAGTACGTGGCGGAGCACGAGGTGCTCAGCTTCACGGAAATTGTCCCCGGGAAGGCCGCGGCCCTGGAGATCCGCACGGACGGGGGAGGCCTCACCCTCATCAACGTCCACGGGCGGCAAGCAGGTTGCTCCCCGTGGGCGGGACGGGCGGCGTTCTGGGCCGACATACAAATGTATGCCACGGCACGCAGCCTCGGCGGGAGGCACCCGGTGGTCATCGCCGGCGACACCAACATCTACATGGATGTCCCCGCCAACCCGGCCACGGAGCATTTCCGAGCGGGCTGGGAAGCCTGCGGCTTCCGAAGAGCCGCGGCAGGCGGCGAGGAGGACATGACCCCCACGCTCCACCCGTCCCAGCACAGGGTGGACACCTTCCTGGTCAACGAGCCCCTCCTGCCGTGGTCCCTGCGGGAGAGCGTCTGGGCTCGCGGCATGGCACACCCCCAGGTGGTCGGCTCGGACCACCTCCCGGTCCGCCTGGCCCTGCCGGGCCTCCTCAGCGCAGCGGGACGCGCGGCGATGCCCACTCCCTACAGCCACACGGAGGGCCGCCTCCTCCCGTACGACGCCGAGGCCGCGCCCGTCCAACACTGCCTGTGGGCGGCGGTCACCGCCGCGCCGGATGAACCCTCCCTTGCGCCCTGGCTGGGTCCCGCAGAGCAGCACGACTACGGGTCCATGCCCGCGGCTGCGGTGGACAAGGTGTTCGAACACCTCCACGCGGCGCATGACGCCCTGGCGCGCGTGGTGGGACGCCGGCAGCCGTCTCCGGCGGGAACAGACCTGGCGGAGGGGGACCTCCCGGAGAGCGGAAAGCAGCTCGAGGCAGCGGTCCTCCGCTATGACACCCTGGCAGCGCGGGCCCCGGCAGCGTACCAGGCGGACGCGGCCAGGCATGGCATCCGGTCCGAGGCGGCGCTCCGGCTCACGGAGGAACTGCAGGGTGTGTCGCCCGGGTTCCGCCCGACCAACCAGGGCCAGCTGCAGGAGGAGCTGGAGAGGCAAGCAGCCGCCCTCGAGGAGGACATTCGCCAGCTCCGCGCCCTCCTGGCGGCAGACCGCAAGCGCGCCATCAAGGACTTCTGGCGCCGCCACGCCCCCGACATCGCCCAGCGATGGAAAGCCGTGCGGGGAGCCATAGAGGTAGAGGCCCCAGGCCCATCAGGCCTCTGGAACGTGCGGGTTCCCAACACCCAAACGCTCCTCACGGAGGCCCACGACGTGATGTTCGCAGTTCGCGCCTTCTGGCGAGAACTGTATGACAAACGTCCGGTGGACCTCCCGGGTTTCCAGGCGGTCCTCGGCCGCCACGTCCCCCGGGTCCCTGAGGGAGCCTGGACACAGGTCTAGCAGTACTCCATGCAGGACCTGAAGTCCGCCCTGGACAAGGCCGATGGCAAGGCCCCAGGTCCTAACCACGTGGAGGCCCGCTTCATCAAGGCCCTCCCGGCACCCGTCCAGTGGCTCCTGGTCCACTCCTACGGGGCCATCCTCCGCGGCGCCCCGCCACCGATGCACTGGAGGGACGCGCACATCTGGCTCAGCCCCAAGGTACCGGGCTCTGCCAGACTGGACGACTACAGGCCCATAGCCCTGGGCCAGCTGGACATGAAGCTGCTCACGGGCCCCCTCATCCAGCGCATCACGGAGGTGCTCACACGGCACGGGGTGGTCAGCGACTGGCAGCAAGGGGCCCTCCCTGGCTCCAACACAGGCCCCCCGCTGTTCATGGCGCAGCGGCAGCTCCAGCGGGGAAGGCCCAACTACGTCTTCTCCTTCGACGCCCGCAAGGCCTTCGACACCGCCCCACACGGCGCCCTCCACCTCATCCTGCGCCACCTCTCCGTGCCGCCGGACGTCATTGACCTCCTGCTCTTCCTCCACACGTGCGCCAGGTGCGCATCGTCACAGCACACGGGCTAACGCAGCCCGTCTACATGCTACGCGGCGTCCGGCAGGGCAACCCCGAGAGCCCCCTGCTGTACGCGCTCCTCCTGGAGCCCCTGCTCAGGGCACAGGGGCACCGCCTGCGCCCGCCGGGAGGGGCCGAGCACGGCCTCATCCAGGCCTATATCGACGACCTGCTGGTGGTGGCCCACACGCTGCAGCACTTCGTCGAGGGCGTGGAGGCGGTGGCCGCGTACCTGGGGATGATGGGCATGGAGCTCAACCCCCGCAAGTGCGCCATGGCCACCACAGAGGGGGTCCCGGGCCTGCAGCTGCGCCTCTACCCCCACCTGGAAAACCCGTGGTACTGGGTACCAGCGGCGGACTCCGTCCCCTACCTGGGACTCCGGCTGCAGCCGGACGGGGAGTTCTCCCTGCAGCGCAAGCACCGGCTACGCCTGGCGGCAGTGCACCACTGGTGCCTTAACACCCTCGCGCCACCGAAAGTGGTGCAGGACGTCATCCTGGCGATCCTCGGAGAGGTGACGCAGTACGTCGCCCCTTTCATCGCCGACGACTCCGACACTGCACGCCACCTGGACCACATCACGGTCCAGGTCGCGAAGGACAGGGCACGGTACGCCTTCGACGCCTCGCGGGACAGCCTGCAGGATGACCGGACCCTGGGGCTCACACGGGTGCCCACGCGGTGCCAGCAGGCAGCGGTGGCCCTCGTGGGTACACTCGTCCACCACCGCGCAACCTCCGTGCGCGCCGAGGTCACCAAGATGTTCTGGGAGATAGCCGGCGCGCACGGAATATGCCCCGAGGTGCACTACCCCGTCCCGGAGTTCGCAACTCTGGCGGGAGGCGACTGGGTCCACCGCATACCCCGGGCCCTGGCCGCCCTGGGAGTGGGGATGTACAACCCCATCGCGTGCCCCAGGGCGGCTCATGTCCAACTACAGTCCCCGCCGGGCAAAATCGTCACGCTGCGCACCGCCAAGCTGCGACACCGCGACACGTGCCGCCTGACGGTGCCACACGCAACGCCGTGGCATGGGCACCACGGGCCACGCCACCCCTTCCCCGACAACGACGATCCGTGGCCGACGGCGGTGCGGGAGTGCCTCAACCAATGCGCCGATGAACACCTCCATTATTGCCGCCGTGAGCAAGGGCCCACCAACCACCCCGGGTGGCGCGATGCCCTGGCCCACCTCTTCCACACCACCGGCACACGGGACCCCCGCCTGAGACTCGTCCACCCCACGAGGGCTAAGCAGGACGCCCACACTTGCCCACGGGTGACCCCGGACGGCCTGCACCTCCACGTCGGGGGCTACCGCCGCCGGGACGGCCTGTCCCCCCCCACGCGGGGGGCGGCGTACCACCCGCCAGCGGCCCTCATGTACATCCTCCGCGACGTACTCGCGGAAAGCGAGCACCAAGAGCCTAACGCGGACGTGGCGTGGCCAGAGCCCTTACGCCCCCGGCCCCACGCGCCGACGCCGTTGTGGCTGGTGACCACAGACGACCAATGCCCCCAAGCCACGGGACAAGCGCAGCTCCGGGCCGAGTGGGTGATAGTGCAAGTGGGGGCAGGCCAGCCCGAACCCCGTGGGCTCCCCCGTGGCACCGCCCTACTGGTGGCTACGGGGGTGCCGCACGACCCACACATGGCGGTGCACGCGCTGGAGGACCGTCCGGAGGACACAGGACACCTGGTGGTACACCAGCGCGGGGGCCCGGCGTGGCTCAATGAACATGTGACGGCGCTACGGTCCTGGGCAAGCACGGTCGCCGGAGCGGAGATCCGGCTGCACGACCACCCGGCGATCAGCCCAGGCGACACCAGGGCGCTGAGCGTGGACCAACTGACCCACAGCCACCCCGACGTCCGGTGGCACTCCACCGACCTCAACGCGGGGTGGCTCAGCCCCACCGGATACTACTGGATCCCGGAGGCCTGGGGACACACCTCCTCTGACGCGTCCGGGGGCGGACCCTGCAAACACGCCACCAGCGTCGCTCTCGCCGCCGACCTCACCCGCACGTGGGCGGTGGCAATCTCGGGCACGGTGCCCGAGGGAGAGGGGGTGGCCGCCTCCCTCCCCCTACATTACGGTGTACACAGACCATGGGTCCACACGGTGGACGCCGAAGTCATCCTCCACCTCCTGCGGCACGCAGATCGCGAGCGAACCACGGGGGTCCCCGCGGGCGCAGCGAAGGTGGTCAACCAGATGCCCCTGAGGTGGCTCCGGGACGGCCTGTGCGCGCGGGGGCAACACGCCGGGCACCCGTTCTGGTACGTCCGAGCCACCTCGCACCACAGTGACGCCCTACTGCACAAGGCGGACTGGGCGGCGTCCCAGGACACCGTCTTGCAGAACACGCCCCCGGACCCTGGCCACGCCCAACTCATCGTCGCCGGACGTGACGGCCATCTCGATCCACGGCCCCCCACGATGCGGGTGCTCGGCGAGGTCGCGCAACGGGCGCAGACGGACCATGCGCTGACGCACCGGGGACACACACCTTTGGGCGCGGCCCACGCCACCGCCTACGTCCACGCCCGGGACCTCACCGCGGCGGCCACCAACCGCCGGGCGCTGCAGGCCCGAGACGGCCACACGCCGGTGCAGCGCAGGCTCCGCGTCCGGAAGGAGCTGCTCTCCGGCGTCGCCATCGTCCCGCAACCGTGCCTTTTCTGCGGCGGCCCGGAAGAGACCCCGGTGCACATGCACGTGGGCTGCACCCACTCGCGGCTCCTCTGGCCCCACTACCGCCAGGCGGTACACGAGGCGGCCCGCCACCTCCCACCTGGGGACAAGGCCCTGTGGGTGGCCTCGTGGCGCTCCGCAGGCGCCACGTGGACGGAGGTGTTCTGCTCCGGACTGGTGCCCGAGGACGCGGAGGCGCAGCTCCGCGCCATAACCCGATACGACCCGCCGGGAGGGACCTCAGTGGACGATTTCCTCCACCACATGCTCCGGCTGGGGGACTTCGCGTGGGAGCTTCGCAACCACCGGCTGGAGCAACTCCTCCACGAGCCCCTAAGCGCGGCGGCCCGGGCGCACCGGTGGCTCGATGCGGCGGAGGGCGACCACCCTCCCCCTCCCCCGCGCCCTGACAAGGACTTCGTAGCCTCCCTCCGTGTTGTGAATGGCACTCTGGAGTGCCCACTCCAAGAGAGCCCCCATCCGTATCAGGACCTGCCGGGGGGGTTCACGAGGCACCTACAAGACGCCCTTTTCCCACCGTGGATCATCGGGCGCGGCTCCATGACCGCATGGGAGGCGTGCATCGTGGCGGAGGAGTGGGCGTGGGAGTGGGGCCGGTGGTGCGCCGCCACGTGCGCCCCGGAGACCCCTGCGCAACGATACGCCGCCATCCCGCTCCGGGGGTGGGGGCCGGACACCCGGCCGAGACCCACCATGATCCGCGGGGCGGGGCCTGACCACCCGTGGGACGCGGCGACGGGGGAATGGCTGCAGGCGGCACCGGGGCCGCAAACGGGATGGACTGGGGACATATCCTCACTCGTCAGGACGCCCGTCCCGCCCCGCATCGTCCTTCACACCGCCAACGTGCTCCGGGCCACGGAGATACGCACGTGGGGACACGCTGCGGCCACCGTCCGGTGGCACCCCCCAGAGGACGGGGCCACCCAACTCACCGTGGCGCACTTCAAAGCTGGGGGGCCGGTATACGACGACGCCCTTTCCCGGCTGGGCGACACCCAGGGGCCCTTGCTCCTCATGCTCCCCACCGGTGTCGCAGCCGCGCTGCGCCAGGAGCTAGACGGCTGCGAAGGGCTGCGAGTGGGGTGGGAGGCAGTCGCGGACGGCACCCTGCTGGCCCTCCTCCACAGGGACACCGCGAACGGGTGCCAATGGGACGCGCTGACGCCCCACCTCACCGGGCGCCACGTGTACATGGCGAGCCCCCCCCAGGGGCACCCCCGCCCGGCGTGGGACGACCTCATCGCCGCCTTCCACGACCACGGGATCCTCCCCGGCGACACGTGGCAGGAGGTCCAGCGGAAGACGCTTGGCAAGGACTACCGGCGCCGCGTCCGCGCCCGCTTGCTGGAGATCCGGGACCCCCTCCGACAGAGGTGGGACGACCTCTGGCTCCGCCATCTCGACCCTTGGACGCCGCCCTCCCACCTCCCACACACCTGCCGACTCTGCGGAGAGTGTGACACGGTGTCCTCCGCAGCAGCGACAGGCGCCAACAGGTGCGCGCGGTGCACCCAGGTAGCCGCGTGCCCCTGGCCCGAACCTCCCGCAGGCCCGCGCAGGCGCACAGAGGAGAAGGCCTTGCGCCGGCGCATCGAGGGGGCACACACCCCCTCGCACGAACAAGCGGGCCCCGCGGGCGCTGCCCTTCTGTGGATCCACGTGCACCTGCGGGACCCCACATCCGTTGCGCACCTGTCGCACGTGTTCGCCCCCTAACCCCCACCCGCCGCCGCCCTTTGCAGAGCCCGCAGCACCATGCCACGCCGACGGGGGGATGGGCCGGGGCACACCAGGGCCCGCCGCAGAGCGCAGGAGGCGGCCGTCCGGGGCCTGGTGGCGGACGCGGTGGCGGAGGCAAAAGAAGCGCACGCTGCCGCACGGTGCGACCTGGAGGGCAGTGCGAGGGCCTTCCTCAACGAGACCGCCCTCCCGGCCGTCCGCGCCCTGAACGGAGCGGGGGCCCCTACGCTGCTCCCGGCAATGCACCGGATCGTGAACGCCGTCCGGCCAGGGCTCATCAGCCCGGAAGCGGCCCTCTACGGGCACTGGATGGAGTGGCGCGAGTCCAATCGGTCGGGCCGGCCCCTGTCCATGGGGGACACCCTCCGGCTGACGGGAGCGGGGTCTGCCATGTCCCTCCGCAGTAGCGCCCCAGCCCTGCTGCACGCCCTCAGGACGCGCTACCCCGGGGACGCGGCCCCGTACCTGAACCAGGCGCGGGCCACGTACCCGGGGGGAGTGTCCGAGCTGGATGCGGCGCTCCACCTTCTACACCCGCCGGACGAGGACCTGGAGGTGGGCGAGGTCACGGTGTTCGAGGAAGGCGCGGACGAGGCGTCCGCCCGCCTGTATGACGGCACCGGGCCTACCCCCCCGTACGCCGTCGTCTACGAGGCGTTCCCCAGGGAGCCCACTTGGTGCCCCGCCCTCCCACCGGCGACGCACGCGCCCCGCGGCTGGGCTAATCCAGACCTGTCCCCCCCCCTCTCCAGGACCAGGGGTGCCCACCACAGGGGGCAGGTCCTCTGGCAAGAGTGCCCTGGCACCCCCCTCCTCCTCCTCGTCGTCGCGACCCGCGGGGGCCCGGGGCGGATCCTGGGGATCACCCCCACCCACCTCTATGGGGCCACACCCGTACCCCGCCCCCCCCTCCCGGCGCCCGCGGCGCGGGACGGAGTACACACCTTCGTGCGCACACAGGAGGTCACCGCCGTTACGGGGGTCCACCTGGTGCGGCTGCCACCGACGCCGCTCGACGACCCCCGGGGGCCCAGGGCCCTGAGCCCCGCCCCAGACTGGGAGCTGTGGCGCGACGCGTGGGCCGCGTGGCTCCCCCGCCTCCCCTCCCAATGCCGGTGGATGGCCGCGGACCCCCGGCCGTGCGGGGCTGACGCCACAGCCGGCCCCCCACCCCCTCCCCCCCTCCCCCCCGCAGAGCACCACACGGCACTGCCCACGGCACGGCACTGATGCACCAGGAGGTAGTGGGAAGGGCGCGCCTGCCACCACACATGCCTACCAGAGTAACAGTGATGGCAGACTCCGATGGGTCCCTCGGGCGGGACGACCGCCACCACCGCCGGTCCCGCTCCCGCTCCCCCGTCTCCTCCCCAGAGTGGACGGGGGAGACCCTCGCGGAGCGCGAGGAGCGGAGGCTGGCGGGGGCGGCGGTGGTCGGGCCGCCGCCGCCTGCCCGAGAACCTGGGCCAGCCGAGACGGCCGCCCCCGCCGCCCAAGCGGCCAGCCCCGCCGCCCCGCCCCGCCCTGACGCGCAGGAGGCGGAGACCGCGGCGAGCCACGCCGCGGCCCCGGCCGCGGCCCCCGGCACGCCGCCGACAAGGGGGGCAGCCCCGGCGCAGGAGCCGGACGCGTCGCCGAGGGCTGGGGCAGCCGCGCAGGAGAGCAAGCAGGGCGCGCGAGGGGTTGCGACGGACCCCGCACGGGCCGTGGGCGCCTCGCCGGCGGCAGCCGCGGCAGCAGAGGAGAACGAGGAGGGCGTGCGAGGGTTTGCGACCGCGGCCACGGGCGCCTCGTCGGCGGCCGCCGCGGCAGCGAAGGAGAGTGAGGAGGGCGCGCGAGGGGCTGCGGCCCCCGGCACGCCGCGCAAGCGGGGGAAGAACCCCGCACGGGCCGCGGACGCCTCGCCGGCGGCCGCCGCAGCAGCAGCAGTGGGGTGGGAGAGCGCGAAGTACCGCGCCTACGCCAACCCCGCCCACACCCACACCAGCCCCCCCAAGCCGTACCCCCCCAAGCCCTCCCCCCCGGGGCGGGAGCGGCACGTCCGCCCCCCGACGCGCGAGCGCTCGCCGCCGGGCGTCACGCTGCCGCAACTGCAAAGGCAGCGGGACGCCCGGCGAGTGGTCCAGGAAGGGCGCAGCGGCGGGGGGGAGGGGAGCAGCGGACGGCGTGACAGGCAGGGGGCAGGGGAGGGGTCAGGGCACGGGAAGGGCGCGCAGGGGCGCGGGCAGGGAGCCCAGGTGCAGGGGGCGGGGCAAGGGGAGGTGGGAGAGCGAGCGGGCCGGGGCGTGGTGGACGAGAGGCGGGACCCGCGACACGGGCAGGGGGTTGGGGAGGGGCCAGGGCACGGGAAGGGTGCTCAGGGGCGCGGGAAGGGTACCCAGGTGCAGGGGGCAGGACAAGGGGGGATGGGAGAGCGAGCGGGCCAGGGCGTGGGGGACGAGAGGCGGGACCCGCGACACGGGCGCGGGACTGGAAAGGGGCCCAAGGGCAAGGGCAAGGGCAAGGGCAAGGGCCCCAAGGGACAGGAGGGACGGGGCATGGGAGCCCAGGGAGGAGGGCGGGGCGAAGGGAGGGGGGCAGAGGGCGGAGCGCCCCCGCAGCCGGACGTGCAGCCGGTGAGGTGCATCCCCCCCGGCATCCAACAGATGCCGGCACACCACACCCACCACCACCACCACCACCACCACCACCACCTCTACAACATCGACCCTGACGCCGGCGAGCTCGTCCCCCCCCAACCCCCACGACACCAGCACCAGCAAGCCCCCCCCGCGCCGAGGGCGGAGCCGGCGCGGATGGCCTCGGCGGAGGGGGGACGGGGCGCGGCATCGGCGCCGCAGGCGCAGGAGCAGCGAGGGGGGCCGGCACGGGGGGCGGAGGAGAGCCGGCCATGGGACCGGGACTGGGGCGCAATCCCGGACCCGCTCGGGGGGGAGACCCTCCCCCTGGTGGGGGAGGTGTACGGGTGGTTGTGCTGGGCCAACCAGGGGACCTCCAGGAGGTCGCGGAACCGGCCCTTCGATGCCGTGCTCCTCCGGAGGGACGGAGGAAACCGAGAGGCACCCCCGGGGGGGTGGGCGGCCCCAGAGGACCACGAGAGGGTCCTCAGGTCAGTGATCCGGGCGGCGTGGCCCGACAGGGAGCCGACGTGGCCGGCCTTCCTGGAAGGGGGAGCGGTGCTCCGCATCACGGATGCGGACGCCAACAACTGGCTCCCCCGGGCTTTGCGTAGCGCCGTCGCCCACTGGCGCTACCGCCGGCACAACCCGCCGCCGCCGCAGCCCCAGCCCCCACACAAGCGGCGGCGCAAGTGAAGGCCCAGACGGCGGGTACGGGAGGGTTTCGGGGGGGGGATGGGCCCCCTGACCCACGCCCCCCCCACGGTATGGCACGACGTGCGAGGGCGCGCCACCTCCCGCGGGAGGGAGTGCGGAGACAACGAGCGCGGGGAGGAACCGGCTGCGCCGCAACCCGCTAACCACTGACCGCTAACCCCCACGGCCACCCCCGGCCGGCCGGCGCCGCGCGACAACGGCCGGGGGGGGTAAGGGCCCCGGCGAGGGCATGCGCGAGCATCCGGCTCTCGATAGGGGGGGCGGGTGAAGGGCGCGACCCCCTGGCCGATGGCTGGCCCCCGGGACCAGGACCGCCATGCCGCCCCCGCCCCTCCCCCCCGGCCGACGAGAGGCATCGCCAGGGGGCCAAAGGGCCCCCCCCAACCCCCCCCCCCCCGCACAGACCCGAGGGCGGGCGGGGAGGCGGCCCCCCCACCCCCCCCCCCCCCCCCCCGCACCCACCACAGCAGGGGAGCCACAGGCGCGGCCCTCCGCCCCCCCAGGGCCGGGGGGGCGCCCCCCCCTCAGGGGGAACGGCGGCGCGATGCGGGCAACGGCGGCTGGGCCTGCTCCCGCGAACCCACACCGGCGTGCCGGAGCAACGCGCACAACGGAGCAGGAAGGAGGCCGCGCCCCACATGACCCTCCCGTAACCACAGCCCGCTCCGAGGTGACAGAGGGAGGGTTTCAAGTCAGATGGGGCCCCCAGGGGGGCGGTCCACGGGCCGCCCCTCACCCCCCCCACCCCGGGGCGGCACTCCAGCCCCGACCGCACGCGCGCGCCGGAAGGGAGCGCACCGGCGACACGGAGAGAGCCAGGAAGGAGTACCACAGGCCGCCGCCTGGAACGAGAGCAGGGAGGCCGCGGCGCGACACCCCCCCCCCCCCGCCCCCCCACCGGCCCGCCAGCCACGGGGGCCCCGGCCCCCACCCCCCGAGGCAGAAGGGATGGACCCCCCCCGCCCGAGAGGGGAGCCGGAGTGTGACCCGCCCCCACGCCCCAGCCGCCGGCTCAAATGGGGGTCGCGAAGAACAACTGGGCCCACGCCTGCGCACCGGGACGCCGCGCAGATCGTGCCCAGAGAGGCCGCTTGGGCGCGAACCGGAATGGTATGGGTGGCCACGCCCCCCATGGACAGCACGACACCAAGTGACGCCCGCTTTGTTGCCTACCCAGGGAAAGCGGCGCGCCACCTCCCGCGGGAGGGGATGCGGAGACAACAAGCGCGGGGGGAAAACCCACTGCCCCGCAACCCGCTAACCACTGACCGCTGACCCTCACGGCCACCCCCGGCCGGCCAGCGCCGCGCGGCAACGGCCGGGGGATGAGGGGCCCCAGAGAGGGACTGCGTGAGGATCCGGCTCTCGGTAGAGGGGGGCGGGGGAAGGGCGCGACCCCCCTGGCCGATGGCTGGCCCCCGGGGCCGAGACCGCCAAGCCGCCCCCCCCCCCCTTTGGCCGACAGGAGGCATCGCCAGGGGACCGAAGGCCCCCCCCCCACTCCCCCCCCCCCCCCTCCCAAACAGGCCCGAGAGCGGGCGGGGTGGCGCCCCCCCCCCCCCCCCCCCCCGCACCCACCCCAGCTGGGGAGTCACAGGCGCGGCCCTCCGCCCTTCCAGGGCCGGGGGGGCGCCCCCACCCACAGGAGGAACGGCGACACGGTAAGGGCAACGGCGGCTGGACCTGCTCCCGCGAACCCACACCGGCGTGCCGGAGCAACGCGCACAACGGAACACGAAGGAGGCCGCGCCCCGCATGACCCTCCCGTAACCACAGCCCACTCCGAGGGGACAGAGGGGGGGTTTGCAGGTCAGCTGGGACCCCCAGGGGAGCGGTCCACGGGCCGCCCCTCACCCCCCCCCACCCCGGGGCGGCACTTCAGCCCCGACCGCACGCGCGCGCCGGAAGGGAGCGCGCCAGCGACACGAAGAGAGCCAGAAAGGGGTACCGCAGGCCGCCGCCCGGAACGAGAGCGGGGAGGCCGCGGCGCGACACCCCCCCCGAGGCAAGGGGGATGGGCCCCCCCCACCCGAGAGGGGAGCCGGAGTGTGACCCGCCCCCCCGCTCCAGCCGCCGGCCCAAATGGGGGCCGCGAAGAACAAGCGGGCCCACGCCTGCGCACCGGGACGCCGCACAGATCGTACCCGGAGAAGCTGGGTGAACACGAACCGGAGTGGTATGGGGGGCCACGCCCCCCATGGACAGCACAACGCCAGTGACGCCCGCTTTGTTGCCTGCCCAGGGAAGGCAGAGGGACGGAAAGAGGCAGAGCGACCCCCCGCCCTACAGTCAGTCGGCGACCCGGCGGTGCTACTGTCCGCCTCTTACCCCTGTGCACGTCAGTCGGCGATCCAACGCACCCCACCCAGCCCCCTCCCCCCCTGTCCCGACCCCGTGCACGTGGACTGGGGCCTCCCGGCACGCGCAACACGCTTCACAACGCGCAGCCCCACCCTCAGGACTGGATTCATAGCGGACGACACCCCTCAGTGGCGTAAGAGACTCCCGCGGCCCAGTAGTGAGAGCGTCGGTCTTCAATCGTCCAGTGCGGGGGTTTGATCCCGGGCGTTGGTGCTCCTGGGATCCCTGCACGTAGAGCTCTCTAGTTGGCGACGTGGGAACCACCCCCCCCTCCAGCAACTCCCGCCACCACCGATACCGGTGGATCGGGTGGAGGTCTCGTTCGTTTTACCCCCCACCCAAGAAAAACAAAACACATGGGAGCCACCCACCCCTGCAGCGGTGCGCACCGTCACCTGTACTCAAACAGGTCGATGGGAGGCCTCGTCCGGTATTCGAAGGGATCGGTGGGAGACCACCGATCCCGGGGTTCGAACCAGCTCCTTCGCGGCGCGCGCCTGGTGCGCTACCTCCGGGGCGGCTGCCTTCTGAGATACACTGGCACCCGGGTCACAGAACAAACGCGCCCGCAACCCCCTCCCCCTGTGCTAAGAGTAAGCCCGCGGTAGGGGTGCTCTGCTGGGTCATGAACCGGAAGATTGGTGCACCACTCCAGCCACGGTCACCCCAACCCCCCCACACATCCCGCAGGGCGAAGCTCCGTGCGCATCAGGCTCGTCATGGGAATCCGGCGGGCCGGCGCCTGGACACCAAGTCGACACCTCTCTCCCCCCCCGCAAGAACAGAGCGGGGCCCCCACAACTGCACGCCCGCAACGCAGACCCCGACAGCCCACCTAGTGGACGGGCAGTCGGGGGAAGAGGAGCGCAAGACCCAGAACGCCCCACGCAACGGACGAAGGCACCCCCCCGGGGACGCCCTGCCGCCGCCCCCACAACCCCAAGCCAAGTAGGGGGGAACCGGGACCGGACCGCCCCCCCCCAAGCACGCCAGGCGGAGCACGGGACCGGGGCAGGACACGCGGAGGGGCACGGACCACATGGAACGGCCCTACCAGCGCCCAGTGCCGGGACCACGCGAGATGCGAGCGCCACACCACCCAGCGGGGAGCGGACACCGCGAGACCGCGAGCGCACACACACGAAAAGGACACGCGGGGACCACCAGAAGGGCAACCGGACCGAGCGCGCGGAACGCACAGACCGCATGGAATGGCGTACCAGCGAGCGAGGATAAGGGACACCCGGACGGGACGGCCCGCCACACGCAGCGCGGGACACGCGGGGCGGGAAGGGGGAAGAAGGGGAGACACAACACCAGGTACCGGCCCGAACCCCCCCGAACCGGCCGCGAGCGCCGCGCACACACAGACGGGACACTGCACCCGCCAAGGCAGTAGTGGCGCACAGCGCCACGCCCCAACCCCTAGGCTAGGCAGCCTCCGCGCCAGCCCAAGGGGGTCCCACTGGCGACAAGCCAGTAGCACGGGCCCGGCGGCGCCGGTGCCCCGGGCGACCACGCATTAGGGGGGCGACGCAGTGGGTAAGCGCCCGCGGCCACGGCTGCGAATTGATGCACTGACCGGGGAGTGGCGAAACGGGGACGCCGGGGAAGGACGGGGCTCCGAGCTCTGTGAACCCGGGGGACTCTGCCACCAGGCAGGAGGTGCGTCTTGGAGGGCCCCCCACTAGGGCCCGGTGGGGAGGATATCACCTGGCCCGACCAGGTGGCCCCCCGGGGCCGAAAGGCGTCTAGTACCCGCAAAATCAAACCTCAAACCTCAAACCATGAAGGACCGGAGTTCGCTGATGGTCTGGGGCTTCTCCCAGTGGTGCAGGGACGCCAGCTTCCCAGGCATGGGACGGCGTTGCCCGTGACCAACCACGTGACCCGCAAACTCCACTTCCTTCACGAACAGTGAGGCTTTGGTAGGCTTGCACACCATGTTGTGCTTGTCCAACTCGCTGAGCACTCGGCGCAGATCCTTCTCGTGCGCGTCGATGAGCTCGTCCTCAGTCATGTTCTCCGTGCCGGACCCGATGATGATGTCATCCACGAAGGGGTCGGCACAGTCCCGGACAGGACCGAGTAGGTCCTCCATCATGCGCTGGAAAGCGGCGTTGCCATTCTTGGCGCCCATGGGCACCACTTTCCACTGCATGGGTCCCAGCGGCGTCGACATCGCTGTGCAGGGCCTGGAGTCCGGGTGTAGCGGCATCTGGTGATAACCGTGTTTCAGGTCCAACACCGTGAAAATCCGCTTTTTCTGTTGCTTTTGGAGGATGGAGTCGATCAGGGGAAGCGAGTACGAGTCGTGCTCGGTCTGCTCGTTCAAACCTCTGTAATCAACCACCAACCTCCACTCGCCCTTCTCCTTCTTCGGCACGATGAAGGCTGGGCTGGCCCACTCACTGTCGGAGGGTTCGATCCATCCCCGCTCAATGAACTCGGCCAACAGCTTCTCCATGGCCTCGGCCCGATCACCCTGAAGTTGGTACTCCCGATGACGATAGATCTTCGGGTTCGGCTTCAGCTTGATCTTCGCTGTACCAAACCTCCCACGATCTGGGGGGTTCTTGTTAGCGACGCCACTGAATAGCCGCGGATAGGCCTTGATCAGCCTCTCCTTCAGCTCGGCGACCTTCGGGTTCTCCTGGGCCTCTTCAGCCGCTTGCTTCGGTATAGACACAACCGACCGCACTGCGGTATAGGCCTCTTCTGGGTCCGATTCCGACTTCTCCTCGTCCGATATGCCGTCTTCATCGTCGTGGGGAGCTCTTCCCACCGATTATTTTCGGAAATTTGCGGCCTCGGGCTGGTGACTGTCGCTATCGGCACCCATTCTTGGAAAATCCCATGTCGGTGGGTCCGACCCAACCGGACCATCGTATTGGTCTGCGATGTGATCCATGACCAACATCTTGTCATCCCACCAATGCGGAGATGTGACCGTGGCCCGCCTCTTCTTGGCTGCCACACGGTCGTGCATCCCCATCCGCATGTAGTTGACGACGTGGTCGATCTCGGAGTGGGACAGAACGTCAATGCCATCAATTGGCTGATCCGTCCCCTCCTTGGGCTCAAACATGACCTTCATGGGCACCGCCTCCACCCTACGGATGAATGCTTCATCACCCGTGGGCTGGGCTTGTGCCCCATCAACCAGGAAAGCCTTGGTACCCCACGCTTGACCCGGGGAGGGCATTGATGCACCCTTGGCGTCGATGAACAACTCATCCTCTGGCCCGAATGACATCTCGTTCAGGGTGATGGAGTCCAGCGTCGACTTGAGACCCTCCAGCGGACATGGGGTGGATCCTATGCCGGTTACGACCAGGATCCCCTTCGCCCTATTTGCGATGATCTTCTCCACCGTACGTCTGGTATTGTCCAGGGAGCCATGCCAATACATGGGTCCCCACTCCTTCAAACCCCAATGCCTGTGCCAGGCTGAGTCTCCTCGATGCCAATGCCTCCTACACTTCCGCAGAAGTGGGGCATCCCGGGAAGCGAAGACGTCCGTCTCGGGCGCTTCAGCTCCCAGCGTCTGAATCATCCTGGCGTACACCTGCGGCGCCATTCCATACTCCGTGAGCTGAACTCCACGGTCTCCTCTGGACTTGGCACCCACAGCTTGCACCGCTTGGACGATTCGATCCTCCTCCTCAGCATTCCATTGGGATGACCCGCATGCATAGTCCGTGGACAGCCATGTTAGGCATTCATCATCCTCCCGGACCAGCGTTGCACGATGGGGAAGGGCTCAAATGGCATTCGCCACCATGAAGTCATACCCCATGATCATATCCCAATCAGTAATGTCGGCCACATAGAAGTTCCCGGATAGAGTGCTTCTCTTCGCCTGATCAGGGCGGTTCAAGCGCTCATGTTCGCAGAATTCCATACTGATGGTGGCCTCATGGGTGCCCCCAGGCATGATTTCTCCGTTGGCGACCTTCAGGCGGACCGGTCTCCGGCTGGGCGGCAGGAGTTCCTCCTTGAACAACCCTCTCCGGACCAGGCTCACCTGGGCACCCGTATCCACTAACACATCCACCACCTTCTCCTCTCGTCCACACCGTACTCGCACTTTCAAGTGCAACTGCCGCTCGTCGCCATAAGTTGTATGGACGACTCTCACGGCCTGCAACTCTAGCACGTCCGGGTGCATCAGGACTTCAAGGGTATGGTCACGGATGGTGTAGATCTTGGGTTGGTCCTGCCCGTCCACGGGGCTCTCCGTGGTCGCTCCTTCCTTCTTGCCATGTCCCGTACCCACATGTACTTCCCTTGGCAGGGCGCTCCAGGGGTTGGGAGTGGCGAAACTCAGTGGTTTTGGCTCTTCTGGAGCCTTCTTCGGCACGCGATGTGCCTTCGCTTTACTGGGATTCCACTGATTTTCGGAGGAGAGACCTCCGAGGTCCCACTCCCGTGGGGGCTCCTCTAGACTTGGCTTCTCGCAGCCCCTTCCGGCTGCGATCCGCCAGGACTTTGTCCTCCACGTTGCTGGGCTTTGAGTTCCTCCAACGTCCTCAACATGTCCTCAGCAACTTCCTCGATCGACCTCACTCGTCGGTCTTGACCAGGTCCACCACCATAGCCTCTTCCTCCGCCTTTTCCTTGGCCTTTGCCTTGGCCTTTTCCCCCGTCTCCGCCCTTCGCCTTCCAATCAGAAATCCGCTGCTCCTTGGGCTTCTTCTCGGGGTGGGCGGCGAAGTAGGCCTTCTTGTCCGCCTCATACACCTTGCACTGACGGATGTCGTGTGCATGGTTGTTTCCCTTGCCATAACAGACCCAGCACCCGTCGTGCTGAGACCTGTACTCTCGGAACGAGAGCGGTGGGTTCCCGATCCTCCTTGGTCCTTCTTTCTTCTTCCTGGGTCCCACCTGGCTCCATCTGGACCGATCCTGCCCATGGTTCTTCACGTTGTGCGCCACGAACGCGAAGAAATGGGCCTCCTCGTGATCCTCCCGGGACCAGTGGTCTCTGCCACTTCCACTACCATCCTCCGCAGAGTTGGCCGTGTCCTCCTGGATCTCCCGATGATGACGGTCTTCTCGGTGGCCTCGTTGTCCATGACCATGTCGATCCTGCACGTGGGCCTCGTTCTTCGCATGGAGCTTCAACTCCACCGTGATGTACTTCAGGATCTCGTCCAGGCTCATGCGGGCGAAGATGACCTGCATCCTCAGCGGCTCCCCGCACCTCCACTCCACGTTGTTGAGGCGCAGCAACCTTTGCCCCATGGAGTCCCCGAATACCTCCACGTACACCGCGTTCTTCAGTCCCAACATCCGGTTGGGCTCGCCCAGGTTCCTCCTGAAGATGATACCCGAATGGGTATCCTCCGCCGCCATGATCCTCACCGCCACCCGCTTCCTCGCGCGCTTCTTCTCCTCGTCCTCCACTCGTCTCTTCCAGTTGCCGGGGAGGACGTCCTTCAGCAAGTGGCGGATCTCACTGGCCTCGTTCCAGTCTTCCACCAGCTTGAGGCATCTGCGGTACTTCCGCAGATACCGGTTCCACTCCCGGACCCGCAACTTACCGCGGTCCAGCGGCAGCGGAATGGACCACAGGTCCTCCAGCTTCTGGTTCGGAGCGTCCACCCGCTCCTCATCCTCCAGCCACTGAAGGCAGGCCTGCTCCGTACGGATCAATCCTTCTCGGATCTGATCCCGCAGCTCCTCCTTCAGGTCTTGCGCCAGCCGGTGTGGGAATGTCCGGCACACCCACTTGTCCCGCGGCGCTCCCCGCATCTCGCCGACGACCTCCTCGGCGAAGTCCTCCCAATCCAGGATGAAGTCATCCAGATTGGAGGGGTTGCCATCGTAGTAAGGGATTTTGATTCCCCTGAGGTCGTCAATCCTTATGGCGTCTCCGACGTCTCCAGCCACCACTCCACCGAGACGGATACCACCTGTGGCCGGGGGGTGTGAGTACACTCCCCGTACATCCCTCTCCTCCATGGAGTGCGGTCCAGTTGGGCCTGAACCCATGGGGTTTGGAATGCGGGAAGGATTTGCTCCATCGGCCGTCCATATCCCCGTATTGGGGTCGTTCGCCCACAGGTTTCCGCCTGGATGACCTCGACCATGTCCGTCGGCGCTTCCCATGGTTCGCCCCTGCATGGTGTGGTTCTCGATCTTCTCTTCCTCATACACTACCATATTCGTCGTGATCGGTACATCCTGGGCGGCATGGGACATCTGTACCGTCAGGCTCCTCGGGTCCGTGGTTACGTGCCCTTCCCGCATGGACCCAGCCGGTGCCGTGTGTTATCCGAACATTGTGGATTCGCTGAACATGGGAACAAACGGCAGCGCACCCGGGTCAACACGCGGAGGCGCGTATGGTGCCTCTGCAGGGCCGCCCATGGGTTTCTCCATGGCGCTCCTGAGGGTCTTAACCCGCTCCACCAGCTCTACCGCGGCCGGCTTTGCCGGGAGCTCCGGACCCGAGGCGAGGGGCTGTCGCTCCTCTAGCCTTTTCAGGCGTCCCGACATGTCCTCCACTAAGTGGAGGAGGCTGTCCACCTCTTGCTGCTGCTTCTGCAGGGCCAGCTCCAGATTCTCCCGGTACCGGGCCTGATCCGCTCGCAGCTCCTCCATGTGGTTCTCCGCGGCTGACTGGTCGTCCAGGATCCCCGTGATGTCCTCCTCTAGACCGTCCTTGGCGTTGTCCAGGCGGTCAAGGCGATGCACGATGGCATCCATCCCCATCTTAGGGTACTTGCCCATGAGGAAGGACACGTGCTCGCAGTGGCACGCAGCGTGCTTTCCGCCGGATTCAGCGCATCCCGCGGTTCCCGGCACCTCCGACTCATCGCCCATGGGCGTATCGCCTATGGCGTCCGTCTCTGGTCCCGTGTGCCGGGGCACAGGTGCCGTCCGGGCCCTGGCTGGCCTCTCCAAGCCCTCGGCCTCGTGCTGCAGGGCGGGCTCGGGGGCCGTATGCGCCCTGGCGATCGGCGCGGGCGTCTCCGACTCCGAAGGTGGCTCGTAGGCTGTCCGATAGCCCTCGGAGTGCCCCTCGGAGTCCCACAGCCTGACCGGGCTGGGGTCCGTGTCCATAGCCCCGGCGTCCCTTGCCGCGGACTTGGGTGACCCGCGCTTCCGGTAGCGCCGGGCCCGTCCTTCACTGCTGCCTGAATGGCAGGCCTCATCAGAGTCCTCCGCGGCGGAGCGGAGGTTGCATGCCTTTCGGCAGCGACGCTCACACATGGAGACCAGGTCCTCCATGTCACGTCCTCCTCTTCCCGAATGTCGTACTTCTCTTCGGGCTTCCACTTCCGGAGTTCGCCATGCTCTTGAACGTCTCGGTTCTTCTATGGCTCCAATCTCCGGCGTGGTCTCCACCGAGTCCACAATACGCACCCGGGGCGTACTTGGGCAGGGCTCATAAGGGCCCAAGTCCCCGGGTCGGCGGTTGGTAGGGGCAGCAGGTAAGCCTCTGCTACCATAAAGAAGGTCCCTACCAGGACCGGCCCCCGCTGTGCCCCTTCCGCCTGTTACCCCTGCTGATTTACTCCGGATCAACGATTGCATTTCTCAAAATCGTCAAAGTCCAAGGTCCAAAATCCAAAAATATAGAAAATGTAATCCTCCTTCAACCCTGAACAGCAACCAGATCCCACAAATACAGCAATAGCCCAATTCACAATCCAAATCAGGCTGCGGGCTTCCGTGCAGCACATCGATGGTCTCACGATGGCGGGCATGTACAAGAATTGCACCAAGGAAGAAAGCCCTGAAATTGGCATATGAACACAAATAAAGCAAAGTTGGGGAAAGAGGTAAACCTACACATTCACAGCCATAAACCCCTCATTCCCTGGACTCAAGACCTTCCCTTGACTCACCAACATATTGCTCTGAACCAGGTCAAATGAGATGGCTGAGTGCCATGTGTCACAAGTCAATACACAAACCCCAAAAATGTGTTCACTCCCAAGCCTCCAAATCCTAGCCCAATAGGGAAGGTGGCGTGTCATGGCCTAGAGTGGCACTCAGGACCATGCCCTACCCTGACATAACCTTGGATGGACTTGGAGTCGAATGGGCTTGGAGATATGCCTCATGAGTTTGAACTCATAACATGCCAAAAAACTGCCAATTCACACCATATTGGCCATATATCAAATATATGCTCAAAATTGAGGTTACCACTTATCCGAAGGCTCAAAGCATGCATGGAATCGAAGTCTAGTATCCATGGAGGATATAGACCAAAGGCCAATGCCCATGTACATCCCCACTTTACCCTCGAAACCCCTTCGGATATGGGCGCCACGCACTGCCCAAGTCAGCCCATGATCTTGAGACCAATTCTTGTGATCCTTCGTGCGCCAAGCCAAATGGAGTACGCGATCCGGCATATGGTGGTGTTCAACTCCAAAGCATATGCCAACATATGAACAACATACCATGGTTCGACTCTCCATAGGCTTCTTGCTGTTTGCCGACCAGGTAAGTACACAAAACGCAAAAATGAGCAAAAATTGAGGTCAAAAACATGAAAATATGACCAAATACAAAGTTGTCATGATAGTATATCTCTATGCTCACCCATGATATCCGCTCATGGTTCAATACACAAATGATTGGAACCATTTGCAAACAATTCCCCCACTTGGATCCCCAATCGGGCGCATGGAGATACCTTCGCCACTCATATCTACATGCCCCATGAAAATGGGAGTGCACTCATGGTTCCCTTTGTCCCACATACCATGAGCAATACATATGCGGTAGACTTAGTCTAGCGCTTTGAATTCCACAATTGGGACATGGGCAAAGCCCTTGTCACGTATGGCTCCCCATCTCTTCGGCCACACGAAGATATATAACATGGGCGTGAGCATATCAAACATATACCATGCATACAACACATACCCTCAAAATATGGCACCCACCATGATATGCCATGTCCCTCCATTGACATAACTTCACGTTAAAAATACGTAGGAACCCAAGGAAAGTTGCTATGCAACCCCAACACTCATGCAGTACACTCGAAAGTCACAATAAAATGTTCGGTTGCACGGTCGAAGAGTTATATATCACTTTATACCCTCTTGACCATTATCCCTTGCTATATCGGGCATGTGCACACACCAAAAGCGTTTGATGCTTCCTAAATTAAGTTGAGACCAAGGCGTTTGCAACCCAACCTTCCTTATTCTCTTTCCTCACACTCGCGCGTAGATATGGTCCTTCAAAGTGGTCCCACGATTCACTTTTGTTTCCCTTATATCTCCAAGTCAAATGGGTGGCAAGTATAAGGGAAACCTGATTCGGGCATAGGGAAAGGAGTATGACCACTCGAAGAAGTCCAAATCAAGTGCGGCGATGTCGAAGTCGAAAATCCGATTTCGACATCGCGAAAAATTCAGAATAAAATTTCGAGTGCTTATTTAGAAAATTGCGGAAGCAACGAACCCTTTGCTGATGAAATCTGACCCTTCAACGGAGTATCCGCCAAAATATCTGGAAATAACAGTTAACCAATCGCTTAACGCAAAATCGCGAGCCAACTGACGGTCGCCGATACATTGACCATCAGAACGAAACGCTGAAAAATTACGGAAACATCATGATAATAAAACCCTGTTGATTCCTGATATTCCGGCATATAAATCTCCGCTGGCGGCGCCTCGGTACTGAATATGGCCGCTCATAGCCGGAATGGCCAAACCTATCACACTATCACATCGGGTTAGGTCAGGTGGATGGGAGAGTATGATATCAGCCAATGGCGGCTTGCCGGCACATAGATACACACCCCAAGTGACCCCAAGATGGCCACGGGGGTCCGAACCGGCTTCAGTATAGATACAACCGACCGCACTGCGGTATAGGCCTCTTCCTTCTCCTTGTCGGATATGCCGTCTTCATCGTCGTGGGGAGCTCTTCCTACCGATAATCTTCGGAAATTTGCGGCATCAGGCTGGTTCTTGTTGCTATCGGCACCCATTCTTGGAAAATCCCATGTCGGTGGGTCCGACCCAACCGGACCATCGTATTGGTCTGCGATGTGATCCATGACCAACATCTTGTCATCCCACCAATGCGGAGATGTGACCGTGGCCCGCCTCTTCTTGGCTGCCACACGGTCGTGCATCCCCATCCGCATGTAGTTGACGACGTGGTCGATCTCGGAGTGGGACAGGATGTCAATCCCATCAATTGGCTGATCCTTCCCCTCCTTGGGCTCAAACATGACCCGCATGGGCACCGCCTCAACCCTACGGATGAATGCTTCATCACCCGTTGGCTGGGCTTGCGCCCCATCCACCAGGAAAGCCTTGGTACCCCACGCTTGACCCGGGGAGGGCATTAATACACCCTTGGCGTCGATGAACAACTCCTCCTCTGGCCCGAATGACATCTCGTTCAGGGTGATGGAGTCCAGCGTCAACTTGAGACCCTCCAGCGGACATGGGGTGGATCCTATGCCGGTGATGACCAGGATCCCCTTCGCCCTCTCTGCGACGATCTTCTCCACCGTACGCCTGGTATTTTCCAGGGAGCCATGCCAATACATGGGCCCCCACTCCTTCAAAACCCAATGGCTATGCCAGGCTGAGTCTCCTCGATGCCAATGCCTCCTACACTTCCGCAAAAGTGGGGTATCCCGGGAAGCGAAGACGTCCGTCTCGGGTGCTTCGGCTCCCAGCGTCTGGATCATCCTGGCATACACCTGCGGCGCCATCCCATACTCCGTGAGCTGAACTCCACGGTCTCCTCTGGACTTGGCACCCACAGCTTGCACCGCTTGGACGATCCGATCCTCCTCCTCAGCATTCCATTGGGATGATCCGCATGCATAGTCCGTGGACAGCCATGTGAGGCATTCATCATCCTCCCGGACCAGCGTTGCACGATGGGGAAGGGCTCCAATGGCGTTTGCCACCATGAAGTCATATCCCATGATCATATTCCAATCTGTAATGTCGGCCACATAGAAGTTCCCGGATAGAGTGCTTCTCTTCGCCAGATCAGGGCGGTTCAAGCGCTCATGTTCCCAGAATACCATACTGATAGTGGCCTCATGGGTGCCACCACCCATAATCTCTCCGTTGGCGACCTTCAGGCGGAGCGGTCTCCGGCTGGGCTGCAGGACTTCCTCCTTGAACAACCCTCTCCGGACCAGGCTGACCTGGGCACCCGTATCCATTAACACATCCACCACCTTCTCCTCTTGTCCGCACCCTACACGCGCCTTCAAGTGCAACTGCCGCTCGTCACCATGCGGTGTATGGATGACTCTCACGGCATGCAACTCTAGCACGTCCGGGTGCATCAGGACTTCAAGGGTATGGTCACGGATGGTGTAGATCTTGGGTTGGTCCTGCCCATCCACGGGGCTCTCCGTGGTCGCTTCTTCCTTCTTGCCATGTCCCCTACCCACATGTACTTCCCTTGACAGGGCGCTCCAGGGGTTGAGAGTGGCGAAACTCAGTGGTTTTGGCTCTTCCGGAGCCTTCTTCGGCACGCGATGTGCCCTCGGACTCCTCAGGGATTCCACTGATTTTCGGAGGAGAGACCTCCGGGGTCCCACTCCCGTGGGGGCTCCTCTAGACTTGACTTCTCGCAGCCGCTTCCGGCTGCGATCCGCCAGGACTTTGTCCACCACGTTGCTAGGCTTTGAGTTCCTCCAACGTCCTCAACATGTCCTCAGCAACCTCCTCGATCGACCTCACTCGTCGGTCTTGGCAAGGTCCACCACCATAGCCTCTTCCTCCGCCTTTTCCTTGGCCTTTGCCTTGGCTCTTTCCCCCGTCTCCGCCCTTCGCCTTCCAATCGGCTATCGGCTGCTCCTTGGGCTTCTTCTCGGGGTGGGCGGCGAAGTAGGCCTTCTTGTCCGCCTCATACACCTTGCACTGACGGTGGTCGTGTGCATGGTTGTTTCCCTTACCATAACAGACCCAACACCCGTCGTTCTGAGACCTGTACTCCCGGAACGAGAGCGGTGGGTTCCCGATCCTCCTTGGCTCTTTGCCCTTCTTGGGTCCCACCCGGCTCCATCTGGACCGATCCTGCCCATGGTCCCTCGCGTTGTGCGCCACAAACGCGAAAGAATGGGCCTTCTCGTGATCCTCCCGGGACCCGGTCCAGTGGTCTTGGCCACTTCCACTACCATCCTCCGCGGAGTTGGCCGTGTCCTCCTGGATCTCCCGATGATGGCGGTCTTCTCGGTGGCCTCGTTGTCCATGGCCTTGTCGATCCTGCACGTGGGCCTCGTTCTTGGCGTTGAGCTTCAGCTCCACCGTGATGTACTTCACGATCTCGTCCAGGCTCATGCGGGCAAAGATGACTTGCATCCTCAGCTGCTCTCCGCGCCTCCACTCCACGTTGTTGAGGCCCAGCAACCTTTGCCCCATGGTATCTCCAAATACCTCCACGTACACGGCGTTCTTCAGTCCCAACATCCGGTTGGGGTCGCCCAGGTTCCTCCTGAAGAACTCCATGATACCCGCATGGGTATCCTCTGCCGCCATGATCCTCACCGCCACCCGCTTCTTGGCTCGCTTCTTTTCCTCGTCCTCCACTCGCCTCTTCCAGTGGCCGGGCAGAACATCCTTCAGCAGGTGACGGATCTCGCTGGACTCGTTCCAGTCCTCAACCAGCTTGAGGCTCCGTCGGTACTTCCGCAGATACCGCTTCCACTCCCGGACCCGCAACTCACCGCGGTCCAGCTGCAGAGGGATGGACCACAAGTCCTCCAGCTTCCTGTTCGGAGCGTCCACCCGCTCCTCATCCTCCAACCACTGGAGGCAGGCCTGCTCCGTATGGATCAGTCCTTCCCGGATCTGATCCCGCAGCTCCTCCTTCAGGTCCTGCGCCAGCCGGTGTGGGAATGTCCGGCATACCCACTTGTCCCGCGGCGCTCCCCGCATCTCGCCGACGACCTCCTAGGCGAAGTCCTCCCAGTCCAGGATGAAGTCATCCAGGTTGGATGGGTTCCCGTCGTAATAGGGGATCTTGATTCCCCGGAGGTCGTCGATTCTGACGGCGTCCCCGACGTCAGCGGCCACTACTCCGCCAAGACGGATGCCTCCTGTGGCCGGGGTTTGGAAGTACACTCCCCGTACGTCCCTCTCCTCCATGGGGTATGGTCCAGCTGGGCCTGATCCCATGGGGTTTGGGGCGCCGGATGCACTTGCCCCTCCGGCTGTCCGGAACCCCGTATCGGGGTCCTTCACCCACAAGTTTCCGCTTGGGTGGCCTCGACCATGTCCGTCGGCGCTTCCCATGGTTCGCCCCTGCATGGTCTGGCTCTGGATCGCCTCTTCCGCATAAACTGCATGGGCAGTCATAGTGGTCGGTGGATCCTGGGCGGCATGGGACATCTGTACCGCCAGGCTCCTCGGGTCTGTGGTTGCGCGCCCTTCCCGCATGGACCCAGCCGGTGCCGTTTGTTCCCCGAGCATTGTTGATTCGCTGAACATGGGAACAAAAGGCAGCGCACCCGGGTCAACACGCGGAGGCGCGTATGGTGCCTCTGCAGGGTCGCCCATGGGTTTCTCCATGGCGCTCCTGAGGGTCTTAACCCGCTCCACCAGCTCTGCCGCTGCTGGCTTTGCCGGGAGCTCCGGACCCGAGGCGAGGGGTTGTAACTCCTCTAGCCTTTTCAGGCGTCCCGACATATCCTCCACCAGGAGGAGGAGGCTGTCCACCACTCGCTGCTGCTTCTGCGGGGCCAGCTCCAGATTCTCCCGGTACCGGTCCCGTTCCGCTCGCAGCTCCGCCATGTCTCTCTCTGCAGCCGACTGGTCATCCAGGATCCCGGCGACGTCCTCCTCTAGGCCGTCCTTCGCGTTGTCCAGGCTGTCGAGGCGATGCACGATGGCGTCCATCCCCATCTTTGGGTACTCACCCATGAGGAAGGACACGTGCTTGCAGTGGCACTCAGCGTGCTTTCCACCTGATCCGGCACATCCCACTGTTCCCGGCGCCTCGGACTCCTCCGCCATGGGTGTGTCGCCCATGGTATCCCGCGTTGGCTCCGTGTGCCGGGCCACAGGCGCCGTCCTGGCTCTTGCGGGCCTCTCCAACGGCTCGGCATCATGCTCCAGGCTGGGTTCTGGGGCCGTGTTCGCCCTTGTGGGCGGTCTGGCCATCTCCTCCGACTCCGAAGGTTGCTCATAGGCTGTCCGATAGCCCTCGGGGTGCCCCTCGGAGTCCCACAGCCTGACCGGGCTGGGGTCCGTATCCATAGCCCCGGCGTCCCCTGCCGCGGGCTTGGGTGACCCGCGCTTCCGGTAGCGCCGGGCCCATGCTCCACTGCTGCCTGAATGGCAGGTCTCCTCAGAGTCCTCCGCGGCGGAGCGGAGGTTGCATGCCTTTCGGCAGCGACGCTCACACATGGAGACCAGGTCCTCCATGTCAAGTCCTCCTCTTCCCGAACGTCGTACTTCTCTTCGGGCTTCCACTTCCGGAGTTCGCCATGCTCCTGAGCGTCTCGGCTCTTCTCTGGCTCCAATCTCCGGCGTGGTCTCCACCGAGTCCACAATACGCACCCGGGGCGTACTTGGGCAGGGCTCAGAGGGGCCCAAGTCCCTGGGTCAGCGGTAGGTAGGGGCAGCAGGTAAGCCTCTGCTACCATAAAGAAGGTCCCTACCAGGACCGGCCCCTGCTGTGCCCCTTCCGCCTGTAACCCCTGCTGACTTGCTCCTGATCAGCGATTGCATTCCTCGAAAATCCAGGGTCCAAAATCCAAAAATATAGAAAATAAAATCCTCCTTCAACCCTGAACAGCAACCAGATCCCACAAATACAGCAATAACCCAATCCACAATCCAATCCACGCTGCGGGCTTCCGTTCAGCACACCGGTCGTCCCACGGTGGCGGGCATGTACAAGAATTGCACCAAAGAGGAAAGCCCTGAAATTGACATATGAACACAAATAAAGCAAAGTTGGGGAAAGATGGAAACACACACACTCACAGCCATAGACCCCTCATTCCCTGGACTCAAGACCTTCCCTTGACTCACCAACATATTGCTCTGAACCCAGTCCAATAAGATGTCTAAATGCCATGTGTCAAAAGTCACTACATAAACCCCAAAAAAGTGTTCACTCCCCAGCCTATAAAACCTAGCCCAATAGGGGAGGTGGCGTGTCATGGCCCAGAGTGGCACTCAGGACCATGCCCTACCCTGACATAAACTTGGTTGGACTTGGAGTCGAATGGGCTTGGAGAACTGCCCCATGAAGATGACCTCACAACATGGCAAAATCAGGCAAATCACACCATTATGCCCAAATATCAATTATATACTCAAAAATGCATATGGCAAATATTCAAATGCTCCATGCATGTGTCAAACCGGAAAGTAAGATACAAGGATGATATAGACCAAGAGTCCATGCCCAAGAATATCCCATCATTGGCTCCGAAACCCCTCCGGTTATGTGCATGACATGCTTCACAAGTCAACTCATGAACTTGAGACCTAATTTTGTGAGGCCTCGTATGCCAAGCCAAAGTGACCACGTGATCCGGCATATGGTGAGGTACAACACTGAAGCATATGCCAACGTATAAGCAACATACCATAGTTCACGGATCTCTAGGCACTTTACTGTTAGCCGACCAGTTGAGCACATAAAACACAAAAATGAGCACAAAATTGAGGTCAAAAACATGAAAATATGTCCAAATACAAAGTTGTCATGATAGTATATCTCTATGCTCACCCATGATATCCGCTCATGGTTCAATATACAAATGATAGGAACCATTTGCTAACAATTCCCCCACTTGGATCCCCAATCGGGCGCATGGAGATACCTTCGCGACTCATATCTACATGCCCCATGAAAATGGGAGTGCACTCATGGATCTCTTTGCCAAACATACCATGAGCAATACATACGCGGTAGACTTAGTCTAGTGCTTTGAATTCCACAATTGGGACATGGGCAAAGCCCTTGTCACGTGTGGCTCCCCATCTCTTCGGCCACACGAAGATATATAACATGGGCGTGAGCATATCGAAGCACATACCATGCATATAACACATACCCTCAAAAAGTGGCTCCCACCATGGTATGCCATGCCCCTCCATGGACATAACTTCACGTTAGAAATTCGTAGGAACCCAAGGAAATTTGCTATGCAACCCCAACACTCATGCGGTACACTCAAAAGTCGCAATAAAATATTCGGTTGCACGGTCCGAGAGTTGTAAACCACTTTCTACCGTCTTGTCCATTTTCCCTTGCTCCACCGGGCATGTGTACACACCAAAGGCGTTTGATGCTTCCCAAATTAAGTTGAGACCAAGGCGGTTCCAACCCAATTCTCGAAATTGAGACTACTCGCGGTGAGCCGGAGATATGACCTTTCAAACCGGCCTCATCAACTTTGTTTCGCCTATATCTCCAAGCAAAACAAAGGGCATAACAAAAAGAAGGTTGATTCGTGATCGGGGAAAGATGTAGGACCACTCGAGATTTGTCATATCAAGTGCGGCGATGTCGAAGTCGAAAATCCGATTCTGAAAGTCTGAAAAAGTCGGATTAAGTTTCCGAGTGTATAATATGAAAATTGCGGAAGCAACGAACCCTTTACTGATGAAATCTGACCCTTCATCGGGGTTTCCGCCAAAATATCTGTAGATAACAGTTAACCAATCGGTTACCGCAAAATCGCGAGCCAACTGACAGTCGCCGATACATTGACAATCAGAACGAAAGGCGGAAAAATTACGGAAACTTTATGATAAAAAAACCCTGTTGATTCCTGATATTCTGATATATAAATCTTAGCTGGCGGCGCCTCGGTACTGAATATGGCCGCTCATAGCCGGAATGGCCAAACCTATCACACTATCACATCGGGCTAGGTCAGGTGGATGGGAGAGTATGAGATCAGCCAATGGCGGCTTGCCGGCACATAGATACACACCCCAAGTGACCCAAAGATGGCCACGGGGGTCCGAACCGGCTTCACACGCCAAAGTGACCACGTGATCTGGCATATGGTGAGGTGCAACACCGAAGCATATGGCAACATATAAGCAACATACCATAGTTCACAGATCTCTAGGCACTTTACTGTTAGCCGACCAGTTGAGCACATAAAATACAAAAATGAGCATAAAATGACGTCAAAGACATGCAAATAATGCCAAATTCAAGATAATTACAATAGTATATAACTTCGCTAACCCATGGTATCAACATATGATTCAAAACACAATTGCTTGGGACCATTTGCAAACAATCCACCACTTGGATCCCCACATGGACGCATAGGGACACCTTCGAACCTCCTCCCAACACGCACCATGAAAATGGGAAAATTGATAGTGGTGCTTGTGGGTCGCTTTGTAAGCCCTCCCACATGCACTATATGAGCGGTAGACTTAGTCTAGCGCTATGGAGCTCACCATTGGGACATGGGCGAAGCCCTTGCCACGTATGACTCCATATATCTTCCTACAAACGGAGATATATAACATGGACGTGAGCATATCGAAGCACATACCATGCATATAACACATACCCTCAAAAAGTGGCTCCCACCATGGTATGCCATGCCCCTCCATGGACATAACTTCACGTTAAAAATACGTAGGAACCCAAGGAAAGTTTCTATGCAACACCAACACTCATGCCGTACACTCGAAAGTCGCATTAAAATATTCGGTTGCAGGGTCCAAGAGTTATATATCACTTTCTACCCTCTTGACCATTATCCTTGCTACACCGAGCATGTGTACACATCAAAGGCGTTTGATGCTTCCTAAATCAAGTTGAGACCAAGGCGGTCCCAGCCCGATTCTCGAAATTGGTATTCCTCGCCCTGAGTGGGAGATATGACCTTTCAAAGTGGCCTCACGAATCACTTTTGTTTCGACTATATCTCCAAGAAAAATGAAGGAGATAACAAAAGGAAGGTTGATTCGTGATCGGAGAAAGATGTAGGACCACTCGAGATTCATCATATCAAGTGCGGCGATCTCGAAGTCAAAAATCCGATTCTGAAAGTCTGAAAAAATCGGATTAATTTTGCGAGTGTATAACATGAAAATTGCGGAAGCAACGAACCCTTTGCTGATGAAATTTCGCCCTTCGCCCTTCGCAGATACATTGACAATCAGAACAGAAGGCTGAAAAATTACGGGAACATTATGACAGAAAAACACCGTTGATTCCTGATATTCTGATATATAAATCTCAGCTGGCGTCGCCTCGGTATTGAATACGGCCGCTCATAGCTGGAATGGCCAAACCTATCACACTATCACATCAGGTTGGGTCAGGTGGATGGGAGAGTATGATATCAGCCAAAGGCGGCTTGCCGGCACATAGATACACACCCCAAGTGACCCCAAGATGGCCACGGGGGTCCGAACCGGCTTCAACCCCCTTCTCAGAGCGTTGTATCCGCTCGGAAGTCAGTGAAGAGAGGACGGGAGGACCCCAATGGGCTCCAACCCCTCCCCCCCCCATGTCTCAAGGACACATGAAGGCTCCACCCACGTCGTAGTCGTCCCCCACGCCCCAAGGGAGGGGTGAGGACACTCATAATCGGTGTCCTACGCCATATTCGGTCTCCTCTTGATCTACAACATGGACCAAGGGGATCAAAGATGGAGAAACGTCGTCGGTCGACCTAAATAAGTATACCATAATGAAGTATATATGTGGAGATCGAGTGAAGGGGGTATATGGCCAATCAAGGCCCAAAAATCCCCGGATGAACGCCCTCACCCGTCTCCCAAGCACAGAAACAAACAAAAATGCCAAGCGGGATCCATTATGGTGCTACAGCAGGCACCAAATGGACCAACACGTCCTTGACATCCAAGGAGATGTTCTTCCTCCTGAGATAATCCATCCAGACCGTGGTATACCTCGGCACAAAACTGCTCGGAGGCTCCCAGAAATCCCTGGATGCGGCGGACTGACTTTACAAAGCCTCCCCCCAGGCGTCCCCGGGTCTGGCTTTTCTGCCAGGATCCTCTCGGCGGTGAAGTCGTCGTCCTCACCCTCGTCGTCCGAGTCCACATCGCCGGCCGTAAACTCGAAGGTGACGGGACGTCCGCTGGGGTCTGGTGCTCGGGGACGAAGCTGGGTATGGTCGCGGTCCAGGATCTTGTTATCCCCCACACAAACC
This sequence comes from Eutreptiella sp. 'Long Island Sound 2002', assembly GCA_964036045.1. Classification (NCBI taxonomy): domain Eukaryota; phylum Euglenozoa; class Euglenophyceae; order Eutreptiales; family Eutreptiaceae; genus Eutreptiella; species Eutreptiella sp. 'Long Island Sound 2002'. Next base: position 8,136,813 of record OZ038382.1, on the reverse strand, counting down.
GCATACACATCCTGCCCAACCTTCCGCACGATTACCCCCGGCACATACCAGGACGCCTGCCGATGCCTGGAGAGGACATCCTTGTGGTGCCGCTCCGCCCATACGGTGTCCTGGAGAGCATACTTCTGGACTTTTCCCTGCTTGAAGTACTTGGCCCTCTTCTCATGCTCGTCCTGAAGTGCCTTGCACACCTTGGCCGCCGTGTCGTCCGCCTCAGCCATCATAGCGTTCGCATCCCAGGCCACTTTGCCATGGTTCAACCACGGGAGAGTGCGTGACACCCGATCCCGTAAGAACAGGATGCGATGGGGCGACAGTCCAGTGGGCCCCGGAAGGTCATGGTACGCCTGGAGTACTCCCCAGAGCGCCTTATACCAGTTCCGGCCCGGTTTGTCAATGTGCAGCTGGCGGAACCTTTCGAACATCTGCCTCCCGGCCACCTCAGCCCGGCCATTCGACCAGCTGTGGTACGCCACGGTCTTGGCGTGCTGAAACCCCATATGCTTGCACATCGTCTTGAACCACGTCCCCACGAATTGACTGTTCCGATCGCTGCAGATGACAGCTGGGACATCAAAAATCTACAGCCAATGCCTGATCATGGCATTAGCGACGGTCTTGGCCTGCAGACCCACTCCATGCTTGTCCTTCTTGTCCCTCTTCTTGGACTTCTTGCCAGGGACCGCCGCGATATACCCGCTGTGCCTATCCACCACCAGGATGACACAGTCGTAGGTCTCTCCTTCCACGGCGACCTCGGGCATGGCGATTACATCCATGGCCACGGACCGCATAGGGGCCTCCGGTATAGCCGTATACACCGGGTTGCCAGCCGTGGAGTGGTTGGGGCTCTTCGTGGCCCGACACACGGCGCAGTCGCTGCAGTACTTGTCCAGGATGGCGTAGTACCCCGGTGGGAACTTGAAGCGCCACTCCAGGTCCTGCTGCATCTTGTCCCGACCAGGATGCATGAGCTGGGCGTTATGCCAGTGGTCAATGAGCTCCTCCATTCGGTTCTCAGGGACCCATAGCTTGTCCTTGAAGAACAGTTTATCCCCATCCTCGGTCAAGCCCTCGGGCCATTCGTCGTCCGACGGGGCGCTCACGGCATTCCAGTACTTGCTCCAGTGCTCGGATGCCGCATAGTCATTCGACCAGTCCTCTGTGAGCACGGACCTGACTAGCTCTACAGGGGCCACCATCCATTGCTCGAGGGTTTCCTCTGGAATACCTTGGACTCGGGCGCCCCGGAACTTGGCCAGGTCTGTACGGTTTGCCATCACCACAAAGCACTTGACCCCCTCTTGCTCCATGGCCTTCTCCATCTCGATGATGCGTTTGGCCTCCTCAGTCTCCTCGGCGTCTCCATGGCTGGATATGTCCATCCATGCCTTGCCCGCGGGGTAGGCCCATCGACTGAGGCAATCCGCCACAGTGTTGTCTTTCCCCGGGATGTACACGACGCCGAGGTCGAACTTGGCGAACGTCTCATGCCATGGGGCCCTTCTTGCCGCCGGTCCCGAGGGGGTGTCGACGTGCTCCTTGTGCCAGCTCTGCAAGGACTGATGGTCCGTACAAGCCACCACCGGTTGCAATCCGATGTGGCCAGACCACTTCCTGAGCGCACAAACAATGGCGTACGTCTCCTTCTCCCTCGCGGTCCAGGTTCGACGCTGGCCCTCGGCCAGGAGCCGGCTCCGAAACTGCACGGGTACGTGCGACCCGTCGTCCCGGACCTGCTGGAGGACTGCCCCTACAGCATAGTCCGAGGCGTCCGTTCGTAGCACGAATCGCTTGTCCGGGTCCACCAGGAATAGCCCCAGCTGCCCCAGGAGTCGCTCCTTCAGGCGGCTGAACGCATCTTAGGCTTCAGGGGTCCAGGCAAGCTTCTTCTTGCTCCCCTTCTGGCCATCGAACTTCCCCACCTGCAGCATCTTGTGCAGCGGCCCCCAGAGTTCTGCATACATCCGGACATAACCCGAATAGTAATTGCAGAACCCCATGAAGGACCGGAGTTCGCTGATGGTCTGGGGCTTCTCCCAGTGGTGCAGGGACGCCAGCTTGCCAGGCATCGGACGGCGTTGCCCGTGACCAACCACGTGACCCGCAAACTCCACTTCCTTCACGAAGAGTGAGGCTTTGGTGGGCTTGCACACCATGTTGTGCTTGTCCAGCTCGCTGAGCACAGGGCGCAGATCCTTCTCATGTGCTTCGATGAGCTCGTCCTCAGTCATGTCTTCCGTGCTGGACCCGATGATGATGTGATCCACAAAGGGGTCGGCACAGTCCCGGACAGGACCGAGTAGGTCCTCCATCATGCGCTGGAAAGCGGCGTTGCCATTCTTGGCGCCCATAGGCACCACTTTCCACTGCATGGGCCCCAGCGGCGTCGACATCGCTGTGCAGGGCCTGGAGTCCGGGTGTAGCGGCATCTGGTGATAGCCGTGTTTCAGGTCTAACACCGTGAAGATCCGCTTTTTCTGTTGTTTTTGGAGGATGGTGTCGGTCAGAGGAAGCGAGTACGAGTCATGCTCGGTTTGCTCGTTCAAACCTCTGTAATCAACCACCAACCTCCACTCGCCCTTCTCCTTCTTCGGCACGATAAAGGCTGGGCTGGCCCACTCACTGTCGGATGGTTCAATCCAGCCCCGCTCAATAAACTCGGCCAACAACTTCTTCATGGCCTCGGCCCGATTGCCCTGAAGGTGCACCCCCGATGACGATAGATCTTGGGATTCGGCTTCAGCTTGATCCTCGCTGTACCAAACCTCCCACGATCTGGAGGGTTCTTGTTGGCGACGCCACTGAATAGCCGCGGATAGGCATTGATCAGCCTCTCCTTCAGCTCGGCGACCTTCGGGTTCTCCTGGGCCTCTTCAGCCGCTTGCTTCGGTATGGACACAACCTACCGCACTGCGTTATAGGCCTCTTCCGGGTCCGAGTCCGACTTCTCCTTGTCCGATATGCCGTTTTCATCGTCGTGGGGAGCTCTTCCCACCGATAATCTTCGGAAATTTGCGGCATCGACCGAGTTCTTGTTGCTACCGGCCCCCGGTCTTGGAAAATACCACGTCAGCGGGTCCGACCCAACCGGACCATCATATTGGTCCGCGATGTGATCCATGACCCTTACCACGAACTCATCCTTCTCGTACTTGCCGGTGACCAACCGCTTGTCCTCCCACCAATGCGGAGATGTGACCATGGCCCGCCCCTTCTTGGCTGCCACACGGTCGTGCATCCCCATCCGCATGTAGTTGACGACGTGGTCGATCTCGGAGTGGGACAGGATGTGAATCCCATCAATTGGCTGATCCTTCCCCTCCTTGGGCTCAAACATGACCCGCATGGGCACCGCCTCAACCCTACGGATGAATGCTTCATCACCCGTGGGCTGGGGTTGCGCCCCATCCACCAGGAAAGCCTTGGTACCCCACGCTTGACCCGGGGAGGGCATTGATACACCCTTGGCGTCCATGAACAACTCCTTCTCTGGCCCGAATGACATCTGGTTCAGGGTGATGGAGTCCAGCGTCGACTTGAGACCTTCCAGCGGACATGGGGTGGATCCTATGCCGGTTATGACCACGATCCCCTTCGCCCTATCAGCGACGATCTTCTCCACCGTACGTCTGGTATTTTCCAGGGAGCCATGCCAATACATGGGCCCCCACTCCTTCAAACCCCAATGCCTCTGCCAGGCTGAGTCTCCTCAATGCCAATGCCTCCTACACTTCCGCAAAATTGGGGCATCCCGGGAAGCAAAGACGTCCGTCTCGGGCGCTTCGGCTCCCAGCGTCTGGATCATCCTGGCATACACCTGCGGCGCCATACCATACTCCGTGAGCTGAACTCCGCGGTCTCCTCTGGACTTGGCACCCACAGCTTGCACCGCTCCGACGATCCGATCCTCTTCCTCAGCATTCCATTAGGTGGTTCCACATGCATAGTCCGTGGACAGCCATGTAAGGCATTCATCATCCTCCCCGACCAGCGTTGCACGATGGGGAAGGGCTCCAATGGCGTTTCCCACCATGAAGTGATACCCCATGATCATATCCCAATCAGTAATGTCGGTCACATAGAAGTTCCCGGATAGAGTGCTTCTCTTCGCCAAATCAGGGCGGTTCAAGCGCTCATGCTCCCAGAATTCCATACTGATAGTGGCCTCATGGATGCAACCACCCATAATCTCTCCACTGGCCACCTTCAGGCGTACCGGTCTCCGGCTGGGCTGCAGCGATTCCTCCTTGAACAACCCTCTCCGGACCAGGCTCACCTGGGCACCCGTATCCACCAAAACATCCACCACCAACTCCTCTTGTCCGCACCGTACACGCGCCTTCAAGTGCAACTGCCGCTCGTCACCATGCGGTGTATGGACGACTCTCACGGCATGCAACTCTAGCATATCCAGGTGCATCAGGACTTCGAGGGTATGGTCACGGAGGGTGTAGATCTTGGGCTGGTCCTGCCCGTCCACGGGGCTCTCCGTGGTCGCTCCTTCTTTCTTACCACGTCCCTTGCCCACATACACTTCCCTTGGCAGGGCGCTCCCGGGGTTGGGAGTGGCGAACCTCAGTGGTTTTGGCTCTTCTGGAGCCTTCTTCGGCACCCGGTGTGCCTTCGCTTTCTCTGAGATTCCACTGATTTTCGGAGGAGAGACCTCCGAGGTCCCACTCCCGTGGGGGCTCCTCTAGACATGGCCTGCCGCAGCTCCCTCCTGCTGCGATCCGCTCAGACTTTGTCCACCACGTACCTGGGCTTTGAGTTCCTCCAACGTCCTCAACATGTCCTTAGCAACCTCCTCGATCGACCTCACGCGTCGGTCTGGGCCGGGTCCTCCACCATAGCCTTTTCCTCCACCTTTCCCTTGGCCCTTTCCTTGGCCTTTTCCACCGTCTCCGCCCTTTGCCTTCCACTCGGCAATTCGATGCTCCTTGGGCTTCTTGTCGGGATGGGCGGCGAAGTAGGTCTTCTTGTCCTCCTTATATACCTTACAATGCCGGTGGTCATGTGCATGGTTGTTCCCCTTGCCGTAGCAGACCCAGCAACAGGTGTGCTGTGATCTGTACTTGCGGAAAGAGAGCGGCGGGTTCCCGATCCTCCGCGCTTCTCTGCGGTTCTTGGTCCTGGGGTCCAGGCGGTTCCACCTGGACCTGTCCTGCCCATGCTCCTTCATATTGTGCGCTACGAACGCGAAGAAGTGGGCTTCTTCATGATCCTCCTGGGTGGTCGCGGTCCAGAGATCTTGGCCGCTTCCACTCCCTTCCTCCGCGGTGCCGACCGTGTCCCCCTTGACCTCTCGGTGGTGGCGATCTTCTCGGTGCCCTCGATGTCTATGGCCTTGTCAATACTGCACGTGGGCCTCGTTCTTGGCATTGAGCTTCAGCTCCACCTCGATGTACTTCATGATTTCATCCAGGCTCATGCGGGCGAAGATGACCTGCATCCTCAGCGGCTCTCCGCGCCTCCACTCCACGTTGTTGAGGCGCATCAGGCTTTGCCCCATGGTGTCGCCGAATACCTCCACGTAGACGGCGTTCTTCAACCCCAACATTCGGCTGGGCTCGCCGAGGTTTCGCCGGAAAAACTCCATTATTCCGGCGTGGGTGTCCTCCGATGCCATGATCCGTACGGCCACGCGCTTCTTTGCTCTCTTCTTCTCCTCATCCTCCACTAATCTCTTCCAGTGCCCGGGGAGGATGTCCTTGAGCAGGTGGCGGATCTCGCTGGCCTCATTCCAGTCCTCCACCAGCTTGAGGCTTCTTCGGTACTTGCGGATGTACCGATTCCATTCTCGGACCCTCAATTCCCCGCGCTCCACAAATCCTCCAACTTCTGGTTGGGGGCGTCCACTCGTTCCTCGTCCTCCAGCCACTGGAGGCAGGCCTGCTCCGTCTGGATGACTTTCTCGCGGATCTGATCCCTGAGCTCCTCCTTCAGGTCCTGCGCCAGCCTGTGTGGGAATGTCCGACATACCCACTTGTCCCTTGGCGCTCCCTTCATCTCGCCGACGACCTCCTCGGCGAAGTCCTCCCAATCCAGGATGAAATCATCCAGGTTGGAGGGGTTGCCATCGTAGTAGGGAATTTTGATTCCCCTGAGATCGTCAATCCTGATGGCGTCTCCGACGTCCGCAGCCACCACTCCACCGAGACGGATACCACCTGTGGCCGGGGGGTGTGAGTACACTCCCCGTACATCCCTCTCCTCCATGGAGTGCGGTCCAGTTGGGCCTGAACCCATGGGGTTTGGGATGCGGGAAGAACTTGCTCCACCGGCTGTCCATATCCCCGTAGTGGGGTCCTTCACCCACAGGTTTCCACCTGGATGGCCTCGACCATGTCTGTCGGTGCTTCCCATGATTCGCCCCCGCATGGTCTTGCTCTGGATCTCCTCTTCCGCATAAACTGCATGGGCAGTCGTAGTGGTCGGTGGGTCCTGGGCGGCATGGGACATCTGTACCGTCAGGCTCCTCAGGTCCGTGCTTGCGTGCCCTTCCCGCATGGACCCAGCCAGTGCCGTTTGTTCCCCGAGCATTGTGGATTCGCTGAACATGGGAACAAACGGCAGCGCACCCGGGTCAACACGCGGAGGCACGTAAGGTGCCTCTGCAGGGCCACCCATGGGTTTCTCCATGGCGCTCCTGAGGGTCTTAACCCGCTCCACCAGCTCTGCCGCTGCCGGCTTTGCCGGGAGCTCCGGACCCGAGGCGAGGGGTTGTAACTCCTCCAGCCTTTTCAGGCGTCCCGACATGTCCTCCACCAGGTGGAGGAGGCTGTCCACCACTCGCTGCTGCTTCTGCAGGGCCATCTCCAGCTTCTCCCGGTACCGGTCCTGCTCCGCTCGCAGCTCCGCCATGTCTCTCTCTGCTGCCGACTGGTCATCCAGGATCCCCGTGATGTCCTCCTCTAGGCTGTCCTTCTGGTTGTCCAGGCGGTCGAGGTGCTGCACGATGGCGTCCATCCCCATCTTTGGGTACTTGCCGATGAGGAAGGACACGTGCTCGCAGTGGCACTCAACGTGCTTTCCACCTGATCCGGCGCATCCCACGGTTCCCGGCGCCATGGGTGTGTCGCCCATGCTATCCCGCGTTGGCTCCGTGTGCCGCGCCACAGGCGCCGTTCTGGCTCTGGCAGGCCTCTCCAACGCCTTGGCGTCATGCTCCAGGCTGGGTTCTGGGGCCGTGTTTGCCCTTGTGGGCGGTCTGGCCATCTCCTCCGACTCCGAAGGGTAAGTTGTCCGATAGCCCTCGGAGTGCCCCTCGGAATCTGCAGCTGACCACAGCCTGACCGGGCTGGGATCCGTCTCCATCGCCCTGGCTTCCGCCGCGGGTTTTGGGGACCCGCGCTTCCAATAACGCCGAGCTCTGCCGCTGCTGCCAGTCTCCTCCAACTCCTCCGCAGCGGAGCGGAGATTGCAAGCCTTGCGGCATTGCCTTTCACACATGGAGGCCAGGTCCTCCATGTCTAGCCCATGTCCTGCAAGGGCTCTCCGTTCTGAGCATCTTCGCTCTTCTCAGGCTTCCCAGTCCGGCGTCGACTCGACGGACTCCACGATCTGCACCCGGGGCGTCCTTGGGCAGGGCTCATGAGTGCCCAAGTCCCCGGTGCGGCGGTGGGGGGCAGGTACTCCTCTGCTACCATAAAGAAGGTCCCTACCAGGACCGGCCCCTGCTGTACCCCTTCCACCATATCCCGTCACTCCTAGGGTCTTGCTCCTCACCAGCGTCTGCATGACCTTGCCCTATCCTACCCAATTTCCCACAAAAAATACAACAATAGGCTCCTTCACACAAAACCCTTGCAATACCCAACTCTCAAGTACAATCCAAATCCAATCAATCCACACTGGGGGCTTCCTTTCAGCACGCCGGTTGTCTCACGGTGCACACGGAGACACGGGCGGTGGGCATGTACAAGAATTGCACCAAAGAGGAAGCCCTGAAATTGGCATATGAACACATATCAAGCAAAGTTGGGGAAAGATGGAAAGTTACACAATCACCGCCATAGACCCCTCATTCCCTGGACTCAGGACCTTCCCTTGACCTGCCAACATGATGCCCTGAACCAAGTCAAATAAGATGGCTGAATGTCATGTGTCAAAAGTCACTACACAAGCCCCAAAAATGGGCTCCCTCCCATGCCTCTAAATCCTAGCCCAATAGGGGAGGTGGCGTGTGATGGCCTAGAGTGGCACTCAGGACCATTCCCTACTTTGACGTAACCTTGGTTGGACTTGGAGTCGATTGGGCTTGGAGAGGTGCCCCATGAAGATGACCTCACAACATGGCAAAATCAGGCAAATCACACCATTATGCCCAAAAATCAATTATATACTCAAAAATGCATACGACAAATATTCAAATAGTCCATGCATGTGTCAAACCGGAAAGTAATATACAAGGGTGATAGAGACCAAAGGATATCCCAAGAATATCCCATCATTGGCCCCGAAACCCCTCCGGTTATGTACATGACATGCTTCACAAGTCAACTCATGAATCTGAGACCTAATTTTGTGAGGCCTCGTGTGCCAAGCCAAGGTGAGAGCGTGATCTGGCATATGTTGAGGTGCAACACCGAAGCATATGCCAACATATAAGCAACATACCATAGTTCACAGATCTCTAGGCACTATACTGTTAGCCGACCAGCTGAGCACATAAAATACAAAAATGAGCATAAACTGAGGTCAAAAACATGCAAATAATGCCAAATTCAAGATAATTAGAATAATATATAACTTTTCATCTCCAAAAACAAGCAGCAGGAAACCCTACACCAGCAGCAAGCAGCAGGAGAGACAAAAACACAGTGTTGAAACCACTATAAACTTTTCTATTTACATTCTGTGGACACCAGGCGACAATCTGATATATATAGGCTAGTGCCGGGCCAAATACGGTGAAAGGGAGCCATTCGGTCGTTTCCAGGAACATATCGGGGCCACTAGGGATTTCCACGTGCTGAAACGAACCAGGAGGGATCGGGTGCTGCTGTATGAATGGATCCAAATACACGGGTACGGTTCGGTGCACATGACATTGCTTGAAAAGGTCACGGCTTTCAATGCAAATTCCAGGGAAATATACTGAATGCACAGGTTCGGGAAAGGACATCTCCTTAACCGCCAGGTGCCAGCCCTCAGACAGCCGAAATGGGAACGGTTGACAAGGGCAAAGAGCTTCGTGCACACGCATCGTAAACAGACCACACTGCCCGAGCGAGCAACCATTGAGGATGCGGCACGGCACTTTCTGCAAACGAGGCACAGTGTCCTTAAGCCTGCAGAGAAGCTGCAGCTCATTTTAGATACACATCCTGCGTGCGATAGCCAGCTGGCATCACAGGTGTATCAAAAGGCCAGGGAGCAAATACGGCGTGACACCGGCACTCTGATACACAGATCAATGACTGTACGTATACCGCTGGCTTCACTCCCAATGAAAAGGAAAATCACGGAACACATCCAACGTGTGTTCATGTCGCATGAAAAAGTACCCGAGTTGTACCGCCAGTTCTTGGCATCCTCGATACAATGCGTTCGGGGGCAGGTGCCCAAGTTTGGTGATTTGTGTAAAACATACCGACCACATATTAGCACTGATCAACTGGTGCATGATGTACTGACTGCAAACAAAGGGGACGTATGCAACTGCCAGCACATGCATAAGTGCTTCGGCCTTCCGCTGGTTAATGGACATGTTTTTACCCGAGATTTTAGTTGGGTAGACAGGTACGACCCATGCTTATCTGCATATGTGTTTCACCAGAATCTGAAGAACCCCTTGCTGCCGTCATGGGGTATGGTCGCCAGGTCCACCACCAGAGAACTACACAGAACACTGAAAGCTGTGCAAGGTATGAGCACACAGGCCCGCCTGCAGGTGATCGTACAGGTGTTGGACATGGTCCAATGTGAATACACCAAACTGTTACACTCCACACGTTCCATGCATGCAGTTTCTCAGGTGAAGCGATCTTTAAAGCGTTTACCACCGAATTGGATACTGGGAATGTTCGACAAGGGTACGACTGAACTGTATACCTGCTGTAAGTATATGTACCTACCCCTGCTCCATAAAGGTTTCTTGCAGGCTCCGAAACGGTTCACTGAGCTGTGTCGTTGTGACACGGAGATACATGCTGCATCTGAGGTGTGCGCATACACAGTCACAGCCGCGAAGGCTTTCGTTACGGGACGCCATTTCACGAGTGTGCCTCAGTACCCACTGCCGAGCATCCTCGTCCAGCGAGGTACAGAGTGTATCCAGAAGGCAAGGGAACCCCTGAAAAAAACTCCCACCCATGATGAATCTGGCCAAATCTTTTTGGAATGATGTCATTCGTGAGGCTGAGGTGAAATTGAAAAAACACCGAAAATCACGGGGGCCTATACATGATAAACGCCTGACAAGAGGCCTGCTGTCCCGGTGCCATTTCTATGGTTTGAGGAGGGGGCAGACAAAGGGACAGCAGGATCACATGTCATGCACATGCCGTCGACGGCCAAACCGAGACCCTTTTTCGCACAGCCAGAACCCCAATCTGCCATATGACGCCCCGATCTTATCAGGAACCCAGTCTGCAGTGGTACAGCGACCACCGAGAATTTTCCAGCTGGGATATGATGAACAACGACTCATATATGACCATCTGGATGTGAAGGACGTCGAGTCCCTGGTCCGTTCTCATTGGTCTGTAATGGAGTGGGTATATGATATCCTTCTCATTTTCACTCCATACGGCCCAGTCCGTAATGAAAAATACGAATCACTACTGTGGTACTGTAATCGAGTGTCCCAAATTCTCCGGTCTACTGCAGACGACTTGCCTATTGACTGTGACGCTTCCGATTATGAAGATACCCCTGCAGTTCCCATTGTCGGGAACACCAATACATATATATTGTCTGAGCAAACACAGGCCGATATGCCTGTGCGTTTCCTGACTGTCTCAGCATATTGCAGGGAACGTGAACCGCCGCGTAGAAATCAGAACAAATACCCTGCCCCTAACTCACCATATCTAGTGAAATTCAAGTCGCATGAGCATGATATCCCCCCGTTGATGAAAGGAAGGGAGGTGGTACCCAATGCGGCCCATGCGCTGAAACCGCTTTGTTCCCTGATGGGCCGATCACTAACCCTCCTGTGGAAGTTAGCCGTAGACGTGCTGAAACCCAGGGAGATCATAGCCATGAATTCATTAAGTCTTTAAAGACTTGCTGGGCCCTGTTAGAACATGGATCAGACAGATTGCAGAATTACCTGGGGTTTTTCAGTGGCTAGAAATGGATATCAAGGAAATGTTTCCTGAAATTCCTAGGGACGACATTGTTCCAGCCCTGAAACATATCCATGACAAAATACAGAAAGAACGTAAGTCGTCCAGCTCCCTGTATTTCTACCTTTCAAAGGACGGATGTCGCCAGCCTGATACCACTGTCTCCTCTCCCAAATCTACACATTGGAGATTTTCTTTTTCTGACCTTGCCCACTTCGTGTCCTTCGACACGTGCATGGGCGACCTCTTTGTTTTCCTGAGCTCAGTGATGACCCAAAATACAGGTATACCGATAGGAGGATCATGCTCTGCCCAGTTAGCAAGCTTGGTGTTGATTTTTCGAGAACTCAGGTCACCACTGCCCCATATATTATCTGATGCTATGTGGATCCGTTATCGAGATAATTTTCTGTTTTTGGTTTTCTCTTTCCTGCATGCCGAACCGAATGACCGGCTGGTCCGGGACCTCCAGGAGGCCATCTCAGTGATGACCTCAATGCAAATAACTGTCGAACAACAGGGACGTGCACTGAAGTTCCTGGAATGCTGGTTGACAGACCCCAGGGACGAGTCCCCGATTGGAGTGCCAGATTATGTCAGTGTACATACACCTGACTGTGTTCCCCAGGCGAAAAAACTGATGAACCCTACGGCACCCACGGTGGAATATATGTTGCAGTCACTTATTCCCAATTGGACCAGAAATGCAATGCACTACAGACTGACTACAGAGCAGGCAACCACAAACCTGGCTAACCTGTACAGGCTGTTTCCACAGTAGGATATATGCCCTCACAATGGAGGCCGATGCTTCGAAAACAGGCCCTAAAGTGGGGGGCAGTTTTGCCCTCAGCCATGCAGTGATTGATTGTGGCTGAAACAAGCCTCTGTACCCTATGTCTGTTACCATATTTCTGTAATCCGCAGGTGGCAGGACCCAGGTGACCCATGGAACCTCTGGGGCACAGCCCTGGGGGTTCAGGGACAATGCATAATGCCGTTTGAGTTACGTGATATGTGATGTTACAAGATGAAGCCGCAAGATACAAGTGACAACCACGTGCATGCTCTATGCAAATAGGACATACATACGTTTCACCTGTACTCGCTGCACAGAAACCGATGTTGTGGTCTTTCTTTTTGTGTTGACGTTTGCCCGTTTACCAAGAAGGAATACCCCCACCAGTCGACGTGTAGCGAACTTGAGGATTTTTTCAAAGTCAATTTAATATGCACTCACGCACAAGACGAAAGCGTACCATACACACATGAGAGCATTCAATTCATCGCCCACTATCTTTTGGGCCATTCTTGATGCTATCACATTCTTTGCACCATCTTTGTTTTCAGCTATGACCACCTTTGTCAAGCAAGTATACTCCCCCTCGCCTAGACGCACCACCCGAAGACCCAGCCCTTTTTTTGGCCCCTCCCCGGCAAAGACAGCTGTAAGACCCACTATAAGACACTTTATAAGACCCACCGGCATTTTTGGTTTATTGATGTGTGATAGTTTCGTCTTGCAAGCATTTGAGGCCAACTTGGCAAGTCATATGACACCATCCCACGAGGAAAATTTTGCGGAGAGCAAGGAAGTGAAGGAAAAGTGTCCTCAACCTCAAACCCAACCCCAAAAAAGACTATAAACATTGATTGGATGCTTTGAGTGATGTGTAAACGTGCAATGTCAATGTCAATGGATACTAAGCAGGTGACGACGGATGTGGCTCGTAGCTTTTCGAGGACCTACGGGTGCTCAATGGTTGCAGGCTGCTCATTGCGATGACATTCTGATGATGTCATTGCCACCCCAAGGAGGTTATTTTCGGTGGAGAATGAAAATTGACAAAAGTTGCGCCACCGAAACTGACATTCTTTGGTGGTTAAGAAAACAGGTCATAGTAAGCTTCGGATCAACAAAGTATAAGACCCACTCCCAAAAGACCACTATTGTAACTGCCCGTGAGTGTACCGAACATATTCCTTTATCTACAGCCCCATATGTGCAACCCCTTCGCCAAAAAATAAAAACTTTTGAAAAGTTGGGAACCCTAGGTTTTTGGACCTCAACCACCTCGTGGAAACGTCCGTTTTGTCTAATTCCATCAAAAAACCACTTTTTGATTTTTGCAACCCCCCACCGAAGGTGTTTTCCGCCCCCTTGCAACCCATGGGGACCCCCAAAGACCAAAATTTGCAGGTTGCAGACTACAAAAAGCGGTGTCATAAAGCGGTTGCATTCCATCATTTCCGGTTCCTGCAGGTTGCAAATTCTGTGGCGGTTGCACATGAGGGTTGCACACTCTTGTTGTCCCCCTTTTGCAATGTTAGCTTTCTTCTCCTCCGCCCATGTCCGCCGACGATGACGATCCGGGACTGCCTGTACCGAAGGCATACCGCATGCCGGACCACTACACGGCAGTGGTATCCAAGAACACGCTGAAGAAGGACTCCCCTTTTGTTTTACAGGTTCTCCCCTATTGTCGCATGCTTTGTCGCATGGTTTGAGTGTCACTTTCACGTTCACTGAAAATTCAAGGTCTTTCCTCTTCGGGTCTCTTGTGCAGCTGTCGCAGCCCAAGGGTTTGTAGGTGGCTGGTTGGGTCCACCGAGTCAACAAACAGAAGAAGCAAGTGGAGTTCTGCGACGACCAGGAGTTCATGCCTCGGGAGTACGAGATCAAGAATGGGAAAGTGGCCAACCAGGCCTTCCCCAACAATTGTGACTATGCCTTTGCCGATGTATGCTGCATTCTAGTTCACTTCGCACTGTTTCGTATGCAATTTTCATTTCAGCCCAAAAAAGCTAGCGGTTGCAGGTTGCTTTCAAGCGGTGTCACGAGGCGGTTGCACACTCGAAGCGGTTGCATTCCGGCGGTGTCATCCAGCGGTTGCACATTTCCCACATTTCCCTTTTTGTTTATTAGATTATCAACGTTTGGGCTTTTTACAAGAAGGAGCGGCCAAAGGTCAAGGTCAATTCGAAGGCTGAGTCACATGCCGCCGCTGCCCAGGCCCAGGCCCAAACCGATCGCCGGAAGGAGCCATCGCCCAAGAGTGATCCACCCCCAAGAAGTGTGCCTTGCCCCGTGGACAGTGACTCAGATGCAGCGGATGTGGCGCCCGAACCAAGGAAGGCCATGGACGCTGCAGTGGTACACTCCGATGGAAGCGAGGACAACAGTGACACGCCGCGGCAGCCACCGGCAAAGAAAACGAAGAAGGAGAAGACCGAGGAGAGGGGCAGAAAGGAGGCAGCAAGTGTGGGTTTCAAGATCGAGGCCCCACGTGGGGGTTCCCACCGCATTTCAGCCGCACCAACAAGAGCGGAGAAGTACAAGGACTCCCCGAAGGGCAATGCCCATTTGACGAGTTTGCGGCGAATGCTCAAGAAGAAGGCGGGCATCAGTCTGGGGCGATTGGCACATCACTACAAGCAGTGCATTGACGCCATGGAGCAATCTGTTTGGGCCGATCGCAGGTTGGAGTTGGGCTGCGCCCAACTCCAACTGTGCACACATTCATCTGCTCAGAGAACAGGGGTCTTCCTTCGCTAGGGGGCGTATGCAGAGAGTTCATCGCAGAGGATCACAGCTACTATCTGAATTTTGTAAAGTGCCCGGTGAGACCCTGATCAGGCACCTCAAGTTTCGTGGGCCCTACTGCAAGTCCGTCCCGGAGGCCACGCGCATCATCAAGAGTCGGACTGGCCACTTTCACGAAAATTCGGATAGTGATGAGGAGGATGACTTTGACCACGTCGAATGGGCTGGTGTGCATTTCGTTTGTGGTTTTCTGTGAATTCCGCTCTGTGGTAACGCGTTTCTGTGCAACCGCCTTATGACACCGCTTTTTTTATCTGCAACCCGTGGATGTGATTATGCAACCGCTTGATGACACCGCTTTTTTTCATCTGCAACCCCTGATTTATTTTTGTTATTTTTCGTAGTGGACCACTTGTCGAACAACGTGGCGATGTGCCTGGGATGCGAGAACGCAGAGCCGCTACCGTTGGAGGCTGAGGACGCACCAAAACCACTTGGAGTTAAGCCGCAAGGGCTGACGGTGGAGAATTTGCAGAAGATGCAGCAGAAGCAAGGTTTTGACCCCCCACGCCGGGCCGCGTCAGTGGCAAGTACGAAGTTCGGAGGTGATCCAACGGACATGACGGATGAGGAGATCAATGAGTATCTCGTGAAGGGAGTGCAGCGCTGCTCGCTCCTGGCCATGGAGCTGGTCCATGGCCGGAGCCTGCAGCTGCCCGAGACGCGCGGCATGTACGTGCTGGCGTCCAGGGCATGGGTGGAGGAGCAGCAGCGCAAGGAGCAATGGGCCGAAGCCCAGCAGTACTACGAGCCGACGCCCGCCCCCGTGAAGAAGGTGAAGCTCAAGCGCAAGCGCCACGTCAAGGAGGAGACCGAGGAGAAGAAGGCCGAGGAGGTTTCGGAGCCGGCTGCGGTGCCGGCTGCGGACCCGGCAGAGCCGGCAGTGGAGGCCTGGGGACCCCGCCGCCCCCGGAGCCAACGCAAGTGTCGCAGGACATCATCCCAGCCCCAGAACCGCAGGTACATGCTTTTTGACAGCAGGTGGCGAGCCGCAGCAGTGGTAATGGGTCGCCTTTCTAGGCTGAAGGTTATTGCAGTCAATGTCTGTGTTTTGAGTGCAGTTGTGTGCTTCGCACCAGCCCGCACTGTTTTTTGACGCCCCCTGAGCGCAGGCACAGGTGGAACCAGCGTCCACCACGGATGCGTTTCTGCCCGGGGAAGAACATTGACAATGGTGATGTGGTTGTAACTACGAAGCCAACCCCAGATACTGTACATTCGCCAACTCCTGGTCAACTCCATGTCGAGAGCATTCAACTTGCTTGTACTTGTGCACTGTGTTGTTGCTACGCCTTGTGCATGAAACGTGAGGAACTATTGATATTTTACAGCTTTTGGTTGCGTTGCTTTGTTGTTATGATGCAATATGTGGGTTTTTTGGGTTGAAGCCAACTTTTTGGAAGCCAAGTCAAAGTTGGCGCGCCAACTTGGCGCGCCAACTCTTGAGTTGGCGCGCGCCAACTCCGGTTTTGGCGCGCGCCAAGTGCCCCATTCTTCCTCTTCTTTTGCACCCTTTCTGCATTCCCTTTCCCTTCTAGGCATTTCACTTTATCATGCCTCCAAAGCAACCCAAGAAGGGCAAGGGGAAGAAGGTGACAGTCACCGACCCCACGTCTGCCCCAGCCCCAGCCCCCGCTGCACCACCTAACCCCGAGGTGCAGGCGGTGCTCGACGCCCACATCGCCAACGTCGCCTCCGGGCACTTCCCCGGGGGCTATTTTCCCATCCCCTACACCCTCACCTCCCCGGACGCCGAATCCTTCCCCCAGCCCCCCCCCCTCCGCGAACCCCTGGAGGCCGCCCTCTTCGGCAAGTGGGACCAGCCGGGCAATCCCCACTTGGTCTGGCGAATTGACGCCACCCGTGTTACCTTCGCCCTGACCAGGGGGGTTCTTAGCAGGTTCTGCTGTGCCGTGATGGGCCGGTACCCCACGACGCTCGCGGTCGAGTTGAAGCTTTCTCAAGTCACCCTTGAGGCCTTCAACAAGACCCTGAAGCTGTGCACTGCTGCAGCGTCAAAAGAGTTCGTTAACGTTCTCGACCTGCAGGAGATGCCGCCTCAGGGTCTCGACCCCGAGGAGCAGTGGCTGTGGGTGGATCCAGTCAAAAAAAGTGGCTGGACGCACCGCACGGCCACTGACGCCGTCGTGCGGTACCAGTCGGTGAAGGTGCAGGCGTGGGATGCAGTAGCTCCCACGGAGTTCTCCACCAACCGTCGCCTGCGCACCCACATCCCCGACATCACCCACCCCACCCTCTACAGCACCGACGCCCCCTTCACCATGCTTGGCATGGGTTGCCCCCACCCCTCCTTCCACAACTCCTACCCCGTCGCCAACCACGACATCCCCAACCCCCCCATCGTCACGGAGGAGGGTTTTGCCGCGGCGGGCTACCGCCAGTATGACCGCATCATCCCCGAGGATCTGTGGGCCAGACTGGCGGAGCTCGCCACGGTGGAACTCAACCCGTCGATGCTCGAGGAGGTGGACCTCCAGGCCCCCGGGGAAGGTGGGGGGCGCTATCAGACGACGGTCTCCAGCGTCCCCCACTGGCTCCCGGACGACCTCTGGCAGGCTGTTCTGGCCCTGCTGGGGTTCTCCCTCCCACCGCTGCAGGGACTTGAGGCCTTGTGCCCCAAGATCATCGAGCGGTGGGAGGCAGAACCCTGGAAGGGTTTCCAGATCCCCCACCGCGATTTTGCACTGTCTGTGAAACAGTCAGTGCAGTGCATGGTCGTGTTCATCCCCCTCACCACCTCTCCCCCGTCCAAGTCCCTCCAGGTGTGCCCGGGCACGCAGGGGGGCTATCACGCTGCGAATCGGTGGGATATTGTTATCCAACCGCTTCGCAGCGTGACGCTCCTCCGCGGGACGGTGATCCACCGCGGTGCGGGCGGGCCTGGCCGGGCACTGTTCATCCCGTTTGCACCCGTCGGCTACCGGTCGCGCATGCTGACCGTAGAGCCGGAGAGTGTAACGGAGCTGATGAACAGTGTTCCGGTGATGCCCTCCGAGCTTCTGGCCGAGGGGGCTGCAGTCGGGTCCCCTCTGTGCCTCCCGTATGGGTCCGACCCGGACAGGTACCGGCCCCAGGATCCCGTGCCTGCTCCCCACGAGGTGGACATGCCGGAGGCGCCGGCGGATGCGGAGGAGAGGCCGGCCGCGCCGGCTGACGCGGATGCCGCCCCCCCCCCCCCACAGAGTGCGGCACAGGAGGAGGAGGAGATGCCGGCGGCGCCAGCGGATGCGGAGGCGCCGGCGGATGCGGAGGCGCCGGCGGATGCGGAGGCGCCGACGGAAGCGGAGGAGAGGCCGGCCGCCCCCCCCCCGGCAGAGGAGGACTTCCTCACTCCCGACGCGATCCCCCAGCCAGTCTGCTTCGTGTCGCAGGCTGAGCAGCCGTTGGACCCCCCGGTGCCCTACATGGGGGACGTCCTCCTCCTGCAAGAGGGGGTGTCTGCGGGTCTGTTTCTGACCCCCACCGACCACGCGCACGTGGGGCCCACCGCCGAGGCGGCCGGAGCGGATGCCTGCCTCACTCCGCACATCCACCGGTGGTGGCTTCCCCCCCCCGAGGCCACCGACTTCTGCCGCGTGCGCTGCACGGCCGGCACGGTGGTGTACTCGTTCGCCGCACTGGGCGCTGCGTTCGTGCGGGAGCCAGGGGCCGGCCGCATGGCCTGGATGGCCATGGCCCACTTCACCCCGCCCCTGAGCTCCCAGGATGCCGAGATGTTGGACCTCGTCCGCGTGGACAAGGCGCGCCGCACCATCTGCTCCTGCAGCGAGAAGGTGTGCCCGCGCGGTGCCTTGCATGCATGCGATGTTGTCACACGTGACACGAATTTGGCGCGCGCCAAATAGCAGATTGGCGCGCCAACTTCGCAGTTGGCGCGCGCCAACTTCCATCTTGGCGCGCGCCAAGTCACCGGTTGGCGCGCCAAGTGTTCGGTTGGCGTGCGCCAAGTCCAGTTTTGGCGCGCGCCAAGTCAAGTTTTGGCGTGCCAAATAGCTAGTTGGCGCGCGCCAAGTGCCGTTTTGGCGCCTGAATTTAATTCGTTGGGTTTTATCGGAAACGTTGTTCTGTGGCTCGTTTTCGAGTTGTCTTCGCTGTTGCAGTGGTGTGGTTGTGTGCATTGTTTTATGCTTGCGTTGTTGCGCATTTGCAGGTCCCCATCCACTACGCCAATTTTCAATTGGAAGTGGACCCGCGTCCGGTGCCCGTGCCGGCCGGGGCGGAGGAGGGGCAGCCGCAGGAGCAGCGGCAGGAGCAGCGGGAGGAGCAGCGGCAGGAGCAGCGGCAGGAGCAGCAGGAGGGGTTGGAGGTGGATGTGGACGTGGTGGTGGATTGGGACGTTCCGGCGGTCCCGGAACCGGCGGACTTCGGGGACGCCCTACACAGCCCCGACAAGTTCCTGAAGGTGCCGTCCGCCGAGGCGACGGCGGTGGACGTCGTCGATGGGGGGGGGACTTGGCGTGCGCCAACTTCCCAGTTGGCGCGCGCCAACTTCCCAGTTGGCGCGCGCCAAGTCCGGACTTGGCGCGCCAACTTGCGACTTGGCGCGCCAACTTGTGAATTTGCGCGAGCCCAGGCCCGGGAAGCCAACTTTGGGACTTTTGTACCGTGTAGGAGTGTTTTCAGCACGAGAGGGGCATGAAACCCGGGGTTTTTTAGGGTAAAAAGTTTCCATTTACACCAAAAAGGAGGAAAAAATCTCTAGGTAGCCAGTGTAACAACATAATAGACACCCGCCATGATTTGGCTGCATTCCGAAGCAAGTTGGCGAATGTCTCTTGGCTTCGTAGTTACACTTTAACCACTGCCTTTTTGTTATCACCGTTTCCATATATTTCTCTTCAGGTGACAGGTGACAATGGAGGTTTGGTGTATTTTCACCTTTACGAGGACGTTGACTCGATTTTGAGTGCGGTCTTTTATGTACAGTCACACAGCTGCAGTTTGCAGTTTCAATGTGTTTTGCCATTGCCTCCGAATTTCAGAACAGTGAACAAAAGGGGGGGTTGCAGATCAAAAAAAGCGGTGTCATTTGGCGGTTGCATAAGTGCAGGGGGCGGTTGCAAAAGAAAAAAAGCGGTGTCATAAGGCGGTTGCACAATTTTCCCCTTTCATGGTTTTTTAGGTGTATCACAATGCCAAGGCGGAGCATTGTTTGCCGTAGCCTGCGACCGTCCGAGGCAAAGGCCCACATCCGTGACGATCCAGCCCCGGGACACCTGAACATCCCCATACGCGACTGTTGGTCTATTCTACGATACATGGTGCGGCCGATCCAAGTTTTACAACGCCGCAAATTACTACGTGTTGGCCGACCCGACCTCATACCCCGGCTCGACAATTATTTGTGTTTCCGCCTTGGGTTAGGCATGCTTCGACCTAGGCGTGTCGACGACATTTGGGACCGAAATTGGGCCCTGTCAATGTGTGCAAATGCATACATGGCCAAACTGCTCACACGAGCAGAGTATTACACTTTGCACAAGTATGTTAGTGTCAATGGCTGCAGACTAAAAAAAGCGGTGTCACAAAGCGGTTGCACATTGTTCTTTCGGGCGGTTGCAAAGAAAAAAAGCGGTGTCATCTGGCGGTTGCACAATTTTTTGACAGTTTTTGTCTTCCTTGCAGGTTGCTGAACATAGACATCTGCAACCTGCTTCACACGTGCAATCGGCAGTGGCACCGCGCCTGGCGATCCGGCGCATGCTACGCGGGGGACGAAACAATCGTCCGCCATAAAGGCAAAAGATGTGGCCGGCTTCGCCAACTTGGCGGACTCTTGCCGGAGTTACGTGATTGACATGTTCCTCTACTGCTCGAAGCCTGGTGTTGTAAGGCGGGCTAACCCCCGCGGGTCACAGGGCAACTAACACCCAGCGAAGTGGTGGGTCGCTGGACCACAAAAATTCCACCCGGAGTTGCACTTTGTGCGGACTCATACTTTGGTAGCCATGCCACCGCGGAAGCATGTGCTTCACAGGACACGCCTTTCCTGTTTTTAACGAAACGCGATGAATTCGGTGTACAAACCATGGGACAGGGGATAAGACCCGGTCACGTTTCAACGGCCACCCATAGGCATGGACACTATAGTATGGCAGTATACAAAAACCCAAAGGTTGGGTCAAAACCACCGCGTGTGGTGCCACTGCTGACAAACTGTACATTTCAGAATCGGTGGTGGTGGTCGGGGCGTGCCGAAATACCGTGTGAAATAGGGGCGTATCGTCAACTGGCCGGGGGCGTCGATACGGCTAATCAATTAGCGCTTCAGCATAGAGAAGTAGGTCGTTTCCGCTCATGGTCAAAGGCACTCAGGGCTTTTGTCGTGAGATACGCCATCTCTAATTCGTTTGTTGCATGCAAAAGCATTGATTTGATCCCCGAAAACACATCTTTGTGGGATTTTCAGCTTGGATTCATGCATTCCGTGATGCCCCCTATGTATGTCCCACCTCAAGAGGTCCATTGCCCAGTGAAGTCTCCTACCCGTGGCACCTGCAAACTGTGTGGGAAGCGAACCTGCTGGGTCTGCAAGGGTTGTGGTGTACATCTGCATGTGAAGAATTGTTTCTCGGCACACCATGGGTTGGCCTAAGAGAACATTGCCCGATTCAGTGATTTTCGCTTAGGGGTTGCAGGTTGCATGGAGGTTGCATAAGGTGGTTGCACAAAAATACCCATGGGTTGCATAAGGGGTTGCATGAAGCGGTTGCAAAATAGGGTACCGGTTGCATAAGGCGGTTGCACAATTTTTAAAGCCCAAGAACAGGCGGTTGCACGTGAAAAATAGTATTTTGAAAGAACCAAAATAGGGGTTGCGTTCCGACTGGTCACGGAATGACGCAACCGTAGATAAAGGAATATTGTTCGCACAGACATCCGTGCACCATTTCCCAAGAATGAAACATTTAGGGATTCCGTTTTTTGCCAAGGCGCAATATGTGCGAGGGCACGCTAAACACACGTGCACGCGTACAATAAATGAGACGGTGAGGTTGCTTTGATGATGTGTTCGGACATGTCCGCACGGGGTTGAAACCCGTTCACATGGATGGCGCGGTGCATACGTATGTTCACACGAGATCAGGTATGTTGAGACAGGATCGGAACATGCTCAAACAGGATCGGTACACGCTCAAACAGGCTTGACAGGATCGGACCTTGCTAGAAGGGCGATGGTCCCCACTCAAAACACAAATAGAATTGTGCACCAAGGGTATGTGGCGTGGGGCCAAAGTTGGTTTTCCCACGGTTCTGGTTTATAATATTGTAACATGGGCCTTCATGTGCCTCAACATGTCGTTGATTGGTCGTGAAAATCATGCTTCAAGAATGCTGACAAAGCACTTTGATGAGTTTGATGCCACCATGCAACTAGCTCAGCAAGCACGCAGGCACCAACTCCTCAGCCAATAACAATATTGCTCGTGGGTACGACCTCCATTGTGATTTGCTCAACATGCATTTGAACACCACTGCTATTGACATTGTACCCTTCGTGAACCGGCTGTTTGAATCCGAGATTCACGGTACCGTGAATTTCACCCAATTTTGCTGTGTTTTGCTCGTAACTTGGTGCTATCGTGTGCTTTTGTCGTGCTACCTTCGCCCAAAGTAAGATGCAACAAATAGGTGCAATTTAGAGGTTTAAAGTCCCCGCATGGTTTAACAGATTTGGTGAGATTCGCGTGAATGTGAGATTCACGCACCTAAATTCACGCAGAAATTCACGCTAGATTCACAGATTCACAGAATGTGAAATTCGTACGAAATTCGTACGAATTTCGTACGAATTTACCCTCATTTCCACTGTTTCGCTTTCTCACAGCTCTCAAAGCCTTTCTTCGCATTCTCTTTTGACAATGTCCCAGCAGACTATGTCGCAGCTCGCCAGCCTGGCCTCTCGCCCCGACCCCGCAGCCGACACCCTCGCCCACTACCAAGCCCTCCCCGTTGCCCACCATCAATTGGAGGAGGCAACGTACGAGTCGGAGGCACTGGGGGTGGATGACATCGTGGGCTGGGCAGCCTCCCTCGACCCCTCCCCCGATGTCATCCACATCGACATGCGCAGCCCCACCCGCAACAGCTACCTCGGGGGGAGGGGATGGGCCACAACCCTGTGGAGGGAACTGCGCCACCAACTCCCCACCCTCAAATTTCTCCATCTAACCCCTCTCCCCTCCAGTGTTGACCAGCTCCTCAACTCGATGAGGAATAACCCTGTGGGGAAGCCTAAGGACGCCCACGTCCAGGTGTACCCCACCACTAACCTTGTCCACACCCCCCCCCACTGCGATATGGTGTGCCTGCAGGATCTTGCTGCAGGTGCACCAGCAGACCACTCTTTTTTCCCCTTTTCTTGGCATCTTGCCAACCCCCGGTGGTGGGATGATTTGGGCGTCGCCCCCTTCCATCCCACCATCCCCCCCCAGGTGCACGTCCCCGACGTCACCCACCCCACCTTCTATAGCACAACTTCTTTGCAATGGTACCGTGGTGCCTCATGCGCCCCCCCCTTCATTTCGAGTGAACCCCCCCTCCGCACCGAACCCCTTCCCGACCCCCCTCATGGGGTGACGGGCAGCCATGACCCCGCCCCCGACAGGGTTGGCCCCTCTCAGCCGCCCCTCAACTTTGTTGATGGGAACGGCTACATTGTGCTGCGGGGGCTTGTGGAGGCACGGGATTGTGAGGTGGGGTGGAACAAGGTGATGAAGGCGTGGGGCAGCGGCGACGAAAAAGTCGTCGCAACGAATTTTGAGCTCCTTTTCAACGCCGCGCGCAGTGAGGAGCAGGCCAAGGATCCTGCGCTCCCCCGCCGGTGGCAAAGCAAGAGCGCCTTGGGGTCGGGGGTGGGGGGGCCTCTCTTCAAGAAGTTCAACCCCCACCTCACCGAAAGTGTCCCTGGGGTTGGGGACCTCCACCCAATGACGCCGGGCAGCGTCATTGTGGCCAGTGTGGGGAGTGGGCCGCAGCTCCCCCACACCGACGTGGCCACCCACCCCGACTTCCCCCCCCCAAGCGACAGAGCGGTGGGGGACTGCCACCTGAGTAGCTTCCTCTGCTTGTCAGAGGACTACCAGGTGGCGGTGCAGGCGGGGACGGCCCTGGGGGAGGCGGGGGAGGCGCGCTGGGACACCGTTCAGCTGCATCGGGGGGACATGCTGCTGATGGTGGCCACCAGCCGCCATCATGGATTGCCTGCCCACCCCGACTCCAAGGATGGGCTGCAGGGGGCTCTTTTTAACTTGTGGACCCCCGACCCCCGACACAAACACCACCAGGCCAACACCACACACTTGGACGCCATCCCCCCCAAGGAGGCCCTGGTTGTTGCTGGGGATTTGACCAGCTGGGACCTCCCCAGCGTGGACCAGGTGTTGTGGGTGGGGAAGGGGGCGGTTGGGAGGGTGGGGTTGTGGGAGGGGGAGGCTGCCCGGGCCCTGTTCGCCGACCCCCCGCAGACGCTCCCGGCAAGCCCCCCCACCTGCCCCTTCCACCCCACCTTCATCTCCCGGTCGGCCCCGGCCTCCGACCTCGCCGTCATCGAGGTCGGCCCCCAGTGCATGCTGTTCTTCCTGGGCAGTGTGCACCAGCTGGAGGTCGTGAAGGGGGGCGATGTCGACGCGGAGTCGGAGATCCACTTCGCCTTGTCCGGCATTGCCCCCCCGGGTCGGCCGACCACGCTGTGGCACCTGGTGAACACGATCCCAGCGTGGCGGTCGCCCAAGTGCGCGAGGACCGGGGCATGGAGCATCACCTGCCCATGCGACTGCAAGGTGTGCTTGCTTGTGTGTTTGCTTTGTGTATTGGCAAATTGGACGAAATTCACGTGAAATTCGTACGAACTTCGTACGAATTTCACGTGAATAAATTTGTGTGAATTTTCTCGAGAAGTCAAATTCGTACGAAATTCGTACGAAATTCGTACGAATTTCGTACGAATTTCGTACGAATTTCTGTGAATTTCGTCCAATTTGCTCCTTTTGCTCTTCCATTGCCTCGTGTCCACTCCCCCTTTCTCAATTTGTGCCTTGCACACCTCCCCACATCTGCATGCAGGTCCCGTTCACCGCTTGGTCGCCGGATATTCGGCACCACACCAAGCGCCAGTACAAGCCCCGGCCCCGATTGCCTGAGGAGCACGCCGAGCCCGCCGAAGGCCCCAGTGGCGACCAGCCCGCAGGCACTGGCGGTGGACGGGCACCAAGCGAGGCCGGCAGTGTGCGCAGTGAGGGGTCGCAGCGCTCTCTACGTTCGGGAGGCAGCGAGGCCAGCACCGCCAGGGGGCATATGGCGCGCGAGGTGGTGGTGCCCCAGCCGTCCCGCGACGAGTTGGGCGAGGCCCACACCGACCCCCCCCTGGACCGGGTCACCCTGGCCGCCAGGCAGCCGGATCCGGCCTGGACCCAGCAGGTGCCGCCCGGGCCGGATGGGCGGCAGCGGCACCTTAGTGCCGTGTGGGACATGGAGTTGGAGTCGCGGGGGGTGCAGGGCACCCTCCGCATCTCCTTCCCCTGCCCCATTGTGCTCCGGGGGGGGTCCAACCTGCCTGCGGGGCAGGAGCTGGTGGGCATGTTTGCCTACCGGCTTGTGAGTGGGCACTGGCGGGTGCAGACGGGGGTGTCGCGGATCGGGGAGGAGGGGACGGTGACGACGGCTGGGATTTGTGGGCTGAATGTGCTCACGGGTTGGGAGCAGCGGAGGCCGGAGTGGGTGGACGTGGCATGGCTTGCCATTGGCGTCAATGTGGGGAGGCAGCGGAAGGGGGTGGTGGCTGACGTCATTGACGTCGAGGAGGACGAACCCCCCCCCACGCGCAAGCGGAAAGGGCGCCCCGAAGGGGACACGGGCCCCACCCCACCCCCCAAAGCCCCGCGTACGGCCACCCCGGGGGAGCGGGCAGGGCGGGCGGAGCAGGCGGAGCCGGTGGGGGGGCGGGGGCAGAGGGGGGTGGTGCAGGAGTTGGCGGACCAGCAGCGGGCGGGGGCGTGGGAGGCACGCGCCATCAGCGCGGAGGCCGCCAACGGCGACCTCGAGGCCCGTCTGTCCAGGGTCCACGAGGACAGGCGCGATTGCGAGTCGCGGTTGGCGGACGTCACCAGGGAGCGTGACCGGCTGGCCACCAAGGTGAAGACTCTTGAGCGTGACGTGGCGACGTTGCGCAAGGCAAAGCCAGCGGCACAGCCAGCAGAGGCAGTGGAGAGGGCTGAGGGTGCCGAGGCCCCCGCCCCCCCGGGCGACAGGGGGGGGGGCAGTGCTGCCGGTGTCCGGTACCTCCTGGCCGGCGCACAGGCCTGGCATGCCCAGGCCGAGGCATGCGCCGGCCAGATGTCCGCAGTGTCCACCGGCCTGCGGATGGCCATGATGGCCAGTGGCCAGCAGGTCGATGTGGACAGCGTGGCCCCGGACGCCCCCCAGGGGACTGCCGCAATGGAGGAAGTGCGCCGGCAGTACTCCCCCCACCGCCTCACGTCGGCGGCCATGGACCCCTCCTTTGTGGAGGCGGTGGCGGAGCAGAGCTCCCAGGGCACCGCTAGCCGGAGCTCTGCTCCCCGGGGGGGGGGGGTGCGTTGGTACCCTCCGGAGCACCTGTCCTTTCTAACCACGACGAATGTTATCCTGCCCCCCCCCCCCCCCCAAGCATGGGCAGTTTGACCGATATGTGTGGTACTCCCCCCCCACTGTGCGAAATTTTCTGTAGCACTGTTTGTACATTAATTGGGGTACGGTGTGCCCCCTGACCTGTTTGCGATTTTTTCTGCGGAACTGTTTGTATTTTATTTGGGGTATGCTATGCCCCCTGACGTGTTACACTGCTGGCTGAGTGACAGCCGGAATGACAGCCACTGGACTGGGTGTGTGATAGCCCATGAGCACCATCTTGAGCTTGCTTTGTGAGGGTCAACGAGGGCACAAGGATGTAGGTTTGGCAGAAATTCTGTGACAGTCATGTGAAATTCGTACGAAATTGGTACGAATTTCGTACGAATTTCACATTTTCAGAATATTCACACATTTCTATTCACGTGAAATTCGTACGAAATTCGTACGAATTTCATACGAATTTCGTGCGAATCTATGTGAATTTGTTTTAATTGCATGTGAATCACAGTAGAGAGAGTTGTCTGCGGGAGGGGGATGGTAGAAACTTTGCGATGACTGCCTGCCCATTCAACAGGTCCTGTATCTCACACCATGCCACGGCCCAAGGAGCCATTCCATCTGGTAGCGGATCGTACACGACGGCGGCGCCTACAAGAGCTCCAGGAGGTTGTTACCAAGGAGCTTGCAGCACCCTACACCGTCAAGTACCTGCCTGACACGGGGCAAATAGTGCTTACCCCCGAAACAAGAATTGTACCCACCGTCCAGCCCGAGCCCACCCAGGAGGAGAGGTTGATTATGGCCGTGTGGAGGATCCGGTCATTGCACCTCTCTAGGACAGAGTCCCGGTACCTAGTGGGGAGCATGACGTACGGTGTGGTATGGGACCAGGTGTACGGCATGCTTCGGCAGCTAGCGTTGCCAGAGTCCCGGGCGTTCATTGCCTATACGGGTGACGACACGGCCATCAATGGTGCGGCCTGCTACCTACCTGACCGCATCGCCCACCTATTCAAGTGTCGACCACCACCACCCTCGGCCATCATGCAGCCCGGGGACCGACGGCTGCATTGGTTGCCTACTGCGGTGGACGGTACATCGAGGCATGAGGCCTCGTACGTCCATTGCACGCTTGGTGGCACCGCCAGCCCCAACCAACTATCTAGTTGGTGGCTACTAGGGGGCAGTGAAAAGTGGGAGACCCTCTACGCGGCCTCCCAGGAAATTGATTTTGATGATGAGTTGCGCAAGGCCGCAACCGTAAGTTTTAAGGATACGGCAGGGAACGATAGGCAGTCCCTTTTTTTTCTGTGTGCAGATGGTAAGGCACAGGTGCTCATGGCGGGCTGCCAAAACTAAAAGGCAGAATCCCCTGGTGCCACTGTGTGTTGGGTCTGCATGCGTAACCGTGCTCTGTGCCTTGCTACCTTTGGCACAGCAAGTGCGA
Organism: Eutreptiella sp. 'Long Island Sound 2002'; assembly: GCA_964036045.1. Classification (NCBI taxonomy): domain Eukaryota; phylum Euglenozoa; class Euglenophyceae; order Eutreptiales; family Eutreptiaceae; genus Eutreptiella; species Eutreptiella sp. 'Long Island Sound 2002'. The sequence goes on along the minus strand of OZ038382.1, from coordinate 8,108,837 downwards.
TAGACGGCAACTGGGAACCAGCCGTTGCCATAAGTGCTATATATAGGACCATTATGAGTGATAGGCGAGTGCCTGATTATGGCCTCCATGGGGTCCTTCGTGTCCTGTTGTGTGCAGTCAACGGGACACGGGACCTAGTTGTACAATTGACAGGGAAGGCACCGGCCACTGTGGCACGCACCATGCTGCAACCGGTTTTAGATGAGGCACGGCTTGCTGCACGAACTTGCACCCGTGCCTCATTAGATAATGACAAGGCAAACAGCAAGGGGAAGGTGAGGATGGAGTGTGTTGCTGCCATCCATTTCATGCGCAATAAGGGTTGGGAGAAGATAATAGATGCTTGCCTAGAGCAGCCTAGTGTCAGGCAGCATCAAGTAGGGGAAAAAAGTTGGGAGTTGGTGTGCAAAACGTGGTGGGAGAATTTTGCAAGCATGTGTGTATACGCGTGGCGTTCCGCATGGTTCTCCGGGGCCGACTTGGGGCGGCTCCGGAACCATAGCATAGCCATGGGCGCTGCCCACAATGAGCTCCAGTGGGGCAAACTTTTGTGGACGCATCTTTGGATCGACCACATGTATTATTTTGCAAAGAAGTGGAGAATCTTGTCAAAGTTCTCCTGCTTTGCCATGGAGGGAAGTCACCGGAGGCTGAAGCGCATGTTGCGGGGGCCTAAGCCTCCTCCGGGGGAGACTAGGGGTGCAAGTGGTTGTGGACAACCACACCATTGACAATAGCCTTTGGTTGCATGGGTGGGATGCGACCAAAAGGGCTCAACATGGGCAAGGGCCCATAAGTGTACAAACGTATGCAAGCCGCACAAGAAGACGGCTTCTAACCGACATGCAGCACCTTCAGACTCTACAGCGGCGGTTCCGGTGCCGCAAGAGACGGACATGATATGACCTTACGAACCCAGACCATTGTTGCCTGTGACGGGGGTGCATGCTGGGGGGCTTACTAGGGGTGTGAGGACAAATCAGGGGGTGCACACGGGTAACATTTGTGTAAATTCACGTGAATTCACGTGAAATTCGTACGAAATTCGTACGAAATTCGTACGAATTTCGTACGAATTCACGTGAATTCACGGCTGTGAATCGGCTACAGGCTTGCCGGGTTCCGGCACCTCTCGTTTTGGGCACGGTGCGGTCATGATGCATGCTTTTGGGGCGGGACTTTCATTGGATGATGCGTAACAAAGCTAGGGGAGGAATTTTGGCCCCTCGAAGCCCTTGAAATGAACCAAGAATATGGCATTTTCCCGCAAAAACCTCAAAATTTGGGTAAATTCACGTGAAATTCACGCAATTATTCAAACGGACACTTAACGGCCGTTCACGAAGGGTACAATAGACCTGTGGTCCTAGCCTGTCCAAACATCTAGCCCATGGCAAAGGAAAGGGAACAATATTCCCCATCTCAACGGAAATTGTGGCACATGCACAGTCCAAATGTGCCCCCAAGGAGTTGCAGGGGCCTCAAGGGTAGCCAACACTTTGCGCAGGGCTTGGGCAGCCCGTGTAGCAGATTGAATGTCCGCAGCTTTGGGTTTTGGGGTGTAAGCCACATTCACCATGGTGCCTGTGTGTACCAACATGGCGTGCACGAGACGGTGCAACGGGACATCATTCCCATTGTGTTGCTTCATCTCCCCTTGCAAGGCGACACACAGCAAGTCACAGATTTTATGATAGGCCTTGGCCTAGAAAAAGTGACGGGCATTAGTAATTGATCTTGCTGTTGCATCCACCTCCTCCGTCGTGGCCTCAATATCTGTGGGAGGTTTTTCTACTGTCAACTGCTTCAATGTTCCTTCCCACACATTGACAGCGACTTTCTTGGTTGTCACGGCGTGCGCCTCGCATGTTGGCATCAATACACCAAACAGCATGTTTGTCATTCCATGTGCACAGTCAATGCGATGTTGCTCGGCAGGTATGGATCGAAACATAGCAGTGGGTGATTTGGTCTGGTCGCTGCCTGCATGGCACTCATAGGGGCTGCGCTAGTGCATGAGTGCGGCGTGCTTCAAGTTCCCCGTGAAGTTGTTCAAGTCTCGGACATCGCCATGGCGTGGGCTATCACGTCACTTTCTGTGGCTGCTACGGAACAAGCTGGCGACCTTTTTTGTGTTCCTCATTGCGCCATCATTGTGTCGGATGTCTGGAGTACCATCAGTCAAATTGGGAACCCATCAACCTCCGTGTTGCACGCCATCCCGAAATCGCTGACAACGTTGAAGAGCTGGGAGCTGCGCCAACACCGTGAATCTGCGGGAGCACCAGAGTGGTTCATCGCGCCGGTTGTTCACTCGGGCAATCGTCCTCCAACCGCGAAGGGTAAGGGCGACATTGCACGTGAATACGCCAGCTCTTTGGCCACTGGGTCACCTTATTTGCTGCCCGTCTTGGTTGAGCTACCCCGTGAAAAGCAACTAGTTGCACGCTGCATTCTCGCCCTTAGCACGCACACGGCAGGTCTGGGGAGTCGTGCATGTAACTACGAAGTAAAGCCCCAAAGTGTTTCTCAGGTAAAAACCAGGTAAAACCCAGGTAAAATGGGTAAAAAATCAATAACTTGCTTTGTGCGTGTTTGCTCGCCTTGCCCTCTCTTATGATGTGTAATGGACACATTTGCATGCAAATAGGCTGAAATATGGGTGAAAACGGAGGTGTTTTGCCACTTTTACGTCTCTCGCACCACAATGTACCCTTTGTGAACCGGCCGTTTGAATCTGAGATTCACGGTGCCGTGAATTTCACCTATTTTTGCTGTTTTTTGCTCGTAACTTGGTGCTATCGTGTGCTTTTGTCGTGCTATCTTCGCCCAAATTAAGATCCAAATGAGGTTTGCCATAAGCAAACCCAAGTTTGGTCTGTGCAAGATTGAGTGTATATGTGTCTGCACTGATTGTCCGCTCAGTTGTCTTTTATATTTTGTATGTTGAATGGGAATGCTTTCCAATTGCCCCGTGGGCTGGTGCCTCGACAGGGCGAGCCCGGAGGAGCGCGCGTTGGGGGGAAACCGGCCAGCGGGTCAAAAGCCGGGCAATCGATTGAGCTGAGTGAAGCCCTACGCCGAGGCAAGAGGGGGACGGGGATTGCCGGGATGCGGCATCTGGACGCCGGATCCCTTGAACCTTGGGCGACCCCCCGTGGTGTCCAAAACAAACACAACGGTCAATCTTTGGCCGAACCAGGGGGGTTAGCTCAGGGGGACGGGGTGATGGTTCTGCCACGGGCGGATCGGCCACGCGTCCCGCCCCCCCCCCCACGTTTGGTTACAAGGCCCGCGGGGTTGGGTGCAGGTTCCCTGTGAAGGAGCACGCCAGCTGCGCTGTGCAGTTGTCAGGCTGTGGGGCTGTGGCGACGACGATTTTTGGATGTTGTGCGAGGGGCGTGCCCTCGCGGACGACATGAAGGTGCCCCAAAGCGGGAGTCATGTGCAGGTGCGTTTGCGTGGAGTTGCTATCTTCTCCCAAAGTAAGATCCAACAAATGTATGCAATTTACAGTTTTGAAGTAGCCGCATGGTTCAACACATTTGGTGAGATTCGCGTGAATGTGAAATTCACGCACCCAAATTCAGGCATAAATTCACGCTAGATTCACATATTCACGAGAATGTGAAATTCGCACAAATTTCGCACGAATTCGTACGAATTTCGTGCGAATTTCGTGCGAATTCGTACGAATCGGCCCCAATTTTGTCTTGTCACTGCTATTTGTTGCACACATTGGATATTGAACAATTTGTTTTGTAGATCCCTAGATACACGCTAGCACGCACAATTTCGTTCTAGCCTAAAACGACACCGCGAGGGCATTCTAGCCTACAACATCTAGCTAGAACGTAGACTAGAACAGGAATCATTCTAGCCTAGATTTGTTCTGCATAAGAACACAAATGAGAAATCAAAACATTACACACTACATTTCTTAATCTTTGTTGCGTTGCTCACAAATTTGTTGGGAAGGGCATAGGTTATAGGTGATAGTGGATGCAGTGGTTGGGGGTCCATTGGGGTCAAACCATTGTTGCATTGCTCACACAGTTGTTGGGAAGGGCAAAGGTGATAGTTGATAGTAGATGCATGAGGGTGGGGTGGGGGGGTCCATTGGGTCAAACCATAGGAGCGTAATCAACCACGTCTAGGGTTGGGAGGGGGGGGGGGGCAAGGAGACCCCCCACTTACAGCCCCTGAGTGTCTGGGTGTGGGGTTATGAGGGTGTTTTGCTTGTTGCAGTGCGGTTAAGGTTAGGGAGGGTATCCTTTTTCTCTTCACAGGTTTTGTGTATCCCCGTGGCTCTCGTGTGCTAGTTGCTCATGCTTTGGCAGCAAATAATCAAGTCAGCGCCTACTTTACAACCTACCTACCTACCTATTCCTCTCACTATCCTCTTTCACTCTTAGGGGCTTCTCTTTTATGGGACATGCCTGGCAAGAAGACCAGAGCCAAGGCCGCTGTCCAAGCCCCCGGGGACCCGCAGCCACCGCCCAAGCCCGCACCTCCTCCCCGCACCACCCATGAGCCCACCCGGCAGGTTGTTGATGAGTATGTGAAGGTGGTGGGTGTGGAAAATGTGGCGGGAGCTGGGATCCAGGTGTTGGATTGGTCACTCTCGGTGAACGAGATTAAGGAGTTGCCGGCTATCCCCGAGGACGTTTGCTCGGGGAGAGAGCGGCTGCAAAAATTGCAGCATGAAAAAGGTGAACCCTTGAAATATTTGTTGAGGGTCAACCTGCAGGCCGGTCCAATTGCTTTGACCAAGGGAGTTTTGAGCAATTTTGCTCTGCGCCTATACCACCGGCTGGGCCTTGCCCCAATGGGGATATTCCTGCAACTTAGCACAGGCCCCTTAACGGCATTGTTTGCCATGATGCAACGTGTCCAAGGCGCCCTAAAGCAATATGTGTCGGTGTACGATGTGCCGGATGCGGACCGGGAAAAGGAGGCCGGTAACCGACGGATGTGGTCGGACCCTGTCAAGGTGAAACATTGGGCAGAGCGCCTCGATACAGACACACACATTTTTTCCGGGAGTCCAAATTTCAGGACTGGTCGGCCTACGGAGCGATTCAGTCCGTGGGTCGGCGCGATGCCTTGAAAGGACCGGCCATCCCTGATTTGACGCAGCCCACAATTTCTGTAACGCAGGACGATTTTTTTGCGCTTGGCACGGGTTGCCCGTCGACAGACATCGCAGTGAAACACCCTGTGTCTCGGCATCTGTTGCCGGATCCGCCCTCTGGAACCCCCGAGGAATATGAGGCCACAGGCTACCGTTTGGTGGAGGATATTCTGCCAGGGGACTTGGTGGATCAGTTATGTGCCGTGCATTTGGCGGGAGAGAAGAATTGGGAAGACATTCTCCTTCAGGGCCACAACCACGGTGGTGGGTGCCGGCAGACCGCCCCGGGAACGGTGAACAAGTGGCTTCCCTCGGAAATCAAGTGGCGTTTGCCCCGCATTTTGGCAGACCTTTTCCCGGTGCTAGATGTCCTGGTGGACCGGGAGCCCCGGTTGGTGGAACGGATGGACGCCCCCCCCTGGCGGGGCTACCAATGGCCGCACCGTGATTTCATGCTTACGTTGCGGGGTGCCGCGGACACGAGGGTGGTTTTCGTATCCCTGCAGGATGATCCCCCAGAAAAATCCCTGCAAATTGCACTGGGGACGAGCCATGGCTACCACGCGTCCAACACGTGGCATGTAGTCCAGCAAAAGCGGGGCAGTGTTTTGCTGATGGATGGGACGTTGATCCAGCGTGGGGCCGGGGAGGACGATTTTTTCCCCCTTTGTGCTGGAAAAATTCCGCACACCCGCAAACGTGGTGGAACCGGAGAATGTCCCGGACCTGATGTTTGTTGAGCCGGAGGAACCGGAGGAGGAAGAGGCGGAGGAGGACCCCCCGGCAACCTCTTCGGGCAGTGATTTGCAGCCCCCTGCACCACTTGCCCCAAGGTTGAGTTGGTCGGCGCCCCTGAAAACGCCCCCGGGGATGGAGAAGAAAGTCCCCTACATGGGTGACGTGTGGGTCATTGGGTCTGGGGTTGGGACCGATGCCATTAGATCCCTGTACCCTTCGTGAACCGGCCGTTTGAATCCGAGATTCATGGTACCGTGAATTTCACCCAATTTTGCTGTGTTTTGCTCGTAACTTGGTGCTATCGTGTGCTTTTGTCGTGCTATCTTCGCCCAAAGTAAGATCCAACAAATGTGTGCAATTTACAGTTTTGAAGTAGCCGCATGGTTCAACACATTTGGTGAGATTGGCCTGAATGTGAATTTCACGCACCCAAATTCACGCATAAATTCACGCTAGATTCACATATTCAGGAGAATGTGAAATTCGCACGAATTTCGTACGAATTCGTACGAATTTCGTGCGAATTTCGTGCGAATTCGTACGAATCGGCCCCAATTTTGTCTTGTCACTGCTATTTGTTGCACACATTGGATATTGAACAATTTGTTTTGTAGATCAAATCAAAACATTACACATTACATTTCTTAATCTTTGTTGCGTTGCTCACAAATTTGTTGGGAAGGGCATAGGTTATAGGTGATAGTGGATGCAGTGGTGGGGGGTCCATTGGGGCTGAACCATTGTTGCCTTGCTCACACAGTTGTTGGGAAGGGCAAAGGTGATAGTTGCTAGTAGATGCATGAGGGTGGGGTGGGGGGGTCCATTGGGTCAAACCATAGGAGCGTAATCAACCACGTCTAGGGTTGGGAGGGGGGGGGGGGGGCAAGGAGACCCCCCACTTACAGCCCCTGAGTGTCTGGGTGTGGGGTTATGAGGGTGTCTTGCTTGTTGCAGTGCGGTTAAGGTTAGGGAGGGTATCCTTTTTCTCTTCACAGGTTTTGTGTATTGAGTCGCTTCCCAATGGTGTTGCCTGGCTTCTCACCACAGTCAGCCGCATCGCGTCGCGGCACGGCCTGGCTCTGCAGGATCCAGCACAAGCATTCTGTAGAAGGGGTGATTGGGAGCACAGATTGTGGGGTATTGAGAGGCCTCTTCTTGTGCACTTTCCAATGTTGAACAGGGACGGCATTGCTATTTCAGGATTGCGTACAGATGGTGGGTAGCCTGTGCTGATATGAAAGCAAACAGGTATGTTTGTGTTTGTGTTTGGGTTTGTGTGTTTGTGTAGGGGTTTGTATGGGTGTGTGTGTGTGTGTGTGTGTGTGTGTGTGTGTATGTGTGTGTGTGTGTGTGCCGGGGGGGCAGGTATCGGGAAATGTGTGTGCTTGGTTCTTTGGTCACCTCACGCTGTGTGTGTGTGTGTGTGTGTGTGTGTATGTGTGTGTGTGTGTGTCTGTGCGCTGTGTGTGTGTGTGTGTACATTGCTGCACTGTATGTGTGTGTGGGTGCCGGGGGGGCAGGTATAGGGAAATGTGTGTGGGTGTGGGGACTCCGGTACATGCATAGGTGGTGTTGGTGTGGCTCTTCTGCCAGTGTCCTGCAAAAATGGTGCGAGATTCGTACGAAGTTCGCACGAAATTCGTACGAAATTCGTGCGAATTTCGTACGAATTTCGTCCCTCAATACGTACCGTGAATGTGGTTCTTACGAATTTGGTACGAAATTCGTACGAAGTTCAAACAATTTGCATGAATTTGTGTCATTTTTGTGTGTGTGTGGGTGTGCCTGGTCGGAGGGGTTGTTGTTTGTGTGGGCGTGGGTGCATGGTGTGTGCGTGCCTGGGTGATATGTGCATGCATTGGTGGTTCTTGGGTTCTTGGGTGGTTTTGTTGAATCATGTGGGACAATACTTTTGTGTTGTTTGTAGTTTCCGACTGTCTGTCGTTTGTGTTTGTTGCTGCTGAATGTCATTATGTGTGTTTAATGCCTGCTTTTCGACTGCGTTGGTATCGCTGTTTTGCTTGCTGCTTGTTGTGCTTCGTCTTTCTGCTGCTCCTCACTGGTGACTGTTGCTGATGACCTGACTGTGTTGTTCTTCTGTGTTGTTGTTGTGTTGCTGTGCTGTGTGCTATGAGTGGGTGTGGATGGTTGGATGGGTGGCTGCCTGTTGTAGAATCATGTGGGACAATACTTTTGTGCTGTTTGTAGTTTGTGACTGTCTGTCGTTTGTGTTTGTTGCTGCTGATTGTCATGATGTGTGTGTAATGCCTGCTTTTCGGCTGTGTTGGTACCGTTGTTTTGCTTGCTGCTTGTTGTGCTTCGTCTGTCTGCTGCTCCTCATTGGTGACTGTTGCTGATGACCTGACTGTGTTCTTCTTCTGTGTTGTTGTTGTGTTGCTGTGCTGTGTGATATGGGGTGACTGTGTTGTTCTTCTGTGTTGTTGTTGTGTTGCTGTGCTGTGTGCTATGGGCTGAGTGTGTTTGTTCTGCATAAAAATGATACAAATTCATGCAAATTGGTCGAAATTCGTACGAAATTCGTGCGAATTTCGTACGAAATTCGTGCAAAATTCGTACGAAATTCGTAACAACCACATTCACGGTACACTTTGGGGACGAAATTCGTACGAAATTCGCACGAATTTCGTACGAATTTCGCACGAATTTCGTACGAATTTCGTGCGAATTTCGTACCATTTTTGCAGGACACTGGCAGAAGAGCCACACCAACACCACCTATGCAATAACGAAGTCCCCACACCCACACACATTTCCCTGTACCTGCCCCCCCCCTCCCCCGGCACACACACACACACACACAAACACACACACACACAGACACACAGACACACCCATGCACAAACACACACATACCCTCAATGAAAGCAAACAGCCCCCCATGCACTCGACCCACACCCACACACTGCCCGCTCACATACCCTCATACGTACCTGGACAGTGGATGTGCCACGGTTAGATGTTTAGGGGGGGGGGGTTCTGTGTGTGTGTGTGTGTATGTGTGTCTGCCTGTGTGTGTGGATGGGTTTCTGCGGATGTGTGTGTGGGTGTGGGTGGGTGGGTGGGTCGTTGTGTCCATGTGTAGTTGGGTGTCCCTTTGTGTGTGTTTGTGTGTATGCGCGTGTTGGTGTGAGGTGCAGGAAGGGTGTGTCTATATGTGTGTGTGTGTGTGTGTGTGTATGGCTTGTGCGTAAATCTGGTTTGGTGCTCCTCACATCCTCACCCGCCCCACACACACAGGCGCACGGCCACACCCATAACCAAAAAGACAGTCATACACCCCCCCCCCCCACAGAGACACACACACACCCATGCACAAACACACACATACCCTCAATGAAAGCAAACATCCCCCCACTCGACCCATACCCACACACTGCCCGCCCACACACCCTCATACGTACCTGGACAGTGGATGTGTCACGGTTAAATGTTTAGGGGGGTGATTCTGTGTGTGTGTGTATGTGTATGGTTTGTGCGGATGCGTGTATGTGGATCGGTGTGTCCATGTGTAGTTGGGTGTGTGGTTGTGTGTGGTTGTGTGTGCGCGCGTGTTGGTGTGAGGTGCGGGAAGGGTGTGTGCGTGTGTGTGTGTGAGGCTTGTGCGTATATGTGCATGGTTTGGTGCTCCTCACATGCTCACAGACAGTCGTACATGTACCCCCCCCCCCCACACACACCCACATGCCATTAGTGGAATCAAACCGCCCTGCCACCCCACCCACACCCACACACTGCCCAGCCACACATACGCACACACACCTGCATAGTGGATGTGTCGTGGTTAGGTGTGTGGGGCGGGATCATTGTGGGTGTGTCTATGTGTGTGTGTGTGTGTGTGTGTTGATTGGTTTGTGCGCGTGGGTGCGTGTTTGTGTGTGGGTGTATATCCAGGGGTCCGTGGTTGTGTGTGTGGGTGTGTGGGTGTTGGTGTGAGGTTTGGGACGGGTTTGTGTGCGTATGTGGTCGGGTGGCCCCCACATCCTCACACACACCAACACACAGACGCACGCCCGCACGTAGAAACAAACAGGAAGTCACGCATCCACCCACATGCAAACCCAACCATACAACCATACACAAACCCACACAAACCCACACACCCCACACAAAGGCACACCCACACACATGTGCACATGTTGCCTGTAGCCAGGGTGCCTGCAGGGGTGTTTGGGGGGGAGGTACCCCGGGTGTTAGGACAAATGAGGGGGTGCACAAGGGTGAAATTGGTATGAATTCACGTGAATTCACGTGAAATTCGTACGAAATTCGTACGAAATTCGTGCGAATTCGTGCGAATTTCATACGAATTCACGTGAATTCACGGCCGTGAATCGGCTACAGGCTTGCCGGGTTTCGGCACCTCTCGTTTTGGGCACGGTTCGGCCATGATGGATGCTTTTGGGGCGGGACCTTCATTGGATGATGCGTAACGAAGCTAGGGGAGGAATTTTGGCCCCTCAAATCTCTCGGAATGAACCAATAATATGGCATTTTCCCCCAAAAACCTCAAAATTTGGGTAAATTCACGTGAAATTCACGCAATTATTCAAACGGCCACTTAACGGCCGTTCACGAAGGGTACACCCCCTCCCATGGCGGACAACATGGTGCGGGTCCCCGTCGCCCCCGGCTGCGTCTACTTTGGGTTCTGTCCCAGCAGCCTCGTCCTCACCCGCGCACCCAGCGCCCGTGAGATGCAGTGGGCTTCAATGGCGATGCACTCTACCGCCTCAATGCCCAGCATGCAAGCCGAATCCGACGGCAAAGTGAAGTGGAACGTGAAAAAGAAGGAATACATGTGCCCATGTAATGAAAAGGTGTGTAATTACCCCGTTTTTGCGTGCGTAAAATGCATCGTTTGCGCATCGGCTATACGCATGACGAGGACGCAAAATGGGTCATTTACGCACGCAAAATAGGGTATTTACGTCGTTGCCTAATTTCGATATGTGACGCAAAATGGCTCATTTGCGCACGCAAAATAGGGTATTTACTTCGTTGCCTGATTTCAACCCGGGACGCAAAACGTGTCATTTGCGCACGCAAAATCCCAGTAAATTCATGTATTTCCTCCGTATCTTTTAGATTGTCGTGAACTTCTTGCCCTTCGCGTTGGTGGATCCCGGGCCCGCCGACAGCAGTGCTGGGTTCGGCGCCGGAGCTGCTGCTGGAGCCCAACCCGGGGACCGTGGCGCGGCTGGTGAAGGCGATTTGGGCGAGGTGACGTTTCCGAACGTCGATGATTTCGACGTCCGGTATGTGCATGGGTATGGCAAGGTTGCCAATGTGGAGGCAAGAATGGTTTTTTTGGAGGGTCGGTCTGGGATCCTCCATTGGAAGAACTGCCGGGGAATTTCGGTGCCGCCTTTGGGTGCCAAGACCGCGGGTGGACGAGAGGCGGCGGGCGATGCGGTGACGTTGATTTGCCCTTTTTCGGTGAAACACAGGAAGGGGCAAGAGGAGAAAGTGTTACTCGTTCCCTTCCTGTACATGCGGCCCCCCAGTTCCCACACGTGGGCCCTCCTATGCACCCAGGACGAGCTGGGCCAGGTACAGAAAGTGCGTGGGGTGCCACTCAGTGAGATCGGAGGTGTCCTGCGAGGGACACGTGAGGTTGGTGGTGCGGACCAGTCCACGGCACTTTTTGCGAGGGTGGAAGCCTTTTGGCTGACGTGGGAGAAGGAAGCGCGCAGCGACATGTTGCGCAAGGTGGAGGCGGAGGCACCGAAGTTGGCCGAGGCCCAGGGCGAGGATGTGGCTTCGGAATCCTCTGCTGGAGGAAAATCCTCCGTGCTCCCGGCGAAGAGGGCCCGTGGCCGCTCCCCCAAGCTGCCCGGGAGGGTGCCGGGAGTCTCTCCGGCCGGGCAAACGTCCGAGCTGGTGCGGGTGCGCTCGGAGAACGAGCTGCTGAAGGGCAAGGTGGCCCTGCCGGAGGACCAGGTGCGGGAGCGGGACACACAACTGGCTGCTGTGCGTGGCGAGAGGCAGCGGGCCGATGCGCCGCTGAAGGAGCGGGACGCCCAGCTGCTGGCAGAGCGCAGCGCGGCCACGAAGGCCCAGGCGGGGTGGAGAACCCGGGAGAAGAAGCTTCTGGACGAGCTGGAGGCTGCGCGTGGGCAGCGCGGGACGAAGCGCACTGCTCCCGAGGCCGTGGCTGTGCCGGAGGGTGTCGCGGAGGACAAGGCCTGGTTGACGCAGTGTGCCGTTGAGTTGCGAACGGCACTGCAGCAAGCAGCAACGGCCACGGCTCTGCTGGAGGACAACCTCAAGCGAGTCGACAGGGAGGCTGCGCCCCTCCGTCCTCTGCAGCGGCGTTGGACAAGCTGCTGCAGAACTACCCTGTCGGCGACATCCTGCAACCGCCGAGGAAGAAAGGGGCAACTAAGCCCGGGACCCCAACGGCGGGAGTGGGGTCGCCGCGGTCTCAGGGATCTGGGGCCCGTTGAGGTGCCCGCCGGAGATCGGATGGTGATGGTGTGGTGAGGGACGGTGATCGGATGGTGATATTGTTGGTGGGAGACGGTGATTGGATGGTGATGGTGTTGGTGGGACATGCTGATCGGATGGTGATGGTGTTGGTCGGAGATGGTGATCGGATGGTGACGGTGTTGGTGGAAAGTGGTGATTGGTGATGTGGAGGTCACCCGGAGGCAACATAGTTTCTGTTCCGCGCACGTGTGTCTTTCATTTCAAAAGTGAGGGGGTAAGTGTGTTGTTGTCGTTCATTTCTCTATTATCAAATTATCAAAATCAATGTGCCGTTCATTTCAAAAGGGCCTGGGGGAATTGTCTTGTTGTCACTCAATTGCCTTCAACATCAGTCTGTCATTCCTTTCAAAAGAGTGGGTCACCGGTGGGTCTTGTGGTGTCCGCCTGTCTTCAGCGCTTGTTTGGGGGGTTGTGGCTCTTCAGGTTGAATTTTTGAATTGATCATCAACCTCTTCAACTTCTTCCGTTCTTCAATGGCCTACACACATGTTTCAAGTTTCGAGTGCGTCGGGTTTGAACCAGGGGCGTTCCGTGTGCGAGTGTAGCATGCATACCTCTGACCCACCCGGTGCCATGGCATTGCAAATGCCTCTTTTACCCCATTCTTGCGTATGCAAATGGCGCCTTTTGCGTGCCTGCACAACTTACACCTGGGACGCAAATACACCCTTTTGCGTGCGCAAATTGCACGTTTTGCGCGTCGACTATTTTTCGAGCGAGCACGCAAAAACACCCTTTTGCGTGCGCAAAAGGCCCTTTTGGCGCCGGTAACGAAAGTAGGGTAGGTACGCAAATAGGCGCATTTACGCACGCAAAAACGCGGTAATTGCGTCTCCTACCTGCAGTGCAACGCGCTTGTGCCACATGCGTCCCAGGTGTTCTTTCTTTATTATGTCGCTGCATCCGTGGCGGTTCCACCACTTGGCCCTGGGTAATCGCAAAGGCCGTGGTGAGCGGATCAGTAGCTTGCAGCGTGTGGTGCGTGACATTATAGGTGAGGATTGGAATTTGCGCATGCGGAGTGGGGTTACAAATCTGGTGGACGTGTACACGGATGTCCCCACGGATCATCAACTCGATTTGCAGTTGAATGCCATGGCAGTGTTGTGGGAATCGAGGAAGGAGGGTCAAAGTGTGCGGCGACTGCAGTGCAGCCGGTCCACATCCACGTGGTATTGCCCATGGGCAGAAATTGTCTCCGTGCGAAAGACCTTGGGTGCCCCCCACCCCATTGATTTCTCGTTGCAAACTCCCGGCGGCAATGATTTGATTGGGTCCAGGGTGAATCTGAAGTAGAAGCTGCAGCTTATGTGGCAGCATAACCCCCCGGTGACACAAGGTAACCAAGTTTTGGTGGGGATTTCCATTGATGGAACCAAACTTTGGCAACGCTCTTGTGAGCACTTTGCGGTCGGCGAGTTGGGTAGCCGTCTGCCATTGGGTTCATGGGTGCTACTCCAGGGCTCGGAGACCACCCCAATTCTTCGCGACCTGGCCCACCAAGAAAATTTGAACCTTGATGTTTTGGATGTGAATGCGATGCAAGTTTTGAATGAGGGAGGGTATCCCACACCCTTTACGTGTGTGATTATCGCCGACACCAAGGCGCAAGTTGCCCTCTGCGGGTGTCGGAATTTCAAGTGTAATGATCCTTTGGCACCTGTGTGCTGGCTTTGCGGGGGGAACTGTCTTCATTGTTTGGGTGCGTTTGGGCAAGGAAATTCAATTTTGCTCAGGGTTTGGCAGTGGGGGGGGATGACATTGCCAGCAGCCCTCCCTTTCCAAAGACCCCCCGACTTTGGACTCCATGGGGTGCAACGTTTGGTGCATTGTGCGGGCAGTGGGTTGGTTAAGGCTTTGATGCATCACCATGGGTGGACAAAGGGGAGGGCATTGGTTTGGGTGCAGTGGTTTTGGGATGACATCAGGGTTGGGAGCCGTACGGCCACGGCGGCCGATTGTGAGCAAGAGAAGGTGGGAAAGAAGGCCCTGCGTTTGGAGCAAACTGCCGCGGCGGCATAGGTCAAAGGGCAAGGGTGGGATTGCATTGCCGACTACTTGGAGGGGGACAATCTTTTACAAGTCCCGGTGCAAGTCGGGGGGGTTACAATGACATGGACTGCTTGTTGGCGTTTGTGGGGAGAGAAATTTGCAGTGACTTGTGACCTTGTGTGGAAGGAGGGGAGGTTGGACCTTCGCGATATGAATGTGTTGAGAAGTGCTTTGTCCGAGATGGGGAGTGCCCACAAAGCTTGTGGGTTTGTGGTGACCCTGTGGGCCCACCTTTGGGTGGACCACATGTGGGGGATTGCGAGGGGGGTACCCTGTCCACATTCAGTGCTTTTAAGGGTGAGGGGAGGCATCAGTCGTTGAAGAGTGAGATTAGGAAGAGGAGCTTCAAGGGGGGAAGTAAGAAACAGGGGTCTCGCCTACGGGGGGCATGCCGAGCACAGAGGAAGGGGTGGGCCGAAGTGCTTCGGAACGACAACCTGGACTGGGGGTTGTATGCCAAGGGTTTCAACGTCTGGCAGCCTTCTTGGACCCGCCAAGAGGCATATGGGAATGCCAAGCAGTATTGGGAAAGGGTGATGCGTAAGGGGAAGTCGTAGGGTTTCTCGCATGTTTGTCGTACAATCTTACAATTCTATTGTGCATACTCTGGAGGTTTGGTGGTGGAATACCACTTGGACATGTGTGACTAAATGATTGGTACAATGCAAAGAAAGATCCTAGCAATTGCCTCCATGTTTGCTTGCACGCATGGCATGCATTGGACCCGGGATGTGGGTTTGTGTTTGCGTGTAAGGGGTGGGGTGGGGTCAAAAACAGGCATTTATCCTGATTTTGCGTAGGTAAAAGGGGTGTTTTGCGTCCCGAGTGGAAAAAAATGGTAAGTAAAAAGGGCCCTTTACGCACGCAAAAGGGCCCTTTTCCGCACGCAAAAACCAAGTAAAATCCCTGAAACATACTACCGGGCCTCAAAGGTACAAGAGAACACTGCGGGTAGGGGTAGGGGACCACTGTGCGTGTTTCCAACATGAAAGTGGAGCATGGGGGTATTCTTAGCATGCCGGATTTGAATTTCATACTCATTTTTGACCAAAATGATGTTTTTGACCACTTCCTCATTTTTACCCCATTTTTGCGTCTTATTTTTGCTATTTACTGAGAAACATTACTTCGTAGTTACACATTAGCCCTGCCAAATGCACGGATTGCGGGTGTACCATTCCCCTGCGGCACAGAGGCTGTGCAAGCAATTCCCACTCAAAGCAACACTGCGTTTTGGGGCTGGGCTCGTGCGGCCGCACGTCAACCGGAGGATTGGCATGCATCGATTCGAAATCCAGCGGACTTGTCAATGGTACACGAGACGTTGGATGACATCCTGCGGGTAGTTATTAATGGGAGCATCCGTGCGGACGGTTCAATGGTGATGATTTTGAATTACATGTTGGCGCTGACGAGTGCAGATCCTGACCAACTACCTCTCAATACTGATGGAACGACAGAATTGTTCATGGTGCTTGGACCACTTGGAGCTATACTTCTCGCGCCGGGATTGCCAGCATGGCCTACCACATTGAGGACTCAACGTGCAGCCACCTCGGAACGTGAACTTTGCGAGTTTCACTCATCTGTCAAAGATCTCTGGGCCCCTGGAGGTCGGCTTGTGGGTTTGCCTCCGCCACTACCGGTAGCCGTAGCCTCTCCCGAGCGGCCCACAACCGCTTCGAAAGAAAGTAAGCGGCCTAGAGATGTACCTGCCAGCCCTCCCCTGAAAAATGAGAGACGAACAACGGCCCTTTGCACAATGGTCGGAGGTTTGCAGACCATTGGGACGTGGCTGCCGCGAAGGACGCCAAAATTCTGCAAGGCACCCTGAGCTATGTTGTCTGTGCGAACAAGACTCGATTGGCGGATGACAAGTTTGCATTGCCGCAATGTGCACGCGTCCAAACCAAGGAGGCCAAGCAAGACGACTTTGTCCTGTGTGCTGTGTATCGACACCAGAAAAAGCACTTGATCCTCTGCCGACAAACTGAGAAGGAGGTTTGGAAGTTGGAGCCAATTACTCAATATTATATGCGGCAGTTGGTTGCCGTTAAGAAGGGGTGTGACTCTAATGCTGAGCTGGTTGGGCGCCACGTAAATTGGTATTCGCGCAGCCGTAAGTATGTCGCAGGCCAGAGTTTCACCTTTAGTCATGCAGATGCTAAAGCTCAGGCACAATATTTGGCGGACCTTCAAGGGACACCCAGAAAACCAGCTAATCGGAAGACAGGTGCTGAGGTCAAGAGCCCTGTTACACGTGATAAAGCTGCACCTTCCGTTGTGTGAGCACTGTTAAGTGAATTCAGGTCTGCTCCGGACGATTCGGATCGGTCTAAGCAACAGAAAAAACAGGATGTGACCAAGGAAGATCCCTGCAGTAGTTGTACCTCTTTTGAGGCACAAATGTACACAAATAGAGCCCTGATAATGGGGCTGCAGGCGCAGCTTGAAAAGGTCACCATGTGGGTGGAAACTCAATGCGACAATTTTGATTGAAAAAAGTGTAGATTAAGTGAAGGCCCGGCTTTTGCCAATGTACTGCAGATGGATAAAAAGCAAATGAACAACACACCGTGTTTTTTCAGCACAGCACCCAGTTGCCTGTGGTATGATGTCTCCATTTCTGTCATGCGGCGCCACCGGTCTGCCCAAATTACCGGCAGTGTGCAGCTTATTGCATGTGTTTGATTGCAATGTTGTGCGGCGCCACCGGTCAGCCCAAATTACCGGCAATGTGCGTGCACCCCAAGCCATGGAACCTGAAGTACATGAAGTGCAGGCATTGCCCCCCCCCCCCCCCCCACCGTGCACCAAAAATCTGTGTGAACATGCACCACTCCCATACGTGCAATATGTCCAAATAGGTGGGTGATCGTGTGTGAACATACACGTCCAGACAGGCGTGTGATCTCGCATGAGCATGTGCATTTTTGCAAAAAAAACTCGCTAAAAATTATAGTGGGCAGTTACAATACAAGACCTAGTCGCCCGGGCTCAGGGACAAAAAATTATAAGACCCGGGTCTACAGGCAGGGGGGGGGGTCATGCCTTCCTCCCCATGCCCCCACCCTGCACGTGTAGCTCGCTTAACCCGCACACCCCTTGGCACTTTTCACTGCGACTTGCAGGCATTTTGTTTTATGCCGTGGTCGGAAGGTCCCCGACCTAATGTTGGCTAGCTTGGTGCTAAGACTCAAAACTTGCGTGCAGCCTTACGCCGACTTGCTAAGCATGTGCACCCTGCAGGGCCTGCAGGGCCGACGCCGTCAAAATTTACGTACTGCAGGAAAATTTGGCCACGGACCGTAGGGGGTGAGCTCCCCGCGTTCCCCCCGCCCCCCCCCCCCCCCCACGTCCCGCCCGCGTCTAGGGCACCAAATTTGGCCGATTTTGGCGTAATCAAAGAAAACACACACCAAACAACCCTTTGTACCAACCCCCGTTGTTGTGTTGTGTGTTGTGTGTTCTTCGCCTTTATGGAACGATGCGATTGCGATGCGATGGATCCCCAGGTGCCATCAGTTGCAATGTGCGAGCTGTCATACAGGGTTGTGGGTATAAGGGATACCCATGGAAATGGTGGTGGCAACCGCTGCGTGCACGCCTGTGAAAGTTGAACCTCCAACACCATGTACCCCTACACCAGGTGAAACAATGCTACAAACAAGGATCCAGCTGGGCGGGTAGGGTCGGTCATTTACTGCATGCATAATCAATAGCGTAGTAGGAACACGAGCATGGACGAAAATCGAAACACAATACGTATTTGTGGACAGATTCCCATGATCTTTTGAGCTGCTGAGCCCTGCTCGCTTGCTTCGCATTGTGTTGCATGCTTCGTTCTTAATGAACTATGACGTTGCGATCTCATGTGTTCTTCGCCTTTATGGGACATGCGATTGCATGCTTCGTTGTTGCGCTATGACGTCACCATCTCATGTGTTTCATGCATACGTCACCATGTAGATCGATAGTCAAAGTTGCAATGACCTGTCTAACTTGTGCCTTGATTGTGAAGTCATTCATCTTCTGGACGTTCATGAGAGCAACATTCTTCTCTTAGTGTCCAAGATAGATGCTTTGTTCAGAATCGGCTTTTTCTGCTTACATTGCTGCATTGTGTGTCGTGTTGTGTTGTGTTGTGTTGTGTTGTGTTGTGTTGTGTTGTGTTGTGTTGTGTTGTGTTGTGTTGTGTTGTGTTGTGTTGTGTTGTGTTGTGTTGTGTTGTGTTGTGTTGTGTTGTGTTGTGTTGTGTTGTGTTGTGTTGTGTTGTGTCGTGTGCGATGCCCCAAGAAGCATTTGTGGGGGGGGCGAATATTTAGGGGGTTCAATGCCCTCCCCGTGTCCCCCTCGCGTCCCATCCCCGCGTCCCGCCCCCGTCCAGGTCACCCCCGTAGTGACCCTGCACAGTGTCACAGTGTCAATGGCAAGGCAAGGTGCACATAAAGGGGTGCCTGGGACGCAGGGGGGGGTGCAGGGGTGGTAAAACATGTACGCAGCGTTGCAATTCATATGCACCCAACAACATGTTCACTACGTGTAAGATGTTATGGTAGAAAGGACATTGCTCAACACCGCCAAGAAGTGAAACAGTAATAGTGAGTGTGCAAGGACCTTTTGGAGCTACACATGAACCCACATCCGCCACTTGGAAGCCGCTTGCCTCCTCAACTGCTTGTGCAAGAACGGTGACAATCGCATGCAAACCAGCACGTGGGACCAAGTCTCTTGGATATCCACACGAAAAGAGATGAAAGAAGTGGCACCTGGCATCCCAGGTCCACCTCTACCACCGCGCCAAAATGACCACCATACACAATGGAAGACCTTTGCGGAGGCAACCACGGCATAGACACATTGGTAGCGTTTTGGACATGTGTGTACACATGTCCTTCGGCAACGACAAACAACAACAGAAACACAAGCTTCATCATTCCGAGCTACCGGAATGGGGAGAAATATCTGTGTTGTAGCCTTTTTGGCAACATAATTACTTAATTAAATGGGCACCAAGCAACGACTGAAGAACAAAAAGTGAGCATATTCCTCAAAAGGTTCCTTGGGACAATAAATCAACTCAAAATCCAGGCATCAATACACCATCTCTTGTGGCTCTTCCCGATGGGTTGTAGTCAAGGCAAATATCATCATTTTCGCGGTACAGCGGACACGAGGTGGACACGGGGGCGGGACGCGGGGGGGGGGGGGGGGGCGCGGGGGGTACACCCCCCAGCATTGTCCCTCTCCATTTCACCACCCGCAAGGAAGTGGAGAAACATGAGTCCATTTTAGAGCGCCTTTGAGTCCTACTCTCAATGGTGTGTCCCCTCACACCGGCCCCAAGAATATTGAGTGGCCAGCAGATGATGTCCCCTTGCTCGACAACAAACTCTTGCACAGCCGCTATTGTGTGACATGTATGGTGTGGGTCCGTTCTAAGGTTGTCAAGCGTATCCAAACCTCCTCCCTCCCACCTCCCATGCAACATGGTGTCACCAAAAGTAGTGTCATGCATTACGGGCCTTTCAGTCACTCCTTTTGAAGTCTGCACTGGTTGACACACTGCGAACCCGAGACACGCGGCAAGAAAGCCAGTAGACTTCCACTCCCGGTGGAACTACGCCCCGGGCGCATCATGCGCAGCAAGCGCCAAGTACCCATGCTATACGACATACCTGGAGGGCTGACCGTGTCGCTGCCACATCCCCGTCGGGACACATCGGATTACCCCCCAGAACCACACGCGAAAAAACACCGAAAAAATCACATGGCACCTGCACCAAGGTAACACCCAAAAAGACAACCAAGCTACGTGGCAGGCCGCACGCACGGCTAGTAAACCAAGAAAAGCGACACCACAACACGCCACTGTCCCCGTGTGATTTGCATTTCTGACAGCTCGTCCACAAGCTCCCTTCACATAGTGCACAGCCCGCCACCCTCTCCACAAGTGCCGCGATCCGACATCCCACCATGCCCTTCCCCATCAATGGGCATGGTGGGCTGCAGAAATTGAGCCCTGGAAGGTACTCATCCTGGGAGGTGGGGTGGCTAGGCCGTTTGACGCGCTGAGCGACGAGGAGCGGTGGGGTTTTGTAAAATACCGCCACAACTCGCACCACACTTACGTGAACGACCCCCAATGGATGTGTGGAGGGACGGAACCCTGGACGTTGCCTCAGAGCAAGCAAGGCTGGTTCATATGTAGGGACCTCCAAGAGATGTATGATGAACTTACGGACACAAATGAATAGCCACACAATACACAGCGGGTCAGGTATGCACCGGCCCAGTCACCGGTTCACCGCCGAGGACACATCTCTTTTAGCGCAAGGACAATTAATTTGGGAGCAAGTAGAAACCAACACACTTTGTGTACCTGTGTAGCCGAGCGACCGCAGTGGGGCCAGGTAGATGTACATAACGCCGAGAATGATGCTCAGGGGCCTTTGTATGGGGTGCCCGTACACAGCATGAAAGGGTGTGTGCATTGAAACAATGTGTTCCCATGTGCATTGCATTCAGGCATCTGCACATCTCCGCAAACTATAGTCCGCCGACAATGAGAACACGCTGTACTCACACAGGGTTATGGGTGTTTGAGAACGCTTGCTCTTTGTGCCTTCGCTGCGTGTTGCACTACCGTGGATTTAGTCAAGGAAGTGACCGAGAAACACATGAACGCCGCATACTGTCCTGTGTTGTTCACAGTTTTTCTACCCTTGTTATTGCGCTGCTGTGCTTGTCATCGTGGGCAATCTGCTTGGGTATTAGGTCGAAGAGGTGCTGCCCGAGGACTTGCATACGTGAGAGATAGGTCTAGGTCTTCCCTGTGGGGATGGGTTGGTTCTCCAGTAGAAGCTTATGTTGTTGCTATGCGACATATGGGCATAAGCCATGCCAGAACACCAAAAATAGTTGCATATCTAGGTCCCTTGGAAACAGCCGATTTCATGCCCTCCCCGCGTCCCCCCCGCGTCCAGGGCGCCCTCAAAATCTGCAGAAACCAATTATATCCTCAATGAAGTGCAAATGTTTGGGGAGTTTCTTCGGCTCTTCAGCGTCTTCCAAAACACCCTTCTCGAAAGCTTGTAGCAGCATATCCTCTCATGGTAGAAAGGACACTGCTCAACACCGCCAAAAAGTGAACCAGCAACAGTGAGTGTGCAAGGAGCTTTCAATGTTAGACATGGGGCCACATGCGCCACTTGAAAGCCATTTGCCTCCTCAACTACTTGCACAAGAACGGTGACAAGTGCACGAAAAGTGGCAGCATGGGACCAAGCCTCCAGGACATCCACACGAAGAGAGATGAAAGAAGTGGCACTTGGAATCCCACCTCCACCACCTGGGCCACCAAAATGACCACCAGACACAATAATGGAAGACCTTTGCGGAGGCAACCACGGCATAGACACATTGGTAGCGTTTTGGCATGTGTGTACACATGTCCTTCAGCAACGATAAATAGCCACAGAAACATAAGCTTCGTGACTCACAAGGGTCGGAAACTGAGCCACTGGAAGACCCTGCCCACAGCCATTACAGCCATAACAAAATATTGTCATAAGTATCGAAAAGTACAAATCTCCTTAGGGAACGTTTCACAACACGCAACGTTACTCAGGTAACACCGGAGCCCGACCCCCTTACCCCTACCCTCTCTATGTTATTCAAAAAATGGGCGGCAACCAAGCAAAAAAACCTGGCACCAGTTAAAACCATGTTACTCAAGGGGTGCTCGGACCACCCAGCCTCCCTTATGTACCCCAGTAACATACGGTGAAACATTCCCTGATCGTGGCGCACATCGAGAAAGATATTCGCAGAAGCAGCACCCAAATGATCTAAATGCCTATCAGCCTTCGAAATGGAAAAGTTCAAAGATGAGGATCATTGTTGTTTAGCCAGCACAGAAAAATCCCAATCCAGCGAAGAGACCACCTGCTCCAGGGGAATTTCCCAAAACATATCTGACATGTCTTTTTCCACAAAATGTGTGTGGAGGGGTCGCGCACCCATACGGCAAGCCGCCACAAGTTGGTCTCTCACTCCTTGCATGCACGAAAAACCAAAGCCTTCGGCCCCTTCAACCATTGTGCCTACCACGAGTTGTCAGCAACAGGACACACTTTGCACCTACCCTGTAGTGGGTGGCCTTTAAACGACACTATGTCCCGAAAGCGCAGAGCAGCAGTTTTCATTTCATCGGTTTTGCACTTCAGAATGCTGAAAAAGGATGGCGTAAACCACGCCAGTATGTCAGGTGCTGGGCTGTCAAAATTTGCTGCCTCGGGGCTGGGTACATCGTCCCCTGGTGTAGGCTCATCAAGATCCGGCGATGGGATTCGAGGCAAGTCGGCGCTACCCAAAGAGGGCGCCCTCCCCACGTCCTCCCCCGCGTCCTCCCCCGCGTCCCGCTGTACCGTGAAAACGATGATATCTGTCTTGATTACAACCCATAGGGAAGAGCCCCAAGAGATGGTTCGGTGATGGTTGAATTTTGAGAGGTTTGGTTGCCCCACGGATTTTTTTGAACAATATGGTCACTTTTTGTTCCTTCGTCATTGCTTTGTTCACCTTAATTGGGCAAATATTTTGCAAGAAGGCTACATCCCCGGTTGGGCTTCTAACCCCTTTTTTTTTTAACCAACATGCATTCGAGGATCATTTCTTTCTTTCTTTTTGCGCGCCATACTATGTTACCGGATGGGACCAAAACCATTTTTTGTTGTCATGCCTTTAGCTCGGAATGCCACACAAAATTGATCCAACAACTCATCTTCAAAACAAAATATTCAAAAGCTTAGGCAAGGCACACAAAACTGACCCACAAGAGCATGTACGTTGAGTTGGAAGTGCAGTCGTACAATTGGGGAAAATTTCCCTCAATGATCCATGGATCACTTTTGGATCACCACCCTTGAAATCGCCCCCCCCCCCCTCTGCCCAACATCTGCATCAAAAATGATCCGGATCACCTACCCCCCACTGCCTGCCGCACACTGGACTTGACATTAATCACACGACACTCAAAAATATCTTCTACATTGTCTGTCCTGTGGGTGCCTTTTTCTCCCCATACCAGCGGCAGAGTTTTTTCAAGTTGTCCCGAATGTCACTGTGTCGCCTTGTGCCCACATCATCTGCTTGCATCTGTTCCTTTTAGGCCCTCTTTGTGCTTGTCTGCTGCAGCCCTGGACCACACCGGTATATCCACCCGCTGTGCATGCCGTGACTTGGATTGGAGGTTGGCCGGTTTCCGGATCGGGATGTGGGGCGGTGTGGGGGGTAAATGGGGTGGTGCTCTGTGAACCTTGGTCCAATGTATTTTAGTGGTGTTTGAACCCCATGGACCAGCGATCCACAGACCTCCTAACGCACTTAGCTTTTGCATTTGCTCAGTCCCACAGTAACTTTTCCCTCGCTCTTGTAAGGTTCTTTTCGATGCCCCCAGCCTGATGAACCAAATTGCAGAGACCAGTGGGGATGCCATCTCTCGTCGAATGAAAACGAGGACGAATTCCATAGTGGGAGTGGACAAGCCCATTCCATCTGGTCCCTATGAAAAGTTGAAGGACAGGTTCACGAATGGTGATGACGGTGTCGCTGATACCAATGTGGCCATGATCGTCTGCGTTGCCACGGTGTTGTGTTCAATCTGCGCTCTACTTTGGGCGACATCCTATTACGTCCTTGGGGCCGTTTGGACAGGCACAATTTGTGTGACCTTGGGTGCCGTTTGGCTTATTTCTGCCCTTTTCTTCTGTCGGCATGCCAACAGAATACTACTTGCGCGCTGCGTACTATGCTTTGGACTCCCCGTTTTTAGTCTTGGAATCATTTGGTCAGTCGGAGGAATTGAGCTGAGTCGTGGGGCAATCCATTGGGTGATGTTGGGACCGCAACTTGCACTTGTAGCTGGGTATGCTTGTTGCCGCCGCAGGCCATAGGCAGCGCTTGCGTACCTCCCCTCACGGTTCGTGCATGAGATGAATGACTCCATGTGGTGTGTATTGCGACACTTCAACCGACACTCAGGCACTATGTGATGTCCCTGACCATGTCTTTGTTGCAGAAAGGTGCAGCCTTCTGTTCCCTTTTGTTTTGACAAGTGTTCTAAGGGTGTAGCATTGCATGGTTGGTGTGCACGTCACATGGCCCATGGCCCATGCAAATTGCAAAGGCTGCAGGATCATGAGGAGAGAAGTTGTAGGTGAATGGGTGCCCCTACCTGCCAAAAAGAGTTCGGCACCATCACCATGATGGACAATATCCAGAATAACAACGTTGCTGAGCCCGGTCCGCGTATGGCTGGTCAAAGCCTGACTAGAAGATGGCGTGACCTGGCGCGCGTGGAGCGGCGGAAAACACAATCAGCGCCATGTGACTACTGTCGGCAATATAGACCAGCAATGCATCCAGCAACGCTGCCATGCAAGCGGGTGTTTGTACGATTTGGTTTGTAGCATGGTGTGCTGTGGAACGTAAGGCCCATGATCATTGATGCAGAACCCACTGTGGATGAAGTCGAGATGCATTCTCATCTCACTCCACTGTGCATGTTTGCCGGTGCCGCAGGAAACCAGTGTGGCTGCAACTATGCACTTGTGCAGGTGCAACCATTCATGGACAAGAATATCATGATGGATGTTTTCCATGGTGTAGCATGCAGAGCCTGCATGCGCTTAGCTGTGTTGTCTGTGTTGGCACAAGAGACATGCCACACTGTGTGTAATTTAAGGGTCAGTATGTATAGTCGTGCTCTATGCATTGAAGTTCTACTTTGGTTGGCAAACAAGGGTAGAACAAAGGCAGGGTGCACCAAATGGATACAACGAAGTGCAGAGCAACCTGTTTGCTTTTGCAAGTAGTGTTGTGCTCTTGTCAGTAACACGTGCGTCATACCCTCAGCTACATGTTTTGTCAGTTTGAGGGATGACTGTACTCCATTTATCGTGCCAATATTAGTTTTTTGCAAAGGAATTAATTCCCAGTGCAAGGTGTCGTTTTACCGCAAAAAAAAACGCGAAAAATAAGAATTGACATCATCAGCAACAATGGTAACACGGTGTAGAGGTTCAGCTTTATGCACATTGCTTGACTGCACAGGAGGTTCACCAAACACGCGGAATTCTGTGCCCTATGTTGTGCACGTTCCATCATTTGTTTGCGCAGATTTCGCCTCAAGCAAAGTTCTTTGCTCCTCTTGGCGATGGCTGGGTTTCTCTCAGCCATTGCCATCCTGGAGTACTCCGTTGGAGGGCAGCGTTTGACTCCGCAGGAGGAGACAATTCCGGTACTATGGCAAGCACCATTTTACCTCATGAATGTTTTGGCCCCTGGGGGCATCTGTTTTCTTGTGGTTGCCATGGTGCTACACCAGTCAGAGGTGTGGAGCAGAACATATGCAAAACACGTGGAAATGCACACACTAGTCCTTAACCTTATACCATGCACCTGCGGAGGGTGCCCGAGGACTGCTTGGGGCTTTTGCCTTTTCCTCGTCCTACCCATAGAACCCCACACAGCCAATGTGGTGCACGGGTGGTGCCTTGCCCACCCAGTGCGCCCAAACCCTTAAAGACCCCAGTGCCTCTCTAACACACTGGGGCATTTCCTCACGGCCAGCTTCCCACAAAGATCTGAATGTTGCAGTGTTACATAGGGACCTGTGCGGCAACCACGGGGGGGGGGGGGGCGCCGGGACCGGACCCTTTACGCCGACCCCCCCCCCCCCCTCCCTGCTGGGTTTTGGCCCGGAAGTGCCGGACCATGGGCGCCGAAGGTGCCCTAAGGAAATTTTGCTTGACTTAGTAGAGGGTGAAAAAATGGGTTTTCACCCCATGTGCTTATACTCAAAATACTCAGTTTTTTTTAGGAGAACCCACTAGTGGATGAAAAACCAAATTGGACCAAATATGAATACCACCCCTGTGCAGAGGTATGTCAGAGATGGGCCATACCCTAGTGGGTAAAGCAGTGCCTCTGCAACTGGAAGGTCCTGGGTTCAAAAACCAGTGGAGTCAGTCTGCAGGACTGTAGGCAGGATCAGGGACACCATGGGAAAATTTTTGTTTTTGTTTTTTTGCTTTTTTTTGGTTTGACTTTGTCCCCTTTGTTGGGGATCCCTGAGAATGCAGGGGTGATGTAGCATTTCCGCCCACATGTGGGCCCCGCCAATTCTGATTTTGTCCCCTCCCCCCCTTGCTCCTCCAACGGGTTTCGGAACATACATCAACTCTGCCCTGAAAACAAGCATGGTTCGGCCTGGGTGGGGCGCCACTAGCAATAGTGGCCAGGAATTTCAAAACATTTTCTCCAACATACATGCTTCGAAGTGATTAGCGTGATGAGGCGGTCATTTTATGCCATATTTGTCAGGGTATGAAGCCTGCCACCCCCCCCTTTTCTTGGCTGCCCCCCTCCCCCCCCCCCAGACCCAGCCCCCCCACCCACACCCTGAAAGTGGTCCGAGAGTGGGAAGGATTCGGCGTATGGCCCGATGCTACGCCCCCCCCCCCCCGTGGCGGCAACACCGTTGGAGAATGTTCAATGTGCAGAATCAATGCCCTGCTAAGCTGGCTTGCCACACTGGCGTGCCACAGTACTTTCTCCCCATGGGGGGCTGGCTGTTAAGATACCCGACCCCAACAGTCCCCCCCCGCCCCCCCTTCCTCCCCCTCCCCGGGCCGCTGGCTACCACATGAGTCCTAAACATTATTTGCTAGAGTCTTGGCGCCAAAGGCGCCGAAAATGCACAACCGAGAGGAAAACTTTTGTTCATCACATCCCAAATGACCCAGTGTTTTGCCTGTATTTGTGTGTGCAGATGTCTTCCTACTGTTGTGCTTGGTGTTCTGAACAAGAGAAAATGAGGCAGG
Source organism: Eutreptiella sp. 'Long Island Sound 2002' (assembly GCA_964036045.1). NCBI lineage: Eukaryota > Euglenozoa > Euglenophyceae > Eutreptiales > Eutreptiaceae > Eutreptiella > Eutreptiella sp. 'Long Island Sound 2002'. Next base: position 8,081,516 of record OZ038382.1, on the reverse strand, counting down.
TGTTTCAAATGTATAGAGCAGGCTGTGAACTTGGATCCTTGTTCTTGTGATTCCAACACACATACTACTCGGGTACTGACCATCTCTGACATGCTAAAGCTTCTAGATGGCATACAAACCAAGAACCAACATTTTTTGTCCAAATTCGTGTTGTGGGTTTCGGTAGTCGTGAATAGACAAGCAGTACTAGCAGTTGAAACAGCAGCAGCAGCAGCAGCAGCAGCAGCAGCAGCGTTACATCCTGTGTTGCATGCCGGGAAAGAACCGGGGGGGAGGTCAGGTGCCCTTAATACCACAAATACCACCTACCCGCCCCCGCCCCCCGGCCGCTGCCCCCCCCTCCCCCACCCCCGTCCTCCTCCAGCCACCACGACCCTGTTCGGGTCTAATATTTCAACCCTCCATGCTTCTTCCACAAGCTTGGGGTGCACTATTTGCGTACTTCCCGGGAGTGCCATGCGCGCGCTGAGCACATTTTCACCCCTTTTTGTGTCCCAGGGTCCCTACCCCCCATTTTCACCAATATGCTTGACACTAAGCCAATTTGTTAACGGCGGAAGCGCCGTAAAGTTCAGGGGCACACGGGGGGGAACAAGTGCAGCGAAGAATGATAAGAATTTTACGGCTGAAGCGCCGTAAAATTTACAGCCCAAAAATGAAATCTGCCACAACCAAGGACTCCAACCTTTTCACCCCATGCAGCAAAAACAGTAGTTCAGACTGGATCTTCCAGTAGAAATGTTGCCCAACCAGTCGTTTGAAACGCCGTCTGCCGTGCGCAACACGCTGCGTGATGTCAACCATCTTACCCTTAACACGGCAACCATTTTTGACCGCCGAAATTTTTCTGCACCAGCAAATCGCTTTGGAAAAAAGAAATTTGTTTGCTGGTCCGGACCCTAGTGTGCCATTTGTCAAACTGTAAAATACATCCCAGAAATCACGGCAACTTTAAAAGCTTTGACCAGTCGTGCAGACCAAAAAGTGGTGGTCTCCGTTTCTCCGTTTTTACCCGACCAGTAAACATCCTGTATGACACGTTAATGACGCAAAAATTTTACGGCGGAGGCGCTGTAAAATTTTACGGCGCTTCTGCGGTAAAAAATTTACAGATAAAGCGCCAGACATTGGACCACAGGCTGTGGCCCATGTTGCAAAATGTTGTGCTACAAACGTTTGGCTGTGCATAAGCCACCGTACAGCCAACAAGGGCACACGAGCGTTTGTACCTATCATGCACCATGTAAGCATACATCATGGGAGATCTGAGGGAGACCTCACAACGGTTTGCCCGCATTCACACTGGTATCCAGATGTTATACTCACTGATTTTGGAGTGGTTTGAAGCGGGCAGCAGCAGCCTGGAATCGTCCCAAGTGGGGATCCCCCCCAGTCTCAGTGCAGTGCCCAACATTCCTAAATCTCTTGTGTCTGGCGGGTGTCACCACAATGGGGTTTTTGTGGCCCTGCCTGTCACCAGCCCCAACGAGAAAACGTGCCCACCACCGCCATGGGTCACTTGTGAAATCTGAGCCTATATTTGTGCTGCAAACATGTGTGTACAGTGTAGCTGAATGGCTGGTAGCTCGCATTTCTGATTGCCCCCCCCTGGAGTCACACATTTTGCCACAATGATTGCACCTTTTTCAACATTTTTGTGATCTTTATGGATTTCTATGGTGGTAGAAGGGGTGCTGCACACTTCTGTCCCACCTATGAAATTGCAGTGATTTCACAAGTGACCCATGGCGGTGGAGAGACGTTTTCTCGTTGGGGCTGGTGACAGGCAGGGCCACAAAAACCCCATTGTGGTGACACCCGCCAGACACAAGAGATTTAGGAATGTTGGGCACTGCACTGAGACTGGGGGGGATCCCCACTTGGGACGATTCCAGGCTGCTGCTGCCCGCTTCAAACCACTCCAAAATCAGTGAGTATAACATCTGGATACCAGTGTGAATGCGGGCAAACCGTTGTGAGGTCTCCCTCAGATCTCCCATGATGTATGCTTACATGGTGCATGATAGGTACAAACGCTCGTGTGCCCTTGTTGGCTGTACGGTGGCTTATGCACAGCCAAACGTTTGTAGCACAACATTTTGCAACATGGGCCACAGCCTGTGGTCCAATGTCTGGCGCTTTATCTGTAAATTTTTTACCGCAGAAGCGCCGTAAAATTTTACAGCGCCTCCGCCGTAAAATTTTTGCGTCATTAACGTGTCATACAGGATGTTTACTGGTCGGGTAAAAACGGAGAAACGGAGACCACCACTTTTTGGGCTGCTGTAACGGTCGTTCCTTTTTGCGTTTTCATGATTTTTGGGGTGTATTTTACTGCTGTACAAGTGTAACACAGGGCTACGGACAGGCAAACAAGTTTCTTTTTTCCAATGAGCTTTCCTGGTGCACAAAATTTTCAGATGGGAAAAAAAGGTTGCAGTGATAAGGGTACAATGTTGAGTGGCACACAACGTGTTGCGCACGGTACCTGTTGCGTTCAATTACAGATTTGGGCCATGTTTCACTATGCCAGTTCGTTTTCCAGTGCTGTTTTTGACAGGTACAGTGAAAAGGAGAGCGTCCTGGATTGTGGCATTTTTCATTTCTGGACCGTAAATTTTACGGCGGATCCGCCGTAAATTTCATGATGTCGTTGACAGGCCTGTGGTGCACGTGGTGCACGCCATTCAGGCGGTTTTTTTCAAATTTACGGCGCCCCCCTTTTTGGGGGGACTCCCGGGAAGTATGCGAATAGTGCACCCCAAGACAAGCCCTGCCCCAGTGGCTTGCCACACTAGTCTCGTACGTTGGTCTGACACACTAGTTTGCCACTGCCATAGGGGGGGCACCTCACGCGGTACGTGCGCGGCGCGGCTATTGGGCCCGCAGGCTCAGAACCGGCTTTGGTTGGCTTGTGTGGTGATGGGTATATTGACTTCTTTGGGCGGCATATTGTATTGCTTTGCCCTCTGGATTTTCGTCACGATGAATGTGCCTCCCTCTCCTGAACTACCCCACTCGTGAAGGATGACCCCCTGGGCCAACCATTTAAACCCCACCAACCATCTAAACCCCTGGGCCAACCATTGCAACCCCTGGGCTAACCATCTGAACCCCTGGGCCAACCATTTAAACCCCTGGGCCAAGGGGTGTTTACGCATTTTTTGTGGCCACTGCCCTTCAGGGCCATTTAGGGAGGGAATACAAATCAGGACGTTTCGGGTGTACTCGTCGCAAACGCAGTGCAAGTTGTCCCCCCACACAATCCACACTGCCTAGCCTGCGACACGGTCCACGTCCGCCGTTGGGCACACTTGTCTGTCACACTGGCCTGCACTGCGCCTCCACAAAATTTGGCGCGAAACATTAGTACTATGGTCTCCCCAGCCCCCCGTGTCGGGTGCATGGGGCGATGTGCATGCGAAGAGCAGAAATTGGGCAGTTTTCAGGCCCCTGCTTGTAGGAAGCCAACACTTGGCCCTTTAAAAGTAGGTCCAGTTGAGGTGTTGCGTGTCTCTGGCGTCCCTGCGACCTCATCGAAGTCCATGAGCTGAGCTTCGACAAGGGACAAGGCAGAGGGGGTGCCGTTTCGCGCAAGGCTGCGGCATCCTCCCGACATATTGTGGCCGGACCCCAGAGCCCAGATTCTGAGTGGCCGGGTCTTTGCTAGCCCTGCACCCACCTTCTCAAAATCAGCGCATGTGGGTGACACATGTTTTGCGATTGTCAGCATTGATTACACCCAGCCCCCTGCAGTTGAGAGGGACTTTGAGGGACATCCGCACCATTCAGCCCGTCAGTCCCATGATGACTCCTTTGTTTTGTTGCGGCCTAGGAATACAGAGAACTGCTGAAGCAGACCGTGGCCCACGCAGACAGCCTGAGCAAACAGCTTGCGGATGAGCAGCGGAAGGGCGCATTGGAACGGAAGCTCACTCACAAATTCATCTCCAATTGCTTTCCTGAGGTGTGCCAGCGGGGCCGCCTCATCCCCTTCTGCTTCCTTTTCGATTCAACCCCCCTGCACACACGCCGCCGTGCCCGTATCAAGTATTTGTTGGCCACCGTGAACACAGCCAAATTGGGCATGGAGCATGCACCATCACATTTTCCTTTGACTCGGGAAGTGTCCGGTCAGACGGGGAGTATATTGCAAAATTGGGGCATGTCTAGGCAACCACGGTTGTTGGCCTTTCTTGTCAACACCGTGTATAAGGTGCAAACCACTACAGCTCCTTTGCTCATCCCACAAATTAAAGATTTCGGAGGTGTGGGAGTACTACCTATAACACACACCCTCTTGCGTTGGGATGAATGTATCCCCAAGCAATCATGGATCTAGTATGCACGGGACCACATTATTTAGCCCCCTGCCCCCTTGTTATCCCTTTTGGGTCAGCGATTTCACTTCCCTGTCAGTGCACCAGGCCTGTATCTTCCGGCGATGTCTTTGTGCCCGAGTGGCAATTTGTACCTCCGATTAACATCAAATGCCCCGCATGGTGTTGCCTCAATTCGCATAATGGATACACAGCACATACTGCAAACTCGTCATGTGCACTGTGGTTAAAAAAGCTGTGTACCCCCTAGGACGGATTGCCTTGCTTTGGAAATATTTGGCTATGTGTTTGCTTCACTTGGGATATCCAATACGATGAGTCATCGGGACTATAGACTGCAAGTACGCAATGAACCGGGTCGGTGGTCACAAACTCCATGGTAAACATTTGAGGTCGATGGATTGTGTGCTATTGTCGTGCATTGCAAGGAAGGATATGAAGTGGGCAAGACACACAACAAGAAGAACCCATGAAGTTTCGCAATCTGTGGTGAGTGTGATAGAGAAAATTCCGGGGTGGCTCCAGGAGGACCAGGCCCAACTGCGCCTTGCAGGGTATACGTGCCCGCCTACTCCCTGTCTGTCATGCTTTTCTCTCGAACCCCCATGGACGGGTGAGTGGGGGATTTGACCCGTCCTACGACCTAGCAGGGTGGTCCTTTGCCACGATAGTCCCATAGTACATATAGCTGGGGCAGAGCTAATGAGGTCCAGTCTAGGCTGGCAGTTTCCCCGCAGTCTGGACCGAGTGGCCGGCATGGGCTGGGTCACAGGTCCTCCTCCTCCTCCTCCTCCTCCTCCCAACACTCTGAGGCTGGTACGACTAGCTGTAGAGGGGGTTGTAATGTCGGACCTCCTCCATGGTGCACAGTCCAAGGCCGGCATAGGCACATTGCGCCTGCAAAGTCAGTAGAAAGTGAGGTGTTCCGACTTACTTTTCAGTGGGTCAAAAGGAATGTCAGAGTGATGCCGGAAGGCAAGGGTAAAGCGATTGAAGTCTTCACAGGACCTGATTGGCGCTGCAGCTGGGAAAGTGGTGTGGTGAAGGGTTGGGACGATGCTTGACAATGCATTTAACAACACAGTTGACAAGAGGCTCACTCAACTACCCCATTTGCGAAACCTCCAGGGCCCTACTTGTCCTCCAAACTTGACGCAGGAACTGGGGCCTCCATTGGAGATGTTTGTGGTCCCCTCTGTTCTTCAAGACCCCCAGGGACAGGGTTTGTAAGGGTGTATAGGGTCGTGAGGGGATACAAGGGGGTGGCTGGTCAGCTGCTATGTTGATGGTAGGTTGGTGGTTGTGTCAGGTAGATGATTGGGTTTCCTTCGGTTGCTTGCATTGGTTGGATGCATTTGTCCACGAAGTGGCTCGCATCTGTACCTGCGCACGCATCAAGTCTGCAGCTGTGCAGGCAATGGGTCTCCCAATGTCCATGGTGATTGGTTGGTTGGTTGGACTGCTGGAAGACTGTTGGCAGACTGGCGCTGGTACCGAGTCTTTTAGTTGGTTGGTCGGGTGGTTAGCAGGTTCGTTGGCTGCTGCCAGGTAGTGGTTGTTTGGTTTGCCCAGCTTGGTTGGTTGGTTGATTGGCTGATTCTGTTGGGGGCTGGGGGGCTGGTCGATTGGTTGACCAGCTGGCTTGGTTGCATTTTGTGGGTGCTTTGGGCTGTTGGCTGGTTGCATTGGTTGGGGCGGTTAGGCTGATTCGTTAGGCCGTTTGTTGTTGTTGTTGTTGTTGCGGTGGTCAACTGAGCTGTGGGGATAGTCTTTGTTAATCAAAATATTTAGTTGCGCTGGCAGCATGGTGATTGCCGAATGAGTGCAGTGGTTGTTCTTGAAGGCTGGACGTGATGTATTCGCTTGTGCTCGGCCTTCGGTTGCCTTCTTCTTTTCTTTTTTTTTTCTAGACTGTTTTTCAGGACAGACTTTTTTCCTCCAATTGAAAACGGTCAGCCCCTGACCGGCGCTTACTGGCCAGCTGGCAGCGATAACCGGCCCACTCTTCCTACCCACAACAATACCGTCAATTAAGCGTCACCCATTGTCGGTATCTTGCCAACTGTTGTCGGTGACTGACCAATTGCTGTCGCCAACCGCCAATAGCGGTGCCGTAATTTGCACGCTGTGGGTTTCCTCATGCACTGGTCCCACATTTGGTTCTACGTTCAAGAAAGTCCTCCTTCTCTTGCCTCTGATTTGTCTCGTCACTCTCCTACCATGCGTTTCCTGATCCCCCCTTGCCCAGTGCGTCGTTCACTGCCATTGCAGACCATTTCCGAAAATTTGACCGAGTATTTTCGGAAGGTTGCTGAGGGAGAACCCGATGAAAGCCCCAGACAATCGCTGCACCAGAAAGTCACCAAAACACACAGGCTGGTGGATCGGTGCCTGACAACTGAAAGCTTCTTCAGCACCCAAACGTCGGGGGCCGTAGGGAGTTACCTCTCCACGCTTCTGGGGCAGGCGCACCCGTTTGCCTGCATTCTGTTTGCGGACATCGTGGGTATGCCCCAGCCCAACCCTTTGAAAGTCGTCACATTTTTCTTTCGGTTTCCCCAACGACTGCCTTGTGCCAACATTTGCCCCAGTTCAAACCATCAACCGGAGGGCGCTTGGCGGTCGGTGATCGACGGTTGATGGCAACGGCAATGGTGGTTCGCAGCGGCCCACAGCCTGGCGCCAGTTGTAATGTACCTGACGGTCGTTTGGGGTTGCCAAACCGCACTGGATGGTCTGCCGACGCTGTTGACGGGCGCCCCTCCACCGTTAGAGGTTGCCACATGTCGGTTTCGTTGGTGTTGGCCATTTTTTTTTGCTGATGTTTGAAGCATGTGTTTGCTAAGTGGTGCACCCACCCTCTGCCCACGGGGGGGATGTTTTCAGGGGAGGTGGGTCAGTCCCATTTTCTTCACGAATGTGGAAGTTGGCTTTCTTGCTTCTTGGGTTCTTGGGCTTCACCTACATGAAGGCGGGTCGGGACCCAAGCCCCAGCCCCAGCCCCAGCCCCCGCCCCATCCCTCATTCTATCAGACTACCCGAGTAAGTCACCCGAGTAGGAGGTATTGTGTAAGCTGCCCATCTGGCTACAAATTGGTGCCCTGACGAAGCGGGGGCCCCTCAGGAGCGGTGCTTGGTCCCCGTGGGGCGTGATGAGCAGTGTGACAAAGTGGCTCAGTCCCCCTCTCATGGAGAGGCGCGGGTAGTGGTGAGTCCTCCTCAGGTGCGGTGCTTGGTCTGCCTGAAGTGCGGGTGAGAGCAGCAGTCCGATGAGCCAGCGGGGCTTTGGTTTGGTTTGCTTGGGTCAACAACGAGAAGTTCGCACAGGAGAGAGGTTGAATGAATGACGGTAGTAAGGGTGACGTAACAGGTGCCATGTCAGGCTTGGGGGCGGGACGGATGCCCACGCTGTAAAGCGGAGACCCAAAGCCCCAGCCCCAGCCCCAGCCCCAGCCCCATGGGAGCAGCTCAGTCCATCTTCTCTGTCGTCTGTTTGTCCTTTTTCGTCCCTTTTTGGGGCAGTAAACCAGTTTTATGCGCCTTCAGCTATGCACTGGCCGCCTGGTGTACCCCCCGAGGGTGCCCAGCCGACATAGCCCAGGGTGTCCATACCGCTTGGTCCCCTCGGGCACTGCACCGGGCCACCCCCTCACCCCTGACCCCCATGGCATCGTGGGGTGGAAGGCCCTCATGTTGTGTAGATTTGTGTTTTGCTTCGTGTTGAGTCGGTCAGTCTGTCGCTTCAGTTTTGTTTGAAGTTGTACACTGGAGAATGGGGTGCAGATCTGAAACATGGACGCGGTACGCACCTTGTAGGACCGGTGCTATGCGCACAAGAGTCCAAATTATTTGAGGCATCGTTCGCCTCAGTGGGTCTCTGTCTTTTATCCTGGTCACTTTGTCCCTGTCACTGTTCTTTTTCCAATTTTGCGCCGGCATCCCCATGCTTCTGCCCCATGCGTGTTCATTTATTCTGCGTCCCTAGCCATGCCCTGCTTTCCATTGTCTGGCTTCATTGTCTCAGGGTTTACGGATATGGCCTCAAGAGTGTCTGCAGTGCAGGTGGTCCAATATCTGGACACACTGTTTGGCCAATTTGATTCGGTATGAGCCCTCAGCCAAACCAAATCCCTGAAGTGTACTGCAAGAGCGGAGGCATACTACACTGACGCACCCAGGCGCGCCACAAATCACACAAACTTGTTCACAAAAACGTTCGGTGGCACACCTGTTGTCTGATCCATCCCGGGGTCGTTTCCCCTCGAAATCTGGGGCTGGCAACAAAAACCTGTGCATGTTGATCTGTTGACACCACCGCTCTCTGTAACGGAGAGACTACGGCTTTGGTTCAATGTGCACAGCACAACTGCGAATCTCACATGGGGTTGCCTGCCCCTCTTCGGTTCTTTTTGTGTTTCGCTCTGTCACGCGTTCTGATTGTAGGCGTCTTGTATGACAGACTTCTCATCACCTCATGGGTAGTGTGGATTGGACGATAAAGGTTTGTTGGAGCACAATGTGGGGCAGGCCAGGTGTAAATGCACGCCTGGTCTGCCCGCCGAAGGAAAAGAAACGCGTTTATGCGTTTATTTTCGCGATTTTCACCGTTTTGGCCCCGTTTGGGCCGTTTATTGATGTTTATTCATGTTTTTTTGTTTTTTTTGTGTGTTTTTCAAATTTTTTTGAAAGGTTTACGTGGTTTTCATTGGCTATTGCGTTTTTTTTGATTTTTTGTTTAATCTAATTTGTCACAGAATTCACTTGTCAGATGATTTTTCGAGGTGTTTATGAGTGTCGCCACTGTCTTCAACAACAGTACACGGTCCAATGGTTACGTAGAGAATATACAAAGTAGAAACTACAAAGCATAAAGTATAAAGTAGGAAGTAGAAAGTAGAAAGTAGAAAGTACCAAAGGAGAGATAACGAAACGATCTGCGAAGAGCACTAAGGTTGCTAAGTGTAGCATTCTTCTCATGTGCATGGAGTCCCTACACGTGCACGCATATGGGGTCAAGCTTGTGGAGTAGACGTTCAAGTAGGGGTCTGTGGCGCTAGTCGCGTTCTTTAACAAGGGTGTCCAAATTGGGGAAACGAGGTTGCGAGAGCACCGCAGGCATAACGTTTGGGACTCTTTAACAAGGGTGTCCAAATTGGGGAAACGAGGTCGCGAGAGCTCCGCAGGTATAATGTTTGGGACGGGGTCGTAGGCAAGGGTCGGCACACACTTCATTAGTAGGAATTTCTCGGGTCAAAGCTATACCAGGGGTTTAGGGCCTAGAGGAAAGGGTGGGAATGGGTGGCTCGTACAATCTTCTCGTTTGTCCCTCTCACTAGCATCTTGTTATGCGTCCCGTTTGGGTTCGGCGCGCCGACGTAAGGCAAATGAGTGCACCTGGACTCCGTTGCCGATGTGGTAGCTCATGTGAAGCGCAACGGTACAGACATCTTTCACACGTAGGTGACCGGTGCCGCTAACAAAGCAGCTACCACCAAGGGATGGCAGTTCTCTTTTGAAGATGAGATCCCACATCCACCCCTTATGCCCCCCCCCCCCCCGAGCAGGGCACCAGCGCCAGTGTCCTCCTTCTTCCGCCCTATCTCTTCTCTCCCCACATGTGCCTGCTGTGGCGACAAACTACTCCGGGATATCCTCACTTGCAAGAATTGTAATCACAAGGTTCATGCCTTGTGCACGCAGCGCGGTCATTGCTTCAAATGTGTATGCCGTGTGTGCAATCAACCACCTTGTTCTGACATGCGGGCATGCAAAACATGCAAGCATCTGGTGCATACCACATGTGCAGTGCACGTCGCCTTCCGTCTGGAGGTAGTATGCAAAGCATGCACACCCCGGCCACAGGAGCACCAACCGCCCGCCAAGAAGGAGAGGCGTTGGTTCCAACCCGCATGGCAAGCCGGCCGCCCATGGCTGCAACATGCCAATGGGGTGATGTGGTGTGCTGCCTGCTAGGAGTACCCGTAGACCGGTTTGCAACAGTGTTGGCTGACTGGCAACAGACAATTACGCCGTAGGACCGTGGAACAACACGGCAACTGGGGCTTGCACTGCAAGTCCTTGGCATTGTGGGAAAGTGGTGGGACCTCAACCACCGTTATAGGAACCTTGCCGGCGCCCATCCGCCAGGCCATCAACGGCCTCTTCCAATTGGTATATCGCATGGCGAAACGCGGTAGCCCACTTGCCTACATACCCGGCGATGTGGAGGCCCTAATGTTAGGTGGCGGCACCGTTACACCGTCCTACCACTCTTGCTCCTCGGTGCACCAGATTGTGCATGCAATCGCCGCACCCATTGGCTTCGTGGAAGGTGAGGCCATTGAGACCTCGCTGTTCTTCGCGCTAGCCTCCGACAGCTCCACGGATCGGCCAGCGAACAAGCAGGAGCTCGTCTACACCCGAACGCTTCGCGAAGGCCAGGTCTGTACTGCCTTTTTGGGCTTGTGGGAACTCCGGGATGGCACAACACCCAGTATTGTTGCTGCCTACAAGCAAACCATGCTGAAGGCAGGAATGCCCGTCGAAAAAGGGGTGTCCCGCATGTTCTGATACTGTGCTGACGGTGCCGAGGTCATGCAGTCCACCGGCAATGGCGTGGCCGGCCTGCGGATGAAGCTGCAGGCGGAAGTTCTTGGCTACAGTGTGGTCGTTCCGATGCACACACAACTCAACGTTGCACACACATCTGTGTCACACAGATGTCTGCAGTCTAGCCGAACCGTCAAGACCTTCGTCCGAGAAGATGGACACCCAAAACGGCGCAGTTTCGCAAGTTGTGTTGCCACACAGTGTGGGTGATAGTGACACTCCCCGACACAAACAAGGTGGCACTGGCAATAAATTAAAAGAAATACGATGCGCCAGCCAGTCACAGGGACCCAGACACACGGGTGGAAAAAAAATGACACTCACTGTTCTCAGAGGTGACCCCCCCCCCCTGCCCCATATCCTCCACTTTGCACCCCCTCTGTTCTCCACAGATTTGTGTAGTCTGCCCATAGGCGCCGACGTGGAGACCCCCGACTCTAACGACAACGATTTAGATCGGCATCGGCGACCATGGCTCCTCGGTGTTCAACACGCCAGCCTCGCCGAACGGGACGCCGACTCGGCCGAATGGCCTCCCGACTTTTAGTGTAGGAAGATAGGAGTGTAGGAAGATAGGAGGAGGACCAGGGCTCGTTCCGGACCCCACCCGCACCCAAAAAACAGAAAATTTTCGACGCGAACTAGCCCTCCGAGAAGTGGTTACGACTTTGCATCTTTGCTTTGTGGATGGGTTGTGTTTGCACGCTTGAGAAAGTAAGGGAATTGGCAGGTGCAAGGGACAACAACAAGCATCCAGCAGCCAACAAAAGCCCAGCTAACAATCTTGTTACGAAAAATGATTTACTAAAATCGTTTTTTGCCATACATAAACCTTTTGGTCGAAAATCCTTTCACCAAAATCAAAAGCTGTGCACCCAAGCCAATGTCTTTTCACTAGAATTTAAACCTTTTTACCAAAATCAAAACCCACGAACACAAATGTTTGACCAAAATGCTTTTCTCAAAATGAAAACCTTTTTACCAAAAATAAAACTCTTTTACCAAAACCAAAAACATTTTACCAAAATGAAACCGTCTTTACCAAAACTGCCTCTTACCCAATCCAAAAATTTTGTTGCAAAATCTTTTTAGCAAAATCAAAACCCATTTCTCCGAAATTAACATCTTTTACTTAAAAGCAAAATCAAAGTCATAAAGTTTTTACCGATCCTTTTCACCAAATCCGTTTATTAAAAAAGACAAAAAAAACTTTGCACTCCTCAGCCCGCCAGCCCGCCGAGACCCCTGTCGGCGGGCGTTTACACCCGGCCTGATGTGGGGTTTCACGTCAAACAAGACACGGAGTCGGAGTCGGTATCGGTGTCAGAGTCGGAGTCGGAGTCATAGATGAGTCACTGGCTAATTCACATGGCTTTCTGCAACAGATCCGCTGTTGGAAGTGGTCCCAAGCACCCACCACGTTCCCATCACCATTCGTGGCAGCCATCAGAGGAGGCTCAGCACCGATTCCCCGGGCATAGCAGGGACTCCACACAAAAACGTGGGCTTGCCCTTTTCGGGGATGGTTCCCCAAACTGCACAACAAAGGGCAGGGCTCAGAAGTACCCAGTTTGGGTACGTTTAGCGGAACACTATCCGGGAAATGGGCCAAGGTAGGAAAAATGGGGGAAAATGGTGGTAAACGAGGGAAATTCAGATTTCTTGGTGGAAAAATGGGAAATTTATGGGCTGAAAAGGCCAAAAATCAAGGTTTCGGTTGGCAACGAGGCTGTAGGGGGGGCGCATTGGTGAAAGCTCCCGAGGAAAAATGGGGAAAAATGGGGGAAAACGGGGGAAAATGGGGAAAAATGGGGGAAAATGGGGAGGAAATGGGGAGGAAATGGGAGGACAAATGGGGGAGTTTTAGATTGCTTAATCGCAAAGCTGTGTGGAGGGCATGACTTTCCCCTTTGTGCCCCTGCCCATCACAGTTTTGATTTTTTTGCATGATATGGAGCACCTTCGTGAATGGAACAACGTGAAGTACGTTCCGATGAAGGTGCTCCGTGACCCCAATAGGAAGTGGCTGTCCGCCGGATGGCTTTCCAAGCAGGTGAAGAAACTGGACCTGCAGCAGTTCAAGCCCTCACAGATTGGGCTGACCACCGGTTCGGGTGAAGGAGGTCGCACAGGAGAATATTTGAAGCTTGAGGACGCTCTACTTTGCCTTCCCCACCAGAAGCTGGCCGACTTCCGGAAAACCTTTCAACTGGACGAGCCACAACAGGTTGTTGCATATTCACTGCCGTATGCCTGTTCATTTGTTTGTGTCCTCCTTTGTTTGTATGTGTTTCCTTGCCCGTTTGCAGGTCGCACCACCAGAAGTAGCCACACAATCAACAGATGACAGTGATGCTCAACAACAGCCAGAAGCAGAAGCGTCGACTGAAAATTCCACTGAAATTCAGGTTGCCTGCCACTGTTGCACACATTCTGCTCTTGTTTGCACTCTCCCGGGCGCCTGATCATTTGTGTCTGTGTGTAATGTGCCCCATTGTTGTGTTTCTTTGAATGTTTGCAGGCCACATCAAGGAGTCAATCAGAAAAATCAACAGATGACAGTGATGCTCAACAACAGCCAGAAGCAGAAGCGTTGACTGAAGATTCCGCTGAAATTCAGGTTGCCTGCCACTGTTGCACACATTCTGCTCTTGTCTGCACTCTCCCGGGCGCCTGTTCATTTGTGTCTGTGTGTAATGTGCCCCATTGTTGTGTTTCTTTGAATGTTTGCAGGCCACATCAAGGAGTCAATCAGCAGAACCAACTGGACACAGCGATGCTCAACAGCAGCCAGAAGCAGTAGCAGTGTCCCAGGATTCCACTGAAATTCAGGTTTGTCCTTGCCCCCGCAGAAGTTCTGGGGTAGTTGACGCTGGCCTGTGCTGGATTTGAAATAAGTGACGCTAGATTTGCGCTGGATTTGCTTGTTCTCGACAGCATGTCAGGCAATAAACGCAACTCAACATAGAAAAAAAGCGGAGGTGTAGTGGTGTAGTGGTCAACACCCTTGGCTCTAGAATGTATAGCGTAGGTTCAAATCCTGCTGAACACATGTTTTATTGGGTAGCACTGACCTTTCACCCCCTGTCACCCATTTTTGCAGGTCACTCCTCCAACAACTCCGAAGGCATCAAATTCATCAAAGCAGACCTCCAGAGCCTTCTTCCTGCCAAGGCAGCCCCTTCTCACATAGGCAAAGCAACTTCTGCAGCGTGCAATTGACAGTATTTGCCACGACCTGCTGAAACGGAATCAACTGCGTGCCTCTGATGAATCCATGGTGCAGCAGAAAGTGTACAGTGCGCTGTCAGAGCTGCTGCCTGATGATGGCGTGACAATTGTCCTGGATTCCACATCAGAGATGGGTGGGGACACAAAGCCGTTTGCAATCCTGGTGGTGACCAGCCGCCATGTCTACCTCGTCGACGTGCTGTTTCTCGACGAGAGCAATGCTGCCACATGTGGACCTGAAGTCCAGAAATTCGTGATTGATTATCTCCCCTCCCTCAGGGACCATGTCGTTGCCGTGTCCACAGACAACCATCCAGGGATGGCACAAGTATTTGCGGATCATTTAAAACCCCTGCTCCCCCATGCACACCATCAGCGGTGCGTCGGCCATGTCCTCAATTTAGTCGGGGGAGACTTGCTTGGTGCTGAAATTCTGAGTGATGTAAAGGAGTTGCAGAAGTTAGTGCGTAGCTTTTTGAAAGGAAAAAAGAATGTTGCACGGCGACGTAGGCTTAAGAAACTGGGACACGGTGTGCCCCCTGTTCCTTGCGCCACTCGCTGGAACAGTTGGTATGTGAACGCGGTGTGGTTGAATGCCAATCTAGCAACTCTGAGGGCATTTGTGAACATGGAAATCCGTAACGGCGCGACAAATGTTCAAATGGTGCAAGTCAAGGAAATGTTGGATGAACACTTTTCAACCTTGACCGTCAAGCTAGCATTCATAGTGCATCGTGGCAAACCGGTGTTTGATCTAATTCACGATGTGCAGGTTGCCGTGGCGCCAAAAGCAAGTGATGAGCATGGTGCACGGCGGCCACAGATGCACAGGGTTTATAATCAGCTAAAAAAATTGCATGCTCAATTGTCAGACACCTCCTCCTTTGGCGCTTTTGTTGATGATGTTTTCAAAGCCCTGTCATCCAAGGACCGGGAGCCGTATAAGAAGGGTTTCATCATTGCTACCCATGCTGCGGCAGCCAAAGTGCAAAAATATCTTGCACTATTGCCCTTTGCCAAGCATGCCAGGGTATTAGACCCGCGACAAAGACCCGTCCTTGAGTCTGAGGATGGTATGGGTACCAATATTGTTGTGCACAAATGTCTCTTTCGCACAGGTGAGGTCACTCCTGCACTTCAAGTGGAGTGGGATGCTTATTGGAAGTTACCACCGGTGGTTGCAACAGACAGGTTCAGCATTTTGGATTGGTGGGAGGGAGTTTCGCCCACTTTGCCCATGTTGTCAGGCATTGCCCGGCGTGTCTTGGCTGTTCCAGCCACATCGTGTGATGTGGAGCGGTGCTTCTCCGCTCTTAAGTGGGTCCGCGATGAGAGGCAGCAAGATATGAAAGAGGACACGCATCGTGCCGCCGTGCTCCTCCATTTCAATGGTATTGTGAATTAGACTGTCACTGGCAATGGGACTAAGAAAATGGATTGCCTATGCTTTGTTGTTGATGTTTGGAACGCCGGCGACAATGAGTCCCTGGTAGGGGATGATACCCCCACCGATGGTTGAGTGGAGTAATAGGCACCCCGGGTCCCTACCCACGCTATGCCCGGACGCCGGGGACCGGTTGCAGCACCCAAGTTTCCTTATTTTTTCCCATTTTCCCCCATTTTCCCCCATTTTTCCCCCATTTTCCCCCATTTTCCTCCATTTTTCCCCATTTTTCCTTGCCATGGGTACATTGTGGGTACGTTTGTGGGTACATTACCCGCCACCGGAGCCGGGTACTTCTGAGCCCTGAAAGGGCGCGCCGCAGGTGCTGCAGGATAAGTTCGCTGGTGCAGTTGGCATGTGCCTGACGGTTGTTGGGGGTTGCCCGACCGCATTGGATGGTCTACGGACGCTGTTGACGGGGTGCCCCCCCGTTAGAGGTTGCCACGTGTCAGTTTCGTCCGCGTTGACCACTTTTTTTCTGATGTCTGAAGCAGGTGTTTGCTGAGTGGTGCCCCCACCCTCTTCCCACAGGGGAGGGGGGTGGGATTCAGGGGAGGTGGTCGGTCAGTCCCATGTAGCTTGCTGCGAACCACCGTTGCCCATCAACTGTTGTTTACCAACCGCCAGACGCCACGAAGGGGGTGGGGGGCTAGCCCCAGCAAACCATTCACCAGAGCACTTGGGGCGCGCCCTCCCCCGATTTACACATCCATGAGTTGGCTGTGCCTGTGGCTGTGGATGAGAACTTATTACACTGAAAACAAACACTCGTCAGGGTAAACAATTGAAAGCGTACGCTTGGCATGGGGGATCAGCAGTCAAAACCTTGGCGCATGCGTCCGCATGGGAGCCCTCCCCATATGGTGCCCGTTGGTTGGCAGCTGCCGTCGCTCGCCCTCCACCGCCGTCAGTCCCTTCCAACCGCCAGCAGTTACCTTCCGTTCCAACCGCCATTGGTCACCCTCCAACCGTTGTCAGTAGGGATGTGCCCCCTCACACCCTACACCTCTATCCAGCCACCCCTCAACCCCCCAACAAACCCAACCCCAGGCGCTTCCGAGCTGCCAGCCAACAATTGTACCTCGACAGGTCTGCCGGTTCCATCTTGTCGAGAAGATCAAGACCATTGGAGACTGCTACATGTGCATGGGATGGAG
Organism: Eutreptiella sp. 'Long Island Sound 2002'; assembly: GCA_964036045.1. Lineage (NCBI taxonomy): Eukaryota > Euglenozoa > Euglenophyceae > Eutreptiales > Eutreptiaceae > Eutreptiella > Eutreptiella sp. 'Long Island Sound 2002'. Next base: position 8,064,735 of record OZ038382.1, on the reverse strand, counting down.
AGAGGGGGAATGCAGGACGGATTCTGAAGTCGATGTCTGCATGCGAGTCTTCAAGGTCAGCAAAAGTATGCATACCATCATCGAACGCCGTGAAGTCGGAGAAACCGCTCTCTCTATCCGGGCGGGAATGAACTGCGGATCAGTGGTCAGTGGCGTCATTGGAAGAAGCAAGTTCTGCTTTGACATCTGGGGGGTATGGCCTTGTGTGCGATGCTTGCACCTGTTTTTGTGGTGGGCTGGGGGTCCGTTTGTGGGTGATACAGCCTTCAATCTGGGATGCGTCGAAGCGGCGCCCTGGCAATAGCAGCCAAGGTTATCAAGGGAAGTCGACGCAGCAGACCTCAGGCCGGCAGCTGCAAATAATCAGAATTGTGCAGGTTCAAACCCACCCACCACAACACAGATGAGGATAGACAAGCACAACAACATTGAGACGTGTGCAACACTGTAGGGCAGACTGCTTCTTGTGCAGCAGAAGAAAACCAAGGAAACCTCTGAGGGATTCTGTGACAACAGTGATGGTATCTGTACCAGGGTCAGACATGTGTAATGCAGGCTTGGACGAGCACTGAAATTAGGGAGCTTTGGTGGGGTGGTCCCATGGCTGTGACCGTATTTGAGTAAATCAGCGAAAGCAGCGGGCTCTGCTTTGACTGTGTTGCATGATCATTCAGGATGCTGTCAATGTGGCATCTCGTATGGAGAGCACCGGCAAACCAAGGGCCACGCATGTCACAAGTGCAGTGTATCATTTACTGAAGGGCAAAGCAGACTTCACACCCTGCGGTCTGACCTGGATCAAGGGCAAGGGTGAGATGGAGACGTACCTTTACAAGGAGTGCAACACTGACACTGACATTTCTTCAAATTCAGGTCATTGTATGTGTGCGCATGTCATGTGTCGTGTGTGTGTGTGTGTGTGTGTGTGTGTGTGCGCGCGTGCGTGCGTGTGTGTGTGTGTGTGTGTGCAGCTCCTGGGTGACGTGGTTAATTGATGTCCACTACCTGATCTGAATGTTTCATGCATGCCTGCATGTGTCATGCGCACGTATGTGGACTCCTGGCTACGGGGCTTCCAAACCAACCTGTTTGCTCTGCAGCACGACATGTGAAGCATATCTGGGTACCATGGCAATGCTATTCATGGCGGTTACCCCCAATGGGCTGTCTAATCGGCTGCACAGATTGACAGCTAACCGGAAGCGTGCCCTGTTGGTCCATCGTCTGGGTTCCTTGTGAAGAGAAGCGAGGACAGGGACAGGGTCGAACCCACCTTGTACTGAATTTGCAGGGCCTTACGCTCTGTATGGTTTGCAGGCGGCACTGAGGGCTAGCCCGAGGACTGCACTCGAGCTGCTGGCCTTGTTTCTCTTCACACAGAAAGGCGCCTAGTGCGGTGTTTGAATATGCCTTTGTTTTGACACTGCACCTGATGAGATCTAGTACATTCAGGCCGCCTTCCTTGTTTGTCACGTCCATTGTGTGTGTGTGTGTGTGTGTGTGTGTGTGTGTGTGTGTGTGTGTGCATGTGTGTGTGTTCTGAAGTGCCTTTTTAATGAGTTTTACGTGTGCACATGCGTGCACACGTGTCTGTATGTGTGGATGTGTGTGTGTTCCCTGCAGAAAGGCGCCTAGCCACATGACAATGTCGCCGTCATTGTTTTGATGGCCTGGCGAGAAGCTGAGTTGCCCTGTGCCCCTTTGGCCCGCAGGGGTTTTGCGTTTGGGTGCTTCTTGCTCAGTGTGTGTGTGTGTGTGTGTGCACGCGCATGTGTGTGCCTGCATATCATGTGTCATCTGTGCCGTTACGATGTGTTGTCACTTGTAAACCAGATGATGTTTGCTGGGAGCTGCTAGGTCCGGAAGGGGTTGGTGTTGGTGGTGCACAGATGCATGTGCAAGGCACCCTGACTTTCCCATTTATCACGGCCCTTGTGCATTTCGAACAACTGCCCCTCTTTGCTGTGCAAGCCTCTGGTCTAGCGTAGCTACCATGGGCTGCTAGTGTCCAAGGATGCGGTGGGACTTCAGGATGTGCCTCTTCCCTTCAACTCTGTACTACATGTAGTACAAAAAGACGCCTAATGGCACCAAGCATGTCTTATGTTTGGTGTTCCACTTGACGAGATGTAGGCATTTGGTCTGTGTCTGATTTTAGGTCAACCGTTTCTTTGATGTTGTTTGCAATCGTGTGTACAATGCTCTTGGCACCATTGTAGACCGCTAGGCAACAATGGTTGAAATGGCTACCTTCACGATTTCATCCATTCTATAGTACCTCCGCCATGTTTGTTTTGTCCTCTTCTTCCCGGCCAAGCATATTAAAAAAATGAGCTACCACAACTCAGGACACATTGCACGAGATTTCCCGGCGTGATCTTCTCGTGTTGGTGGTGCTCTAACGGGCAATACTGGCCCATGTGAGCCATGCTGGTGATGAGGAGCAACGATTTGGTCTCACCAATGCTAGGTTGGTGAGACCAAGCGGAAGCGTGGCTAGTGTGTATTGTGTGTGTCGTCAGATCTTTTGCTACATAGGTGGGAGAAATATGATGCAACCAACCATGTCCCTGCAACCATCCAGAAGGAGGTGGGGCTACAGGTCAAGTACTTTGTACTTTAATATGTTGGGACCTTACCGCCGCAAAGTATGGTGCATGCGTTGTGGAGTTAAAAGGTCACATGGCGGTGGATTGTTAGTCCACTCGTTTTGTTCCTTGGATTTGAAAAATATAAACTAGGATGGAACACTGATGTTCCTTCTTTGGCTACATGGGCTGCGCAGCCCAGCCGTGTATGTGTCATGGTGTTATGTTGACCAATGCGAACACGAGTGACATCAAGGATACATGTGACGAGCTGACATCCATCAAAAGGTCCAGGGTGCTATAGAGGGGCTAAAGCATATGGATGACTGGCTAGCTGCAAAAGAGGCAATCTTGATGAAATGACAACAAGAGGTGGTCATTTTGGCCATACATGAAGTCAAGGAAACGGATTAAGAGGTGTGTCTCCTCAATGAACGGCTCACGCGAATTCAAGTTTGGTAGCATGACGTTGAGAGCAAGTTCCATGACTTGATCACGTATGCATCGGCACACAGCCCAAGGGCAACAACAACCCAGAGCGGCGCAGCGCGCGGTACAGATAGGCAGAAAACGCGAAAGCCCCCCCCCCCCCCAAGACAACCCATCAACCACGGTGTTATCAACACATTGGAAGCGCGCACGATGTAAAGGACCGCAACAACAACAGATGCCACAGCCTGCGCCTGAACCAACACCAGCCAACTCACCAATGGTCTTGGGTGATGATGACACACCGCTACCCCCATAGGTACCCATGGGTCCCCCAGCGTCACCCCACCAAGTGACTCTAGTATGGCAGTGGTTGAAAGACGAAACCGCTGAGTTCAAAAGCATTGACTGGGCGGGAGGGGGGGGGGGGTCAGAGGCCCGGTGTTTCGACGCCCTTCCGGTAGTACGATGTGAAAATATGGTTGCGCCAATGTCACACCTTCTGTTGAGTACTGGTAGAATGGTTGGAGATGGCGGGTAAGCTTGTGGGCAACACACCAAAAGAGACTTCCTTCTTCTTCCTCTTCTCGTTCTCTATTTTTGGGGACAATTTGAAGGGTTGTACGCTCGGTATCCAGTTTCTTACGCCATCTTCCAGCATTATTACCTACCTGCTGAACAAGATCACCTTGAGTGATGAGGCCAGCGGCACACCGCAGGGTGGGCAATGTAGACCTCACATGATGTTTAGTGCAAGCATGTGCATATGTGAGTTAGCGATGTTACATAATGTTGCTGTGGTAGAGTGCGAAAACATGTGCCAAGATAATGAAACCGAATGCCACGGACAATACACGGCAGCTAGGCACTCTTTTTGTGCTCGCAGTACGCCATCCCAAGTAATGGCCGTTTGTCTTGATGCACTCGTTGCTCTCGTCAATCTTCGCCTTGTTCTTTTACTATTCGGGATTCCATGCCGCACCACATCGCCCGCCATGTGCGCACTCTTTCTCCCGATTACACTTCGGTTCCATGATGTTTGCCCGTTCGGGTGCAGTGTTGTGATTTTGGGCCGCAATTTGGTGAATGTGGTGATCCCCCCCCCCCCCCAGGGTCGGTGCAGAAGGAGGAACGGACCCCCCGGATTTTGTTTCGAAAATAACAGTGCATGGATCGTACTTGTTCACCCATGCATTAGGTTCCAGAACTCTAAATACTGCCCCACCTACCCCAGTGTTGACCCTTGTCCATACTTCCTAGTGTGCACCCCGACTGTGTGCTAGTAGCAAACGACTGTGTACGGGTATCTGCAGCTAGCATAGACAATGACGCGGATTGGCCGGCATTGCCGGTGGGGTGCTAGCATGTCTCGGCCTCCTTAACACTTGAGAACTTGCGTTTGAGCGATTGGTCAAAGACACTATGTTGTCTCCAGAGAGGACATAGGCAAACTTGGTGTTCCAAAAGACTGCGTACTACTTTTATATTCCACACCCCCGCGATGATGCCACTTAGGTTGTTCATGATGGTATCATTGATATGATGCCCTCGGTTTGGTTCACGGAGCAGATGTTTGGTTTGGTGTCGTTTGTCCTGCAACAAACACACACAACTCTGTTCATCTAGGCTCATTTTTTCCGTGCATTAAGGTCAGCCGGGTGTTTTGGTGTGAATTGTTGTCTGCACTCCACTCCTAGGCTGATGAAGCCTTTCTCGCTCCAGGTCCGTGTTTACGGTACCAAAAACGGGTTACAGGTGCAGCTAGGATGTTAACCATTTTTTAACCGTTCTAATTCACACGGAACAACACGACCTGCATATTTTCGGCACCTTCATCCGGGCTCAGCCACCAGTCTCGGTTTTGTCTGGGGTGGTTGACGGTACCCTCTTCTGCCGCCTTGCACTAGTGCAAGCCATGCTCCCGCTATGCCCCCCTTGGTTGGCGGCATCGAGGTTGAATTGCCTGACATGGGGTATCAGCACGGAGTGTTGCATCTCCAGTTTCAAGAGCATGGCCCGTCACGTCACGTCACTCGGCGGCGCTCTATACATCTGCACTTGTATCACGATCCAGATGTGTGTGGCTTTGCGCATCAAAATTTTGTCAAATGGGTAGTGCTAATGTGGCAGCACTAGATGTTTCTCTCTATGTCGACTCATAAAGCGCTTCGTGGAGTGCCCCACCGTTGTTTGCATCACTGGAAAAAGTCTTGTACCCCTCCTGCATTTATTTTCTTCGTGGTTTACCACATTTTTCCTTGTATTATGCATGTCGGGTAGACGAACATGGCACCATTTCAGCGACTCCATAAGTATATGACTGATTCCGCAGCCTCCATTGATGGGGTGATCAGACACAATAGTTTGTTCGATGCATTGGGTGATGGGGATGTTGCAATGGGCCGCGAGAGCCAACCTTTCCCCTCCCACAAACTCTTCACCGATAATATCCAAGCAACACAATTTATTGTGATGATTGATGGGCCACCCCATCCCCTTTACTAGGGGCTTGATGTCGTGCAACATTTGTTTATGAGTTTGACCATACGACTGTTTTTTGGCCTCTTCTAAAAAGGTTCTCTGTTTGGTCCATCAGCCGTGTATTATGTACTATGTTCGAATGCGCACAACACATGCCGTCTGGTCGTTGTGCCGCCCAATCCATGGCAGTAGTACTTTTGCTGAACATAGCTGAGAACCATACGGGCTTAGGGGGTTCATCCATCAGACACTTTTTTTTGCATCGGATTTTCCGCCGCATTCCCCATGTTAGAAGACATTGTAGAAAACTTGTTGGATTTTTTTTAATCAAGGGTGTGTACCCAAGTCAACCACTGTTATGTGTGCGCCTTGCTTGGGGAAACAAAATCACCAAGACTGTCATGCAAAAATGCCATATTTTCAGGAGCAAACATTTCCAATCGCGCCGTTGTAAGCGGTAACTATCCAAAATCACAATTTTGTATGCACTCATTTTGCCGATAGCATTTTGCCGTGTCACACTTTTACAACGACGCGGTTGTAAATTTTTTTGGACACATTGACCAATTCATAGGTACCTCTCTACAGACCCACCTCTTGCCATTGCCTATGTCCTTAGAACGTTATGTATGCACATCCAGGAAAATCGGGCAAAAGCTGTAGGTGTAGACACTTAAATAAAAGCACACGATTATCCATGGGTTTGCGGTGAGAGTATGCTACATTGGACAGGGGCCGAAGCATGTTGGCCGCGGACCAATGTCCGAGTTTGAGGGTTGGACCTTATATCGGCTCCTCCCCTTTCATTCGAGATGCAAAGTTGCGTACTCAATTTGGATGGGCTATTACGCTCCAAATACGAGCCTCGAAAAAAACGTGATTCGTACCTAGGTAACTGTTAGAAGAGTATGAAAGTAATTCCCCTATTGTTACCAACCCTCGGGGACGTTCAGAATTGGCACCAACATTGCAACGCCCCTCCACCGTGCTGGAGGCGGCCTTTGAAGCGCTCTCAAGCGGTGGATTGCCGTAACAAGCATTGCTGATCCGATGGCCAGAGGACTAATAAGAAGTATGTACAGGTTGCACATTGCAATGTGTTGGCTAGTTCTCCTGTTTTATGCTGCAACGAAGATTTCCAATGACGCAGGAGTAATTTCTCCATGGTGTTGTTATGTGTGTGGTGAGTTCAATGGTGCCTTGCGCACTACATCAGCCCTAAACCTTCCCTTTCTTCATCAAGGACAAGGACTCTTGGGAAGAAGGTATCCAAGAGGATGCAGCCGGTTTTGTCTTGAGTTTATAGGTTGGGGTCCGAGTAGGGTTCGAGGGTAACTCTGAGGCTTTGGGACTGCCGCGGATTTTCCTAGAAGTGTTAACAGCAACGGGTGCTCCTGCGCTTAGTTTTTGTTTAGTGGTTTTGGCTTCGGCCTCAGTACCCGTCTTTCAGCCCTTATTGCAATTGGTGCTGCCTATTGTTTTGGTTTAGGAGGTGCTTTCAAGGTGGCGAGGTACTGCTACAACGGACGCTCGAAATGCGAAGATGCATTGCGTTGGGTTGTTTAGTGCGTTGGTGTTCGTGCAAGGAAATGCAACCCCAAAAACTGAAAATCGTCGACCGCACACAGGAAGCCCGGAAATGCCGGTCTCAAATAAGGGCATTCATAATTTGCATCCCCAACGACAAAATATATGTATGAATATGTATGTGTATGTATACCATTGTTTGAACACGCTATCTCGATAGCAGATGTCACGGAGCCACATCATCCGCCCTCTTATAATTAGGGCTCAAGACTTGGTCTCAATGTATAGTGTTGTGCGGTGCAACTAGACAGCACAGAGGTTCTTCATCCGAATTAGCACCTGATAGTGCAACAAGGGAAACATTTTTGCGTCATCCTTGTTGGAAGGCACCCATTATGTCGCATGCTTGGTGTGACATATTTTTTACAATCTTCTTTGACACTAGTGGCACCTTGCAAGATCTCCTCAAGTTTGAGACTGTACCATCCGGGTCTTCTTCCATCAACGCGGCCTCTGCAGGGTATCATGGTAGGGAGTACAAAGGGAATGTGCGAGAATGGCACGCAACTTTGCACTAGAGACATAACTAAAATGGGACTACCGGTGCCAAGGGGGCTAGGTCTCCTAATAGTCGGGCTGATTCCATTGCACAGGGAAAAGGGTTGGGATGAATACCTGATTGCATCTTATAACCCGTCATGAACAATGTTGGTGCTCATTCTTAAAGAAGCATCTTCAAAGCTTCCACTTTGCATTCGTTCACAACGACACCGCTGTGAATCTCATCAAGTGTGCGAAGATCCGATCTAGTGTTGGCAGAAAGCTAGGTGAACACGAAACATTGCTGCAGCCATGGTTTCAATGACTATGAAGTTAGGCTTTGGTACAACAATAGTGTTTTGGGGGTCAACAAGGAATTCCGAGCACTCTAGAGGTATAATAAAGGATGGGATTATGTGGTAAACGCGGAACATACAATTTTTGTATGCATGCCATACTCACAATGCAAAGCACCATGCACTCAAGGCAAGAATGCATGTCGCAATGCAGCTATGTCTTTGAGCACAGAAACTTCAGGGTTCCATGAAATGGATTGATGCCAACTAATAGCGGAATGTTAGGACACCTTGTATGCAATAGAATAGAATGCGTATTGTAGTGTCTGTAACAAGCGGATATTAGTACGTGTGTTTTCCTATGGATGCCATTTAGCCATTATAACCTTGTATCATCGAATGTCACAAGGGAACCCAATGTTGTCAGAGGGCAGATGTTGATTTCACAAGTCGATGGGGCTGTTCTTCCACAGTAGCCACCAATTGCGAACCCCAGGGAAATGATTCCTTGATGCAGTTCAACTCGCCCAAAATGTCAAGATAGCCCTCAGAGGCAGGACGATTAGGATATACTAGAACCGGCAACAAAGCATTCACTGTCCTGCTATTGTTGTCGTTGCAATTATATCCGGGATTCCGGGAGTTCCTTCCCTTCTTCAGGTTATTGGCCCACAGAATCACCAATGTCGTCTTGATCATCTGCAAGATTTCTTGCCTCCTTTCGTTTGACAAAATAGTGAGAAGCGGAAAGCAGAGCCCCACGTACAAGACCGCTGCCAACCGGCGATCTGTGTTGCTTTCCGGTGGAACCGGTAGCACCATCATCCGGTGCTCTTCAACCCGGCCAGGCCCAACGTCGCAGTGCGTTGTGCGTAAGCCTTCTAGTGTTGCGTTGTATAGTTAGTAAATGTTGCGTTTCTTTTCTTTTCTAACACATTTATTGTGTATTTTTGCAACGAATCATTGCTATTTTGTGGAAGGCATGTGACATCATGACACGTGGGATGCCACGTAGTACGCCACGTAGGCATACCAAGGGCAAATCAAACAATTTCACAGAGAAGTGACCCGTGATAAAAACTGTAATAAGCATTTTGGAGTCAAATGGATGAAATTACCAACAAGGTTTTTTGTGGGCCAAGGTTGTTTTGCGCACTCCCACAAAAGCGAATGCAAACGAAACCTTGATTACACCCCGAAAAGACGTACAAAGTTTTGTTTTCCCATGGAAAGCCCATTTGGGTGCAGCCCTTGAAGAGTACTCATGGAAAACAACACGCCACAAGTGGAGAAAGAAGGGGACTCCGCCATAGCAAATATCCGTGTGCCCAAACTCTTATGACATTTTTCAGGGTCTTGCATATCGTGTATTTTGGCGGTGACGTTCAACAGTACCCGAGAAGCGTTGACGGCGCTAAACACTTCATCGGGGTCAGAGAACATCACCAATGCATTCCTCGGTCGTGGAAAAAGGGCACAAGGCCTCCGACGGTCCACTTTGATGTTCTATGTTGCTGCTGTTGGTGCCGGCGTGCTAGTAGTTGCCACATGTGCAATTTAGCGTTGTTGGGCCACAACTAGGCGTACCCTCTCCAATGTGTCCGGGATGTTCCCGTCCTTCACTCTCTGCTTCTGCAGCAACTAAAGGCGGATATTGACACTCTTGCCAATGTGGTGCCCTCCAATTCCAAGTAGGTGCATCAAAAAGAATGGGGGCATAGTGGTGGCAATATGCTGACATCACACATGATGCCACAATGCATGTTGTCCGGCATCACAAGGTGTCACAACGCTTGAAATATTGTTCATGTACTTCGCCACGAGCTCAATGTATCCTCTCCGCGGGTTCTTGGATAGACTCTCCATGTATCCGGCAACGCAAATGTCTTCCATGTTGCGGCACCACCCTTCTTTCACCAAATCTAAACTTGCCCACGTCCACTATCAGGTTGCGGTCCATGATGTACGACCCGCACTCGTCAATAAAGGCAGTCAACACTTGTCTCACAGCCTCCGGATAGTCCTCCTCCTCCTCTTCTCTGGCAACCTCAGCCTTTGCCAAATTGTGCTCCCCGGGCTGTGTCACCGCGTCCTTGAACTTTTGTTCGGTTTCTTGCGGTTGCTCTTCCTCCTCATACTAAATTGCATTTCCACGTCTCACGGTTTACAACGATGCCGTTGCAAATGTTCTTGACTTCAATTCGTACAAATTCGTCATTGTTGCTGAGAAGCTAGACAATCTAATTTACGTCTTTTGCCCTTTTGATCTTTTGGTGCCATCATCTGTACAACGGAGGTGACAAGTATGCGCAAGGGGTCCAATAGCCCAACGAACCTGATCGAAAGCAGGTCAAGAAAGGCGTCAAGTCGAATAAGTTTGTTGGTGTCGAAATGTACCGGGAATATCAGGTTTGCATGGATGCAGAGGACCCCAACTACCTGCTCAGGTGGATAGAGAACAATGTGAGCCTCGGAAGGAGGGACGTGACATGGGAAATGATGTTTCTGAAGTTGTGCAAGCACGTTTGGTGGAACATTGGGCATCCTCAGATTCCGTTGGTGCATCCGAAGGCCGCATGTTCACCCATACAGTTATAAAAAAAGCCCTTGCGTCAAACTGTTTACTCCTACGTTGTTGTAAATCTTCTGGTTGCCGCAGGCGAACAGGGGTTTCACAGTTTTGTTGTTGTTATTAGCTTTTTGTTATTATTTGTGAGTCGGCTTGTGCTTACGAACATTTTTCTGGAAGGCCGACTTCATCGAATTCAGTGATTACCTTCTGGCAGATGTGCAGAAGTCTGTGAGGGAAGAGACTGCAGCAAAGGATTGGGCGCTGGCCCGGGCAAAGGTCTTGAAGCAGCTTCGAAGCTTGGGTGGCCGTCGAGATGCCTGGATCAAGCAGTTTGCCACCTCGGTCCAATTTTCGGGGGATTCGGACACTCTCATCGAATTCATAATCGGGTATGTCCTTACGGCTGATGTTCGACTCAACCTGGAGTGTGGACTTTTTGAGCCCGCCGCGTCTGGGACCTCTCGGCCGTCATTGGATCCATCTGTCAAGCAGTTGTTGGAGGAACAGCAGAAGTGATCTCTAAATTGACGGAGCAAGTCAATTCTTTCGCGTCAGCACCTGCGAAGCCGGACGTGGCTATTCCTCATTTGTCCCTGAAGTCGCTTTTCGAAATAAGCTCGGCTTATAACGGGTACGTGTACGGGTACGGGTAGAGTCTTGTTGCATTGTTTTGTTCGTGAAACGAACACTCATTCATGAATCGTGTTTTGTCTCTGGTACAAGAGCTTGGCGCACAGCATCGCTATAGCAGCAAGAGAAGAAGGATCGTTGGTGGCTTAGAGAAATGGGGGGAAGAATGCGTGCATTGCTCTAGGATGGTTGGGCAACCTTTTGGTTGTGGCATGATGCAGAAGTATGCCGTGTGGTCTGATCTACCGACGAAGAATCCGAGGGATTGGTTGCCTTACGGCAATACCATGGACAAGCAAAAGGCAACAAAGGTAGATATTAAGGCAAATCCGTTCAGATGAATGACCGTTGTGCAAGTGCATCACAACCAAAAGAACGTGAAAATCATGATGTGGGCAAACGATTTGCAGAGCGGGCTAAACTTCCAAAGCAATCATTTCATTCTGGCTGAGGCATACCCCAATGGCTTGAGTGGGTGGCTAGATTGGATCAACGAAGGCTAGAAAACCCGTTGTGGCGCTGGGTCCCTCAAAGCTCCTTCAGACGCCTCTGGATGGCTATAAGAAAGCGGACCTAGAGCAAGTACTTTATTTCTCGGGTTTGTGGTACTACAGCCACGTCCGGTGGAGCTTGAGCACCATGTCTTTGGGACGCAGAAGGGCAACAAGCCAGCAAGCGTGTCACGGGGTCAAGTACAATCGACAAGGGCTTGTGTTTGTGACAGCAACACCGGTGGCAAAGCTCGTCATCCCGTCAAACCCAATGTCCAAGCGATTGGTGTCCGGTTCCATACAAAAAGAACGCCTTTGCAACCCATGACAGAGGGTTTGTTTTTATGACCGTCTCTATTGTCAAAAGTAGTCTTTGTACCCACAAAACTCTGAACCAATGTCGGGTTCTAGACCACTTAGTAAAAGTCCAAGTTTTTCGACACATTTTCTACAACTAGGTGTTTGCTTCCACACCCTTTGTGTCATTCAGCTGGTCAGTGAGCAAGGTTGTCTAGTTGCTATTAATTGTTTTGTTCAATGTTACTTTTGTTGACCCTCTTTTGATGAGCCAAGTAAATAGCAATGCAAACGGATCCCTTTGCCCTTTTGTTTGACGTTCTATGAGGAGCAAATTATGGTGCAACAATGGAGTTGATGGATGTAGCTCTACAAAGTGAGGAGCCAAGGGTGGCCTGCGTGATGCAATTTCGTGCACATTTGCGGGTCAACAAGCAAACACGTGGCACCATGACAAACAAGCAGCAATACATGGACATTCACTATGGCCAAGATGGTATGGAGTGTTTGTGTGACGTGTGTATACGATGTGGCGGTTGTGTAGGAAGATAGCACCACCCCCAGTTTGTTGCATGCAGGTTACCACCTTTGCTGCCACTGGCACATGCCAACACGAAAGCTATGTGGAGATCTATGGCGGGAAAGCGAGTGGTGGTGGCATACAACAACTTGTATCCCAAGTGGTATTGATGTCTTGTCGTAAGCTCCGATGAGGACTGCGCACATTGGAGCAATGTCCAAGAAAGCAGGTTCACACCCATTGTGTCCTACCCCTATTGATGGATGAAAACATATTCTAGCGGCTCTCCGAGTTCATCTACGATCGCACGCTCAACCCATTTTCATTGGTTGACCACTAAGCCATCGACCCAATGCTACACGGCTGTTGGCTTCCCCATAAATATGTATGCGCAATGATACACCGGAAGCTCGTCCCCATGTTGGGTTACCGTGGATAGCAGCTTCCCAGTGCTGCTGGCTGGATAATGTGCCACCCCAAGTTACAGCACATTGAGAAACAGTTTTGTGCCCCTCGGTTGGCAATATCCAGTATTGAGGCCTATGTTGTGCACATGGAAGCGACTATTATGGCCTTACTTGAAGCTGCATGCAAGGCACCCGGAGCCCCGGTTGCCTGGATTCAAGGACGTCTTGCACTTCTACATTCTAACGGTGTTCCTTTTCGCTAAGTTGGTCTACGATTGCAACTAGAAAGGCCGGCTGGCTAGCCGAGGCCGCACGGCACATAGAATACGGGAAAAGACAAGATAGCTGTGTAGTTCCAAACACTAGTAGCTTGAATTGGAGTTCGATAGGGTTGTCAAACCGAATGTTGTCGGCTTTCAGACACGAGACGTCCAAATCCCAACTTGATAGGGGTCAAAAAACATGTGTTGCGTTACTCTAGACACAAAAACCATGAAATGCGACCTAAAAGGGGTCTAAATGCAAATGTTGTCTGTAGGGTGTCCGAATTGCAATTTGACTCGGGTGCAAAAATATGTGTTGTTTGATTCCAGACACAGATTGTTGACCAAGAGGATGACTGCATTGTTCATCGCACATTGTGTGGTTCCAAATGCCATTGGCCAGAAGCATGCTCTGCTGGCGCTCTTTTCTGTTGCAGGGTATGATATGCAGGGGGTGCTACCTAGTTACTAGCTGGTATAGGCATTGGGTGAGCAGGTGGTGTCGGCCGTGGATGGATTGCAGAAACGTGGGCTCCCAATGAAGTTGCATTTTTGGAAATATGTGGAAGGCATGATACCACTAGGGCTCGAAGACGTCACACAATACATGGGCTCTGCAAAGGTGTCATTACCAATGATTGCAAAACAAGCAAAGAAATTGAAGGCCCAACACCTCCGGGACAAGCACTTGTGCATCTCAGTGGCCCCAATCGCAAAAATGTTGTCGACCGTGCCAAGTGTGAGCAATGCCTCGTGTCCAAAGTACATGCCCAGTCCAAAACATATAGTTGGAAATGATCAAGAGAAAGCAAGTGTCCAGTTTGGAGTGATCCCGCGTGCAGCGCGCTGTGAGACACCCTAAAGCAATCATTGATGAATCCGGAGTTGGAGCTGGCCTTTGATGTTAATTTCTTGGCCGTAAATATTGAGTCTCAAGCCCCCGAAAAGACGGTGGCTGACAGCGAGTCCTTGGATGGTGTCATGCATGTCTCGCCCATGGCTCCGGGTATTCCGGTACCTGCGACTATTCCAAATATGCCGTGCTGCCATATTGTCGTCGAAGTTCCAAAGGGATGTATGTGAGCCGAAATCCGGTGTCCGGTACCTTGGTGCTGATCGTTGGCGATGGGTCCGGATCCGCTCCAAAAAAGGTGCATGAGGACGAGGGTCTACTTTGTTCCGGAGTGCCTTTCACACATATAAACCATGCGGTCAACTGAGCTATGAATTTTTTTTTCAAAGAATCCGCTTCAGAAAAAGATATTGACATCCATCTGGGTTGCTTGCTCTCTAATGTCTGGAACCAGATACCGGTTGTCCGAAACCCGCTGTGATCGCTGTGAAATCTAAGGAGCTATTTGGAACCAGACAACACGGTCAATTGCACAAGAAACATCATCACTTCAAAAGACCTGTTTCGGCCCGGGTACTTCATCTATACCCGGGAGGGGGGGGTTCGGAACATGTATACAGAATTTGTGGGGCTCACCATACATACACTATCTAAGTGCTGTAGTACCTACAGCAATTGCATTAAGAAGCACATTCTGATTCTTGGTTATCATTGATTCTCCTCAAATGGCCAGCAACCTAGTTGTGTGAATGCTTGTACCTATTTGTGTGGTCATGGGCCGACCACCGGATCAAGATAGTGTGGCAGAGTTGGGTGCCATGGTTTGCAGCAATTTGCGGATTGCTTGTGGTTGACTCTTAATGGTTGGAGTATTCCAGAATTCTATTTGTGGTGGAGCAGTGGACTACAACTGTGTACCCGATGAGGTGGAACCGGTGGATAACACCGTTAGGATATTGTGTATGGCACACCAAAGGAATCAGCGGACCAAGGAAAAAAAGGTGGTCAAAAACCAAAGGGTCAGACAAGCAGTGCCTCGCAGGCACAATTGAAAGCCAATGCAACCAAGAAGACTGCTGCAGACGCTGACACTTCTACCTCCGCTTGTGAGACACCCAATGCCCAAAAAGCCAAGGTTGGTTCCAAGCATGGACGGAACACTTCCACGGTACAAAGAAGAATTAATTCTCATTTATGCCTGCATCATGTTTGTATGGTGTTTGTTCAGTTTTCCTTGCTCAGTGACAAGCAATATTGTTGGTATCAGATTAATTCTGTGGCTCCCCATTTGGGTGTGTGTCGTCCTGCTGTAGCCCGTATATATGCATACATACATACATTTTTGCTTTCCTCATGCCATACCTTATGCGCACGCATTGTCTCATGGTGGCATTATTTTGGTATGGCAGATTTCCTTGCACAATGCAACAGTTTTGATGCATTTTTCTCGTCCCGTGTCTAGAACTAGACAGCTTTTAATTTTTCACATATTTGTGTGCCCAATTTTGTTCAGATGTGTCTGTTTCCACATAAAGTGCTGAATTTTGATGTTGTAGGACCCGATATCAAACCCATGTTGTGATATACGATTGATCGGTTTTTTTCCCCTTGCCATGCATTTAATGAGTGATGTGCATTCATTTTTGGGTGTGTCCCCTCAAGTCGATTGTTTTTCGCATATTTCACGGTGCTCAACACAAAAACTCATGTTATACACGAATAGGCAAATATGAGTTTGGGAGGACTCTAAAGTTATGTCGTTTCTTGCTCATGTTGAAGAAATTTCAATTTTAGTGCTGCCAGACCCATTCTTGATGATCGCCTATCGGCGGGATTTTACCGGGGGGGGGGGGGTAGTTGTTGTTATGGGGGGGGGGGGGCGACTTCGGCCGTCGAAGAATCTAGCTATAACATGTGTGCATGCAAGGTTGGGTGTTTTCTGTTGTGTTGTCCCATTGAGTGGAACATATACCAACGTTTTTTTCTTTCAGTTGCGGAAGTGTGATTCCACTGGTGTGGCTAGGAGCGTTGCGGTACCATTAGTGAACTGGACTACAAGCAACGTTCCAGCAACATTCCACCGTGCAGCATAGGTTGTCACCTCAAGGCTACATGTGGGTGGTTGGCAGGCCTTCAGCGGTGGCCCTTGGCGGAGGCGGTGTGGTGTGTGCATCATATGCACAAGAAGTTGGAGAGGGCGGGAAAGGCATGAGCATTTGGATTCCGGTATTTCAGTCATGTGGACCTCACCGCAATTATAAACCATGAGCTCCAAAACAACATTTTGAATTGGGTGGTGGCGAATTGCTTGCTGATGGGTGGCCCTTTTCTGCGCAATTGGCCGACTTGTGTTCCGTTTGGGGCTACTATGAGAACAGGGGCTTGTTTCGGGAGTTGGGCGTCCCATCGGTGAGTGCAGAAGGATTTCGATTGAGGTCAATCGACTTGTGTTCCGTTTGGGGCTACTATGAGAACAGGGGCTTGTTTCGGGAGTTGGGCGTCCCATCGGTGAGTGCAGAAGGATTTCGATTGAGGTCAATCCTCCAGTGTGCATGGGATGTGGCAGTGGACTGCTAATGCTTTGCCAAAATTCACACAACATTCATGAGGTTGTATTGCACGGCGGTAATGAAGGCGGTGGGCGTGGTCATGGTGCACCATGACGGCGGTGGCTATGTGTTTGTGGAGCCCGCCTCCATCACTAAAGATTGGAGTTTGAGGCAGGGACCCCTACCGATGACCCCCCATGCTGAGTATGAGGCACATTCGGGATTAATCCTCATAGGGGTGTTGAAAAATGGGTAGGCCAAATGCTATATGCAGTAGGATGGTTGCAGGTTGCCCTGTTGTATGGATATTCCTGTTTTCAAGCCATTTGCAAGCCCAACGGGCTGTTTACAAGGCCATACATGGGGTGTATGCATCAAAACCACACTTGGTTTCACCAACAGCAACATTGAAAGTAGCGTTGGCTCTGCCTTAGGCAATGATAGCCAGGAAGTGTGTTGTTGTGGGCAAACTAGGTTGCCCGCTGCAAACACATGCCTACACATGCCCGGGTACAAATTGCAGTTCCTGGGTCTTGCCACTGCATCTCACCGTTGATGACCTCGGTGCATGGCCCACAGACTTCAGTTTGCAAGTGCTGTGCACAGACTTTAGGTGCTTGGAGCAGCACCATGCCCAAGGGTGTGGAATACACATATGAGCTTGCGAACAACCTTGTGAATGGCCGTTGTTTGAGACGAAGAGAGATTGGGGACTGCAATGGATCCCACAACGCACATGGGTATTGACATGGCACACAAATCCTGCTACAGGAACTTTGCACGGGCGTAGTGTCAATGAAGCTTGCATTGCACATCCTTTGGAGTGTAGCTAGTACCCTCCTATTCACACAACAAGCACTAGCCCTGAAATCAGACACAAACTAAATGCCCAGATCTCGTCAGATGGAACGCCAAACGTGGTGCCATTTGGCCTCTTTCTGTAGTACAAAGGTGAAGGGAAGAGGCATATCCTGAAGTCCCACTGCGTCCTTGGACACTAGTAGACCCTTGTAGCTTCGCTAGACCAGAGGATTGCACAGCAAACAGGGGTAAGTGTTCAAAATGAACAAGGGCCATGAGAATTGGTCGGGGTTCCTTGCACATGCATCTCTGTACCACCAACACCCACCCTCGACGGATCTTGCAGCCCCCAGTAGACATCATCTCATTTACAAGTGGCCACACACCGTAACACATACAGACACACATTCCTCTGGATCGGTTGGCAGGGACAGATTCGTGTAGTGCAGCCGGTGTTACGAATCGCCTGTATGTGCCACACACTGGGGCATAGCACTGCGTGTGCCACCCATAAACTGGGGCACAGCTCTGCATGTGTGTTCCGCACACCGGGGCATAACACTTCGTGTGTGCCACACTGGGGCATAGCACCGCACACCGGCGCCTAGCACTGTGTGTGTGTGTGTGTGTGTGTGTGGTCCCCACACTGGGGCATAGCACTGCATGTGTGCCGCACACTGGGGCGAAACACTGTGTGTGTGCTGCACACCAGGGCATAACACTGCGTGTGCCATGCACCGCGGCATAATACTGTCTGTGTACCGCACAGTGGGGCGTACCAGGAGCTGCAAGTGCCCAGCAGTCCAATGCTGTCGGGGAGTTAAGGGACGTGGAATTGTGCAGGATGTCTAGGAGTAGGCCGAGGTAAGATTGGTAACGTTTGTGGGAGGGGGGGCAAGGCAGGGAAGGTGCTGTGTTTTCTGTCACCAAAGCAAACCAAAATAGGCGCTTCACGGAACAGTGCAATACCCTGCATTCCTCTACTTCATCGCTCCATTCCCACACTGTCTTCTTGTTTTTAGTTGGAATTCCGGCCTCAATCACGAACTCTGGCAGTTTGCCTGAGGTTATCAGTGAAGTCAGGGATTTCCTCCGCCCAAGGCCCTCCCGGAATGCATCACAACTCTGCGCCCTCAGCACGCAGATCCAATGCATGCCTGACCTCATCTCACAAAGTCAGAGCTGCAGCACCACGATCGAAGCCCCTGACCCGACCCGAGACCAGATGCCCCACAGCACCACCAGCAGCAGCAGCCTGTGGGGCTAGGCACCACCGCAACAGGTTGTTGTGAAGAGCGCAACTCCAGGCTGTGTCTGTTGTTGGCACTCGCATCGGTGGTGGGCCCCTCGGCCCCTGGAGCTGCCAACCGTCTGCCAACCAATTTGCCCACCATCCCCTTGAAAGATGCCAGCGCTGGCTGTATCCCCGCATTACATCACAAGCAGCAATGGAACCCAAGGAATTAGCAGTAGTCCAATGGGAGAGAGACACACCCAGCTGCCTGAAGCCCCTCTCCTTGTAGGGTCAAGAGGCGGTTGGGTGTGCAGCTCGCATCCACTTCAGCAACGCCAATGTCAAGAAAGAAAGCTCCAGAACAAAATTGGGTCATACACCCAGACTTTTTTCGCTCCTGCAGACTCAGAGGCCAAGTGCCCCTGTCGGGTCAGCTGTTCAGCAAGTCAAAGGCTGCTGAAGCCTGGACCTCTAAGCAGTTGAGCAAAGCGACCTTTCAGACCATGGCTGTGGCTGACTGCAGGTATGGACCTCTGGCATGGTGATTGATAGCGAAAAAAATTGACTCATTGCAGTGGGGCAAACTTGTGGGGCAAAGTGGTGTCCCATAGGGGCCTGGCAGTTTTTTGGAAAAGTCAAAGAACAACAAGGAGGAGCAAGAGGCTGCTTCACGGGGGGGCCGTCTCCTCAATTTGGGTACGCGACCCCCCCCCCCCATCGCCCCTCCCTGAACCCCCCCCTCCAATGCCCCCCCCCAAGGGGCCTTCCGCCCACTTCTACTGGGGGGGGAGTCGCGTACAAAAGCGAGGAGACGGCCCCCCCGTGGGCTGCTTGTACTACACAGGGGGTGTCAAGTTCTGTTGTACAGTGGTGGCAACCAAAACGTTTCCCCTGTCCTTGCAACAATGGTTTGGAAACGAATATTTCCGAATATGTCCGAATATTTCCGAATCAGAGCCAGGGCTACTAATTCCGACTATTCCAAATATTACTGAATATTTCCGAATCCGAATCGGAATCTCAGAAGCTTGCGGTAGTTACAGTGATAGGGATGATGAGGGCTGCAATTGACAGTGACAGTGACCTCTTTCGTTCCCTCTTGCATGCACGTGCATCATTCAGTGGGGTCCCCCCTTCAGTGTGGGGGACCCAGTGTGGGGGACCCAGTCTGTCTACTGTCTACTGTCACCTGTCTACCCCCCCTCTCCTTGCTCTCGGCTGTTCCCCTCTATTAAACAATGAAACGGGGGGACGTCACTTTTGGCTGCTGTCCTCAACCTGTCCAATTTCACCTGTATTCGCTGACCGCATCACTGAATTGCATGCTGAGATGCAAAAGAGGGTAGAATCAGGGCAGTACCACCCCCGTGTGGCGGAGGCCACTGCCCAGGCCAAGTTTCCCGACGTTGTTCGGGATCGCTTCAAGGCAGCTTGCAAGGCTGGTCTTGCCATGCTGCAGGAGTATATCAACAACCTAGCTAGGGGCCATGTCTTTTTACAAGCGCCTCAGGGTTTTCGATCCATGAAACATCCGTAGCCAGGGCTTATCTTTTGCCCATTCTTGGCATCAATCAGGCCTGCCAAGCTAAACGAACGCGCCACAAGGGCAGCAGTTGTTGGGAATCATATGTATGGTGCAACTGCCAACTGCAACTTGCCAAAATGTTGCAACGTCGTGGTGGCTCAGCACTGCATGTCTCCAACCGGGTGTACCTGTGCCACTCTGAGGCCAACAATGCATTGAACCTCTGTTTTTTGTCCTTCAAACCATCATCACCATCAGGGCTGGGTACACCCCCAAGCAAATCAGAGATGGATTCCCATGGAGCATCCGGGCAACCGCCGTTGACATATTTTGCAGTGGTGATGTGGAGGAAAGGTTTGTGAAGAAATAGCATATTATTTGGGACAGATTGCCGCACATTTGTGCCACCAACCACGCTTCTGGTGCATTTTGATTGTTCCACTTGGTTCGGGACTGAACAACAAGTACCCCCCCCCCCCTTGCAAACTCCCCCCCCTTGCAATCTCCCCCCCGCACGCGGGAGACCGTCACTTCCATGTTTTTCTAGTGAACATGTATTGTGCTGGTTTGTGTTGCCCATCTGCATGGCCTTGCATTGCTTTCCCATTACTTCAAATCAAGCACCTGTGTGTGTTCTGTGATATTCTCTCTCCAAAGGTGTTGTATGGGTGTGTTGTGTTGCTACTTCAGACCCAAGATGTTTTCTCCCGGTGACCATGTACGGTACCACTCCCGCACACTTGGTACACATGTGTTGGCCACTGTTGTGGGGCCTTTGCCAAATGGGCCGCAGTTTTGCCACATTCGGTACAGTGAGTTATTCTCATACCCAGAAGTTTTTTACCGTTCCTT
Source organism: Eutreptiella sp. 'Long Island Sound 2002' (assembly GCA_964036045.1). Taxonomy (NCBI): domain Eukaryota; phylum Euglenozoa; class Euglenophyceae; order Eutreptiales; family Eutreptiaceae; genus Eutreptiella; species Eutreptiella sp. 'Long Island Sound 2002'. Next base: position 8,043,880 of record OZ038382.1, on the reverse strand, counting down.
TGGATCCTCAATAACATTTGTGTTGGATGAAGCACATTGGCATCAACGCGAAAGTCGCTTCACACGTGTTCTCTTTGCTTGCATCAGTGGAGGGTACCTCAGTTTGCCTTGAAATACCCTTGCAATTCCCCCCCCCCCCCAGGAGACCGTCACTTGGCGACCGTCCCCCTCCCCCCACCCGGGAGACTGTCGCGCGCTAACCCGGGAGTTTGCAAGGGGGGCGGGGGGTAGTAGGAGGGTAATAGGAATTGACAGCAAGCATGCAAGAAGGACAGAAAAATGTTTTTTCACCGTTCCGAATATTTCCAAATATTTCCGGATATTTCTGAACCAAAAAGTTTTTAATCCGAACCAGTGGTAAACTCTGGGTTGTTTGCCACCGTTATTGTATTGTCGTGTCCGTTGAGTGCTGATCTTGGGTGTGCAATTTTTGCACTGAACACCTGATTGGAACACAGGACACCTGTGCTGCAAATGAATGAATACCTTGCTGCTTGTGCAGCTGCGTCTGGGGACTGCACGCGCTTCCGAGGTCACAAGCGCAAGCTTCGCAGCAACAAGGGCAAAAAGCGCAAGGCTCCTGCATTTCTGAGTTGTGTTGACAATGCTTTGGAGCAGTTGCAACCAGTCATCCCTCCTAGTGCTTTATTCTTTAACCTTTCCTGGTGTTCATGAATTGACTCATCCAGCTCGGAGGATAACGCTGAAATGGGATGCATTTTGTTCAAAATGTCTCAAGAATAACATCGTTCACAATGTCTTTTGGGCTGCATCATTGACTCGCATCCAGTGCTTCGTCTTGTGTCTCACTCAGGGAGGAGGGATTGAGGACTGTGACTATGCCCTACTTAATGAGGCAGGGGAGGGCGGGGGCACATTACATCCATCCCTGGTACAGCAGTACGTCCCAGGAGGAATAGGGCTGTGGATTTCAGCAACCCAGCCCAAGAAATCTATCAGTAGTCCAAACAGCCAAATCTCAATGTACACACAACCAAATGCGCATCTGGCCTGCAGCAGCAGCATTGCTGGTGAGGAGAGGAGTGTTATGGGATTCCCCAACACGGTTTAAGGCATGGACCGTGCCTTACAAGGTGAAGATCCACTCTGAGTCGTTGTTCTCTGCGCTGGGTGGGGCTGGGGGTGCCTAAGATGAGTACTGAAACGCCGCCATTGCAGACCAATACGCAGGGAATTGAGGCACAGGTGCACATGCACCCGGGAGGCACGCTGTGCAAGCAGAAGCACACCAGTGTACAAAGGGTAGGCCACAGTCTCTTTGAAAAGGGTTTCTTCTGCCCTTGATGCAAAGGTCCCAATGTGCAGCCTTGGCTGTCTTCGGTGAATGCTTTGCTTTGCACACAGACTGTTTTCAGTGCATGCATTGTGTTGCATACACAGTGTTTTGGGTGGATGCATTGCCTTACACACAGACTGTAATGGTTGAAGGCTTTACCTGCACACACATGATCTTCGGTGAATGCATTGCCTTGCAAACAGACTGTCTTGGGTGATGGCAGTGTCTTGCTGACTTCGGTGAATGCTTCTGCCTTTGGCACGGACTGTCTTGGGTCGGCATATGGCGGTGCACACAGACCATGTTGGGTGAATGCATTGCTTTGCACATCGACTGTCTTGTGTCGATATATGGCACACAGACTGTCTTGGGTTGGTACATGGCACTGCACACAACCTGTCTTGGGTGACTGCATCACCTTGCACACAAATTGTATTGGGTGCATGCATTGCCTTCCAAACAAACGTCTTGGGTGAATGACTGTCTTGGATCAATGCATTGCCTTTCACACACACTGTGACCCAGAATACAACATGGGGTGTTGTGCAGTGAACTGTGATGCAATATGAGGTGTTGCGGAGTGAGGTGGATTGCAACAGCACAGCGGAGTGAATTGGAATGCAATATGGGTTGTTACAAAGTGAATTAGAATGTAGAAAATTGCTGGGGAGTGACATTGAATGCAATATAGAGTGCCACAGAGTGCAATGGAATGCAATATGGGGTGTTGTCAAGTGAACTGGGATGCACTGTAGGTGTTGCAGATTGAGCTAGAATGTAGTATGGGCTGTTGCTGAGTGAACTAGAACGCAACATGGGGTGTTGCGAAGTGAATGTGGGGTGTTGCAGAGTGATCTAGGATGCATGCAATATGGGTGTTGCGGAGTGTACTGGAATGCAATATGGGGTCTTGTGGAGTGAGCTGGAATGCCGTAGTGTATGTTGCGGAGTGAACTTGAATGCACTGTGCGTTTTTGTGGAGTGACCTAGAATGCAATGTGGAGTGTTGTGAAGTGAAATCGAATGCATATGGGATTTTGCAAAGTGAACCATTGTGCAATATGGGGTGTTGCATAGTGTGCTGACATGTACCATGGTGTGTTGCTCAGTGAGCTAAACTGCAATATCTTTTGGGGACGGTGAGGAATGCGCCAGCTTGGTGGGTTTTCGGTCGTCGTCATTGTTACGTTATTTGTGCCCAATCTGTGTCCCGTAGGGGGGGGGGGGGGATGTGGGATACATTCGGACAGCCCTTGAAAAGGGCTAATTGGAACACCGTGGGTCGGCATGCTGTACTGACGAAATGATTCAGATTTTTGTCCATTTCGGACAGGGCTTGTGTTGCTTGCTGCCTCTTTTTGTCAACAGGCAACTACTCTGTCCGCATATAAATTCACTCCACGGGCTGTTGTTTCCTCCGATGCACCACAGAAACTATCGTTTGCTGTGTAAACGGTGGTTTCTGTGTTGGCTCCCACCCTAGCTGTATGTTACACAGATTATTTATTGTTTCTTAGGGCTAGACAGCCCAGTGGCCTTGCATCAGACTGTTGTTCTATCCTTCTCTCTTTTCTTACTTCCGTAACTGACTGTGTTGGCAAAGAGTGCCAACACGTATTTTGCTGCGCAGAGCTCAAGTACTTAACTGACATCAGCGTGTACCACCGACATGCCATCCGACAACAGCAATAAGAAGCGTCCTGCCGAGGAGGAGCCTGAATTGGCGGCAGTACGGGCGTTCATCGAGCACGCTTTCCCACTATGGGTCACCAAGGTATCGCCGGATAAGCTCGCCAATGGCGTGGCTGAGCTATCAGTTCGATGGGTCCAGGCTGGCCACAATGTACCACAGGTATCCAACGCCCTCAAAACTCAACTGGCTATGGACATCCCGCCAGAGAAGATACTGGACATTCTGTTCGCCTGGGAGGAGGTACACAAGTCCCGATACCTACTGGAGACTGGCAAATTTGTGCCGCTGAGACTAGCCAGTGGATCCCGCAAATCATCGACCTCCGAATCCGAAAAGAAGTCGTCCATAAAAATCCTAGAGTCTAAGATCGAGGAACTGGAGAAGGGGTTGGCTAAAGCGGAGAAAGAGACATCCAGGTCCAGCAGAGAAGACTGGCTTGCCCTCCCCCTCACGGTGCAAACGATCCAGGACTACAGGGACTCCACCACTGGCCTGACTGGATGGATGATTGATGTCCCGGACATGGTGTCAAGTGCTGTGGAGGAGAACATCCTGGATGACCCCCCTGTGGTCCAGGCCAGCGACGTTTGGGCCTTGGTGGTCAAGGCCCAGAAACAGTATGAGCGCAAGTATGCGAGATTTAGTAAGGGGTCTAAGACCTCTAAGAAAAAGCGCCGATCCAGGTCCCGGTTGCCCAAGAGATCCAGATCAGACACGGGGCGGCGACACCGTCGCTCCAGACCCCGTTCACGTTCCAACTCCCGATCTGCCCGTTCAGAATCCCCTGGTTCGTCAGGGGACGATACCGAGGTCGAGTACTACTATCGTGGGAAATTCCGATTCTGCGACATCGATGGGATTGAGTATGTTGTCTCTGCCAGCGGCAAACGCTGGCGCACCGACCGTCCCCCGCCAGGCGATTGCTACTTCTGCGGAGGCCGCCATTGGGAGTGGAAATGCTCCCGGCGTAACAGGCGATGAAGCGGCTCCTCAGGATCCAGGCAGGGCAGTGGGCACGAGCCCTGTCCACCTGATGAGCTGGAAGAAGGTTTCTCACAATGGGCCCAAAGACTTGACGACCTGCGCCAAAAAGAAACCCCGTCGGACTGGAGGACTGTCGCACTCGCATCGTGGGCCAACTCAACACTCCAGATCTACGCCGGCCACATCAAAGCCATGGCTGCCACACAATTCGCATCGGAAGCCAGAGACCCCAAGATCGTCCTGCGGAAATACCTGTTCGGGCTGGCTCAAAGGCACACCACGGCATTTGGTATGCGGCAGGCAATCAGTGCGTGCAGGCTACTGGAGGAGCTTGACATCTGCCCCACCTTTGTCCCGTCCAACGCATGGAGACTCGTCCGTGGTAAAGAGAGGCTCGCAGGGGCGGGCAAATCGCAGCGTTGGGGCTCGCCGGAGGTCCTGGAAGTCATGGGACGCAGGGCACAGTCACCGCACGAACGCCTGGTCGCGGCGCTGGCCGTCCTGTCTACAGCGTACTGTCTCAGAATTGGGGAAGCGGCCAGCATTCGGGACGTCGACCTGCTCCAAAGCAAATCGTCTATCCGTTTCTTCGACCAAAAGTCCAAACGACAGTGGGTCACCAGGCCAGCTGGGAGCTATATTGACAGACTATCTGGCTTCCTGCGGCTTCAAGTTAGCATCCAGGGTCGATCGCCGTACCTCCCTATCATCGCCGGGGGCACTCGGGCCCTGTCCGCGACAATGTCTAGACTCCTCGAAGGCACGGAGTTCCACGGCATCACGTGGCACGCATGGCGCTGTGCGGGGGCTACCATGTTTATGCGCGCAGGCGGTACAATGCCAGAGCTACTGCAATGGGGTCGCTGGAAGTCACTGCGGGTGGCCCGGAAATACGTTGCCCGATGGGACGGAGTACCGTGGGCTAGAGGCAAGGTCCCATGGCCAGTCGTTATTCCAGGATCAGTGGGCGACTGGCGCTACGAGTGGCGAGCGTTCAAGGCCAACAACCTATGCCCCCCCCGTCAGTTCATCCGAGACACGGACTTGGAGTGGTGTACGGACGACTCGGGAGCTGAAGACGTGGACGACCAGTCTGGTGCCCCTGATGTTCAATTCGACGTGGAAGTTCCAGTCCAGGGAATCAAGAGGACGGCACGCTCGACAGAACCATACCTTCCCGATCCTAAGAAGAGGCCTGGGGCCAACACCTCAGCGACAGGGTCGCCTCATCACATCCAGAGGTCCCGGGACAGCCGACTGGGGGCCAGATGGCCCGGGAACTCACCACCAGTGCCGGCAGGCGCGTGCCTCGAAAACTCCCAGCCTGACAGAAGCGACCAGCTGCAATCAGCATCTCTAAGGATACCGCCCGCCTCGCGTCGCTCGCCAACAAGGCACGCAGGACGGCGCAGGCCTCGGGGGCCGGAGTTTGATGACGCACTGTCCATGCGACCTTTGCATGGTCATTCTTCTCGTCAAATTCACCAGTGGCGGTCCCAACTATGGCGGTCGGCTCGGCGCGTCAGGCTACCACCACGCTGGACGTTTGCTCAGCTGTGGAAGCCTCTGTTTGCTGTGTTTATGGTGGTGGTGGAGTTTGTTCGTAGGTTAGACTCGTTTCAATACGTTCAGTTTGTGTTGGACAGTGTCAAGCATTTGCAGTTTGCTAAGCTCCTGGCCACGTGTGTTGGTCTGTCCCCTACTAGTCCCAAGAAGGGGGCGTCTCCGGGCCCAGGGTGTACAGACCAGCGGGGTCATCTGCAGGTGCCAGTTCAGGTCGCTGAGATGGGGCTGGGGCCTGCAGGGAAGGTCCCAATACCTCAAAATATTTGGGATGGCGTTGCCACACACCAGGCACTTTCTGCTATGTCCAGTGTGGAAGTGCCCCGGAAGCGCCTTCATCCTGAGGAGTTAGCTATGACCCAGGCACTGATTCGACAGGGTCACTTGTCTGTCATTCACAACGGCATGCGCGGTTCTGGACGTGCGCCCAGTGCACCGAATTTTGGCATTCCTAAAACCGCCACTAAATGCTCCTTTATAGTTAATTGTACCCTAGGCAACCAGGCCCACCGTGGACCTAAGCCTCGCATGGTCCTGCCCAATTTGCATACTTTGAGGCACAAATTCATTCGCTGGGCTGCCATGCCCCGCAGTGCCTCTCCCAGTAGGTGGCTCATTAAGCTGGATCTTACAAATTGCTTCCCATCACTCAGGATTCCCGAGTCTGCCTGGGGCACTTTTCGGGTCCAGGGCCCTGCTGACGCCACCTGCGATCTGCGATCACTTCCATTCGGGTGGAAGCTATCCCCTGCCATCTGCTAGGAGGTTGTGGGTAGGTCTGTGACATCCAGCCTGTCCTGCATGCCAGGTCCACGACCGAACACTGACGGTAGTACGGTTGATTATGACCATTACCTCGATGATCTACTGTTTGTCCAGGAGGACGGGCCCCGGTTGGAGATGTGTGGTCGCATGTTGCCAGAGGTTTTACAGCTCCAGGGTTATATTATCTCTCATAAAAGCCAACTCCAGCCTGTCCAATCCACCACCTAGTTGGGCAAGGACATAGATCTTAGGCAGTTGTCTGTGGGAAATTCCCAGCACCTGCGCACGCGGGTTTTTTCAGCTCTTATAAATATCCATGGACGTGTTGTGCGCGCTAAGACTGTCGTTCGTATCCTAGGTCTCATAGGGTGGCTCGCGGTGGCTCGCGTAGGTTAGACTCGTTTCAATACGTTCAGTTTGTGTTGGACAGTGTCAAGCATTTGCAGTTTGCTAAGCTCCTGGCCACGTGTGTTGGTCTGTCCCCTACTAGTCCCAAGAAGGGGGCGTCTCCGGGCCCAGGGTGTACAGACCAGCGGGGTCATCTGCAGGTGCCAGTTCAGGTCGCTGAGATGGGGCTGGGGCCTGCAGGGAAGGTCCCAATACCTCAAAATATTTGGGATGGCGTTGCCACACACCAGGCACTTTCTGCTATGTCCAGTGTGGAAGTGCCCCGGAAGCGCCTTCATCCTGAGGAGTTAGCTATGACCCAGGCACTGATTCGACAGGGTCACTTGTCTGTCATTCACAACGGCATGCGCGGTTCTGGACGTGCGCCCAGTGCACCGAATTTTGGCATTCCTAAAACCGCCACTAAATGCTCCTTTATAGTTAATTGTACCCTAGGCAACCAGGCCCACCGTGGACCTAAGCCTCGCATGGTCCTGCCCAATTTGCATACTTTGAGGCACAAATTCATTCGCTGGGCTGCCATGCCCCGCAGTGCCTCTCCCAGTAGGTGGCTCATTAAGCTGGATCTTACAAATTGCTTCCCATCACTCAGGATTCCCGAGTCTGCCTGGGGCACTTTTCGGGTCCAGGGCCCTGCTGACGCCACCTGCGATCTGCGATCACTTCCATTCGGGTGGAAGCTATCCCCTGCCATCTGCTAGGAGGTTGTGGGTAGGTCTGTGACATCCAGCCTGTCCTGCATGCCAGGTCCACGACCGAACACTGACGGTAGTACGGTTGATTATGACCATTACCTCGATGATCTACTGTTTGTCCAGGAGGACGGGCCCCGGTTGGAGATGTGTGGTCGCATGTTGCCAGAGGTTTTACAGCTCCAGGGTTATATTATCTCACATAAAAGCCAACTCCAGCCTGTCCAATCCACCACCTAGTTGGGCAAGGACATAGATCTTAGGCAGTTGTCTGTGGGAAATTCCCAGCACCTGCGCACGCGGGTTTTTTCAGCTCTTATAAATATCCATGGACGTGTTGTGCGCGCTAAGACTGTCGTTCGTATCCTAGGTCTCATAGGGTGGCTCGCGGCCCCCAAGAAGGGACATCTTCCGTTTCTAGCAGGCGTTTGGACGGCTGTTTCGTACAATCGCTCTGAATATATCCGGGTAACCGGTACCTTCTGGAGGTCTTTGGTCTCTGCAGCCCTTGTAGCCATGCCTGATTTCCGGCCCCCCCGTGTGTTGTCTCAGTCTTGGGTGTATGCTAAATGGATTGCGGTGGATGCTGCCGAGTATGTGAATGACTAGGGAGCCGTGCGCTACAGAGTGGGGCTGTATACCTCAGGCAGGGGCTGGGTATTTGAATGTCCTTCCTGGGTTTCAACCCAACAGATCGCAGAGATGTATGGTATGTCTATCCTAGTCAAGTTTTCGGTCTCCAGACAGCTCCGTCAGGTCACTATGCTCCAGGACAACATGCAGACAGCATGGGGAACTGTCAACCTGAGAGCACGAACTCAGCACTGGAAACAACAACGTATCCTTAGAGGGGTCATCCACAGGCTCCGAACGTCACAGCTGACACTACACGTGACCTGGGTACCAAGCCACTTACAGCCCGCTGATCCACTGTCGAGGGTGCAGTCCCTCCACACCAATCACGTCAGGGATGCTACCCGACAGGCGGCTAATATATGGTCTAAACTAACACAGTCTCTGGATGAGGTGAAACCATACAATGTGGTCTTTGTGCCCCACTAAATGTGGTGACCACTGAGAGCTTGCGAGTTTTCTTTTCGTATTTTCTTTCACACTCTCTTGATGGGACAACAGTCTATTTGCAAAGCCTGTTTAGAAGCCTGGCACACCCAGGGGCATCCAGTGTTGAGGTACATAAGGGCAGGAAAGAGGCCTAGGTGGTTCCTGCTATTGCAATGAATTCACTGTGTTTTGATGCATGTATCACTGAAACTATCGGTTGCTCTGTAAACGGTGGTTTCTGTGTTGGCTCCCAGCCTGACTGTATGTTACACAGATTATTTATTGTTTCTTAGGGCTAGACAGCCCAGTGGCCCCACCCGCCCGCCCCTGGTCTGTCGTCTGTACTACGCACTTGCTATGATGAACTACTACCGGCCGAGGCCTAGGTGGTTCCTACTATTGCAATGAATTCACTGTGTTTTGATGCTTGTATCACTGAAACCACAGAGATGACAAAATAAAGTGGCTGGATTTTGGTATAACACCAGACCCAGAGAACCTGCAGCCCCATCTTGGCTTTGTCTGGGTGAACTCAGGGTACAGTGAGACAAGGCGGCGCAAGGTCCGGCCGACCAAATAGCGCAACGTGGACCTCACAACTGATGGTCTGTGGGCCATGCCTCTTCACACGGGGTGGGTGCTGGTTAAGGCACGCAGCCTGCAAGATTGGGAAAAGCTGAAGAAATATGTTCCAATTCACAAGCAGGGGGATGTGTGCTGCAATGGGGTCCCCGACCTTGTGGAAGGGGGCAACAATGAGGACAATTCGCATTCCGAATAATCAGTGGTCCCTCGCGCATTGCCCTGCCTTGTGCATCGTCCACTTTGCAGCTCTGTTTGCTCATAAATGTGATCATCTACCCCCCCCCCCACCCCGACCCATACATTTCTGAAACGGCCTTTTCTCACAGGTTTCAAAAAGTATACCCCCCCCCCAACGGGACGAAATTTTGGTGCATCGGACCAAAAGTTCACAAAAACCAGGAAAAGTGCCAAAACCCACCGTGTTGGCGCACAACAAATGTCCCTGAGAGATTTGGGGTGTTGTGGAGTGAATGGGACTACACCATGGGCTGTTGCAGAGTGAAGTTAAATGCAGTATGATGTGTTGCCAAGTGAAGTAAAATGTGATATCTCTCGCGGACATTCAGAACGCAACACATTGGGTTTTGGCACTTTTTGCGGGTTTCCCGAACTTTTGGTTGGTTGCGCTAAACTTTCGTTCCGTGGCGGGTATGTGTGTGTGTGTGTGTGTGTGTGTGTACTTTTTGAAATCTGTGAGAAAATGCCGTTTCAGAAATGTATGGGTTTTGGGGGTGGGTGGTTAGGTGGTCACAGTTCTGAGCACAGAGCTGAAGCGTTTTGAAGCGTTTTGAAGCGTTTTGCAGATTTCTCGACGTGCTCCAAGGTACGGTACAAAATACGTTGTCTGGTGACCCCTCTTTCTAGTGTACTTGTGCCACTGTGCATGCTTGACGCTTTTCTTCAAATCAACGTCAATGCATGTGGCCAGAAACTCTTGCTATGAAGCCTTTGTGGGGTGAGCTTTACAATCCCAAAATTGACGTGCAAAAGAAGCGGCCTCGGCAGTGGTCAAAATCTGGGCTCCTGGTGGGTGCATGCACGTTGCTGTGAATCGGCGGTACGGGGCTTTTTTGCCTGGGCTGCCAGGCTCATGCACCTGCACCCACCACACACCATGGGGGGGGGGGGCGGGCCCAGTCTTTGTATGCGACACCCCCCAGCCACCCCCCCCCCCCCCGGGGTTTGAAAGATGGTGGTGCCAGGTCGGCCACCAGCAAGTGTCCCTAGAGAAAACTGTCCGGCGCCGAAGGCGCTAATTTTTTTTTTCCATACCATGTGTTTGTACTCAAAATACTCAAAACTTTGTAGAGAATTCATGTTTGTGTTTAAACAACAATAAGAAATTTTGACCTGAAGGAGGGCTACAAGAGGGCTGCAGGCCCTAACAGCAACCCTAGCCCTAATCAAGACTGAATATTAGGACCGAGCTGGTGGGGGAGGGAACATCAGCTATGAATGGTGAGGAACACCAATGAATCACACATTGAAGGCCGTTGACAGAGTGGGATCAGCTTGCAAGTGATCCCTTTCACCCAAGGCCCACTTTCAAGGCTTTTTTGGACTTGTGAGGGGCCAAAATGCACCCAAATGGGCTCAAAATGAGCTCATTTCACCCGTTGGTGCACCCCAAATCGACGAGGATGATTTTTGGAAAAATGTGTTTTTGACCCATTTTTGACCCATTTTTGGTCCCAAAACAGCCCATTTTCAAGGCATTTTGGAATTTTCGGAGGACCAAAATGGGCCACCACACGCTCAAAACGGTCCAAAAACACTTGTTTTAGCATCACACATGGTCTAGGATCATTTTTGAGAAAAGTCGGTTTTCTGCCCCTATTGGACCATGTTGACCCATTTGGGCACCCACCTGTTTCGGTTTGAGCTTGCAGCTTGCCGCAGCCTACCGGGCCTAGGTACGGGGGTCTAGGCGTCCGTTTAGGCAAGTCTGAGGGGTGGAAACCACAAAAAGTGGGGGATTGCGGGTGGACCAGGTGCCCTCGGAATCGCATTTTGAGCCATGTAGCCAAAGGTATGGCCTATTCTTGGTTTGTGGCTGTCGCCGGCCAATCTGCACAAAATTTGGGGCTTGTGGTGGTCCTCTTGGGCCGTTTTCGGGACATATGGTGGAGTTAGAGGACCGCAAAGGGCTCGTTGACACAGGAAAGTCAAGCCACACATAGAGTGTACCCACCGTTTCCCTTTGTTTGGCCGTTGTGAATGGGTTCTAGGGCTTTTTTGGCCCAAAAATGGCTGTCTTTGGCCCTAAATTGCAGTTCTTGAAACCGAGGTCCGCCACTTGCGAATCCCGTTCCCGGCCGCCCCCGTTGAGTTTCTTGCTCAAACTTTGTGTGATTGTCCCTCACACCCATAGGTATCATCCAACAAAATTTCAACCAAATCTGAAGCACCACGACGGAATTCTGATTTTTACCCATTTCGCGCGTGCTGCTGCTTGCTGCTTGCTGCTTGCTGCTGCTGCTAAACCTGGTAGGTCCACCCTAGACATTAAAAAGGGTTATAAAACCAAGACTTTTTTCCACCAGCTCGGTGACCCTAGCCCTAACCCTAACCCTAACCCTAACCATAATCAAGACTGAATATTGGGACCGAGCTGGTGGGGCAGGGAACATCAGCTATGACTGGTGAGGGACATCAAGAATGATTCGCACATTGATGGCTCTTGACAAAGTGAAATCAGCTTGCAAGTGAACCCCATCACCACGAGGCCCACTTTCAAGGCTTTTTGGACTTGTGAGGGGCCAAAATGCCCCAAAATGGGCTCAACATGGGCCCATTTCACCCGTTTGTGCACCTGAAATGGTCTAGGATGACTTTTGGAAAAATGCGTTTTTGACCCATTTTTGACCCATTTTTGGTCCCAAAACAGCCCATTTTCAAGGCATTTTGGAATTTTCGGAGGACCAAAATGGGCCACCACACGCTCAAAATGCTCCAAAAACACTTGTTTTAGCATCACACATGGTCTAGGATCATTTTTGAGAAAAGTCGGTTTTCTACCCCTATTGGACCCTGTTGACCCATTTGGGCACCCACCTGTTTCGGTTTGAGCTTGCAGCTTGCCGCACCCTACCGGGCCTGGGTACGGGGGTCTAGGTGTCCATTTGGGCAAGTCTGAGGGGTGGAAACCACAAAACGTGGGGGGGTTGCGGGTGGACTAGGTGCCCTCGGAATTGCATTTTGAGCCATGTAGCCAAAGATATGGCCCATTCTTGGTTTGTGGCTGTCGCCAGCCAATCTGCACAAAATTTGGGGCTTCTGGGGGCCTTTTTGGGCCCTTTCCGGGACATATGGTGGAGTTAGAGGGCCGCAAAGGGCTCGTTGACACAGGAAAGTCAAGTCGCACATGGAGTGTACCCAGACTTCCCCTTTGTTTGGCCGTTGTGAATGGGTTCTAGGACTGTTTTGGCCCAAAAATGGCTGTTTTTGGCCCTAAATTGCAGTTTTTGAAACCGAGGTCCGCCCGTGGCGACACTCGTTCCCGGCCGCCCCCGTTGAGTTTTTTTTTGTGGCTCATACTTTGTGTGGCTGTCCCTCACACCCATGGGTATCGTCCACCAAAATTTTAGCCTAATTCGAAGCACCACGATGGAGATCTGATTTTTACCCATTTCGCGCGTGCTGCTGCTTGCTGCTTGCTGCTGGCTGCTGCTGCTAAACCTGGTAGGTCCACCCTACACCCTAAAAAGGGTTGTAAGGCCAAGACTGGCTCCACCCGCTTGATGACCCTAACCCTAGGGCTAACCCTAACCCTGGGGTTTCCAGGGTTTCCATGGACGCCAAGACGCCACGGCTGCGTGGAATGCTGAGATTGCCTCGACGAATTTCCAGTCCATTGGCACAACCAGCCTGTCAATCCAGCCGAACTTCTCAAGCACCCTGATGGCGGACAGGAGCTTCTTCGGTCCCGCTTCTGACGTGGAGGTGCACGCAAATCCGAGCATGTGGTCCTGGAGCGGACACCCCCGGTTGCTTTTGGATGGTTCGCGCAAGTCGGTCCAGCGTTGTTGCGTATCCGAGTCGCCTGTCTTTGGCGAATCCCCGCACTGCCGTGGCGTCGTATGTGGCGGCGTACTCCTCATCTGTTGAAACGACGTATGGCCTGCACGAGGTGAACCGCGTTGGCACATCGGAGGGCAGCCACCGATTCCGGGTCGATGAGGGCACCGGTGTGTGTGTCGGCCTCCGCTGCAGCATCCTCTGGAGGATCGTCTGGCACAGGGGCGGCGGCAGTCAGCGGATCGGGGTTGGCACTGATGGGAGGGGGGGGGGGGCGCCTGCGGGCTTTGGGAGGGCTGCGATTGTGGCGCCTGTGGCTGCTGGCCCTCCCTGCCCCGCCTCCCGTCATTGCTTGCGGGCAAACTTCCCTTTACATCCGTGAGCGCCTCCTTGCTAGTACCAGTACGGATGTCCACATACTTTACATGGCGTCTTGGGCGGCCGCGAGCAGTTGATGAGGTCCCCTGTATTGCGGGACATAAAGTGGGGCTCTCCTTTGATCCACAGGAATGCTGGCGCCCCAACATCCACTTGGGTGGACTCGAACGTTTTCTGGTAATCCCTTGCAGGCACTGCGGCCTGTGGCTTCGTGTTGCGTGCGCGGCCGCTGTCGGAGGACCCTGAAGACGTGTACGAAGGGGATGATCACGTGTCTGTAGAGGAATACGAGCGTCGCCCGCCCGTGGCTCACTTTCCTTTCTTCGCCTACTTCTTGGCCTTGTGCGTTTTGTGCTTCTGCTTTTCTTTGGCTTGCCTGTGTTTGTCCTTGAGCATGGTCTGCGGTCTTGAGTATGACATCCCACACATCTTGCGTCGCGTCCAACAGCCCCATTCCCGCGGAGGTCATTGTTACGTCCATGCCATCCAGATCCATCGGGTCTATGGCCGCAGCATCCAGGTATCCTTGAATCAGTTTCCGCAGCCGGATGGCCCACTTGGAAGCTCCTGCTTGTTTTCGTACGGCGCGCACATGCGCCTTGGTGAGCGCGTATTTGTGCGGCAGCACGTGGTCGGCCGGGTCGTCGGCCCCGGGCGCGTCCGCGGTCCCCGCCTCGTGTGCGCCGCCTGCTGATCCGCCCGTTGGCCTTTCCCCCGGTGGGGATGCAACCCTGTTGGCGAACTCGCGTCAATGGTCGGATCGCTGCATGAATTTGATAAGGGAAAATGCTGCCCGTGCTTGATCTGGAACCAAGTCAAATCGGGCCACTTCTAAATCCCAGCGTACTGCCAGCGCAAGCAGGAATACATCTCGGTAGTAGGTGAAGGACGAGTTGACAATTGGCACTCCGAGCTCCCGGTGGAACAGCACCGCACACCTCGTGGTATTCAAACCTTCGGATTGTTGCTAGAACGCATAGCCGCAGTCAAGCACAACGTTGCGGCCCTCTACGGGGACGTCATTGGCGAATTGCGGCGATGCCAAAAACGTCAACCACGCCCTGTCCATCCCATGCCGATCCTCTGCGATGAGCTTCTCCCATTCCCAATCCATAGTTGCGGCCCCTCGCTTTTTCTTGTTGGTTTTTCCTTGTGTGTGTAGCTGTGGATGCGCATGCGCACAATTGTTGACTCCTGAGTTGTTGCGACTGCAACTGGTCCTGATGCGACACACCCCCCAGCTATCTGTCAAAAACTTGGGGCGGGGGGGGGGGGTCCAGCCGGGGGTCGGGGTTGGGGGGGCCCACTGGGAGTCGGGGGGGGGGGGTGTTCCTGCCGGGGGTCGGGGGGGGGTCTCGCCGGGGGTAAGGGGGGCGTCGGGCCAGAGGTGAGGGCCATGAGGCAACGGATACTGGGCTCGCATACGCCCCCGTGTCACAGGCGCATGGTCAGGGGTGAGGGGGGGGGGGGCTTAGGGCTAGGGTCACCGAGCTGGTGGAACCAGTCTTGGTTTTATAACCCTTTTTAGTGTCTAGGGTGGACCTACCAGGTTTAGCAGCAGCAGCAAGCAACAAGCAGCAAGCAGCAGCACGCGCGAAATGGGTAAAAATCAGAGCTCCGTCGTGGTGCTTCAGATTCGGCTGAAATTTTGGTGGATGATACCTATGGGTGTGAGGGACAATCACACAAAGTTTGAGCAAGAAACTCAACGGTGGCGGCCGGGAACGGGATTCGCAAGTGGTGGACCTCAGTTTCAAAAACTGCAGTTTAGGGCCAAAAATAGGCATTTTTGGGCCAAAAAAGCCCTAGAACATATTCAAAACGGCCAAACGAAGGGAAACGGTGGGTACACTCTATGTGCGGCTTGACTTCCCCGTGTCACGAGCTTTTTGCGGCCCTATACCTCAATGATATGTCCCGGAAAGGGCCCAAAAAGGCCCCCAAAAGCTCCAGATGACGACAGCCACAAACCAAGAATAGGCCATATCTTTGGCTACATGGCTCAAAATGCGATTCCGAGGGCACCTACTCCACCCGCAACCCCCCACTTTTTGTGGTTTCCACCCTTCAGAATTGCCCAAACGGACGCCTAGACCCCAATGCCTAGGCCCACTAGGCTGCGGCAAGCTGCAAGCTCAAGCCCAAACAAGTGGGTGCCCAGATGGGTCAACAGGGTCCAATAGGGGCAAAAAGATGACTTTTCTCAAAAATCATCCTAGACCATATGCGACGCTAAAACAAGTGTTTTTGGAGCATTTTCAGCTTGTGGTGGCCCATTTTGGTCCTCCGAAAATTCCAAAATGCCTTGAAAATGGGCTGTTTTGGGACCAAAAATGGGTCAAAAATGGGTCAAAAACGCATTTTTCCAAAAGTCGTCCTAAACCATTTGGGGTGCACAAACGGGTGAAATGGGCCCATGTTGAGCCCATTTTGGGGCATTTTGGCCCCTCACAAGTCCAAAAAGCCTTGAAAGTGGGCCTCGTGGTGATGGGGTTCACTTGCAAGCTGATTTCACTTTGTCAAGAGCCATCAATGTGCGAATCATTCTTGATGTCCCTCACCAGTCATAACTGATGTTCCCTGCCCCACCAGCTCGGTCCCAATATTCAGTCTTGATTATGGTTAGGGTTAGGGTTAGGGTTAGGGTTAGGGTTAGGTTGATTAAGGTCTGCGGGCCTTCTGCAAACTCTGTTCATCCCCGCAAGAATGGGAGCTCGCAGCTGTGGGAGCCATCAGCATCTGCCTAGGACTGCGCGCCAAGGAGGCGGTCACACTCAGCTTCCGCGACGGCTCCTTCTTCTGGCATGGGGCGAAAGGACGCGCAGGAGAGTGCTCGGAAACGGCAATTGCTTGGGGTGCCCAATGGGGGCATTCCTCGCCGCTCTGCGCGCATGCAACGGCTTCCATCCAGATAGGGCCGCTTGGGCCAGCACCCGTGCCATCTTGGGCGAGCGGGGTTAGGCTGGGCGCTGCCCCAGTGGCACCTGCGGCGCCGCTATGGCGCCGCGCCGCTCCGTATGCTAGGGGCGCCCACTCCCGTGATCCTCCTCTCGGGCGGCTGGGCCTCGCCGCAGATGCTCCGGGTCTACGCCTACCCTCAGGGCAGCTGGGAGTTCCACTTTGATGGGCCGCTTGTCACACTGCTCGACCTAGAAGCGCGGGAGCTTGGCTGGAGGGACTGCCCTGGCACCACACTTCAGTTCTAGGCGCCCTGGTTCGAAATCCCGCGCGGGCAGTCGCTGCCGCGACCGGCGAGGCGGACGCGCTCTACGGGACTTGACGGGCGCGAAGAGGAAGCGGGCGCGGCTGGCGACAAGCGCCCACGCAGGGCCTGACGACGAGGCGTGAGCAGCGAGCCGTGCTTCGTGGCGTCCGAAGGGGACAGTGCGCCATGGTCGAAGACACACTGAGAGATATATTCGACTCCCTTGGGGACGTTCGAGGTGGGGATGCGGTACGGGAAGAATTCGTGAAGGTGCTGCGGGCCCTGGTCGACGAAGGTCTCAACGTGGACGACGATATGCTCTACGATGAGCCCACACCTAGACCCCGAAAAACCTCATCCTCGCGCATCCCAGAGGCCATGGCGGCTGCAGGGCTTGGGCCAGCGGGCAGAGTGGGCATTGCGAAGTCCCTGTGGCGCCGCTTTGTCCGCGCGGGCTGCGGGCTATCTATCGGGCCGAAGTGTGCCGAGCGCAACTGGGGCTACCCCGACACAAATGGGGATCCCCGCAGCTACTCCGTATGTTCCACTCAATCCACATGGTGCCCAAAGGGTTGACGCCCACTTTGGCACCGCCGACGGCGTCCGCGTTCCTGCGCCCCAAATCCAGCTCGAAATGCAGGTGCATGCTGAACGCCACTAGCATCAACGCGCCGGACCCGCGCCCACCGCCGAAGGCGCGTCTGCCAGCACTGAACCAAATACGGGACATCTTCTCCACGGAGGCACCGGGGAGGCTTTGGATGTGCAAGCTCGACCTCAGCAACGCGTACTGGAGCATCATGCTGCCGCGCCGCTAGAGAAGGACATTCGTCATCAGGGCGGGGCAGCAACGCTGGCGGTACACTAGCCTCCCATTCAGCTTGAAATATTCCCCGGTCATCTGTCAACGCCTGGTGCAGGGCATCGTCTCGTGAGCACCGCGCGGGTACTCCGCCACATGGCACGTCTACCTTGACGATGTGCTGATCGAAGTGCGGTAGCGCAACGTGGCGGCACAGGCCATCCAGGCGGCGGCCCGGGCGCTGCGTGTAGTAGGATTCGTCATCACCCCCAAGTCCAAAGTGGAGCCCACCACTGACATCACTTTCATCGGAAAACGACTGAACTCTGTAACCAGGTCCATCTCAAATACAACGGAAATCAGGGCCGTCCTTAAGGACCCCGAGATTTTTTTTTTGTTAAGAACGGCCCTTAAGGACAGCCCCTAGGGGCCTTTTTGCCCTGGCCGAACGTGGCCCATGTCTACCCCCCCCGGCCCTCTTTTGGGCACCACTTCTGATTTTGCCCCCCGCTCTGGAGCGGTGGGGCTCCCCGATACGGCAGGGGTGAGGTAGCCATTTCGCCCACTTGTGGGCCACTTGTGATTTTCCCCCCGCTTGAAGCGGTGGGGCTCCCCGATACGGCAGGGGTGAGGTAGCCAATTTGCCCACTTGTGGGCCACTTCTGATTTTGCCCCCCGCTCTGCAGCGGTGGGGCTCCCCGATACGGCAGGGGTGAGGTAGCCAATTTGCCCACTTGTGGGCCACTTCTGATTTTGCCCCCCGCTCTGAAGCGGTGGGGCTCCCCGATACTGGGTGCTGGCCCTCCCTGCCCCGCCTCCTGTCATTGCTTGCAGGCAAACTGCCCTTTACATCCGTGAGCGCCTCCTTGCTAGTACCAGTACGGATGTCCACATACTTTACATGGCGTCTTGGGCGGCCGCGAGCAGTTGATGAGGTCCCCTGTATTGCGGGACATAAAGTGGGGCTCTCCTTTGATCCACAGGAACGCTGGCGCCCCAACATCCACTTGGGTGGACTCGAACGTTTTCTGGTAATCCCTTGCAGGCACTGCGGCCTGTGGCTTCGTGTTGCGTGCGCGGCCGCTGTCGGAGGACCCTGAAGACGTGTACGAAGGGGATGATCACGTGTCTGTAGAGGAATACGAGCGTCGCCCGCCCGTGGCTCACTTTCCTTTCTTCGCCTACTTCTTGGCCTTGTGCGTTTTGTGCTTCTGCTTTTCTTTGGCTTGCCTGTGTTTGTCCTTGAGCATGGTCTGCGGTCTTGAGTATGACATCCCACACATCTTGCGTCGCGTCCAACAGCCCCATTCCCGCGGAGGTCATTGTTACGTCCATGCCATCCAGATCCATCGGGTCTATGGCCGCAGCATCCAGGTATCCTTGAATCAGTTTCCGCAGCCGGATGGCCCACTTGGAAGCTCCTGCTTGTTTTCGTACGGCGCGCACATGCGCCTTGGTGAGCGCGTATTTGTGCGGCAGCACGTGGTCGGCCGGGTCGTCGGCCCCGGGCGCGTCCGCGGTCCCCGCCTCGTGTGCGCCGCCTGCTGATCCGCCCGTTGGCCTTTCCCCCGGTGGGGATGCAACCCTGTTGGCGAACTCGCGTCGATGGTCGGATCGCTGCATGAATTTGATAAGGGAAAATGCTGCCCGTGCTTGATCTGGAACCAAGTCAAATCGTGCCACTTCTAAATCCCAGCGTACTGCCAGCGCAAGCAGGAATACATCTCGGTAGTAGGTGAAGGACGAGTTGACAATTGGCACTCCGAGCTCCCGGTGGAACAGCACCGCACACCTCGTGGTATTCAAACCTTCGGATTGTTGCTAGAACGCATAGCCGCAGTCAAGCACAACGTTGCGGCCCTCTACGGGGACGTCATTGGCGAATTGCGGCGATGCCAAAAACGTCAACCACGCCCTGTCCATCCCATGCCGATCCTCTGCGATGAGCTTCTCCCATTCCCAATCCATAGTTGCGGCCCCTCGCTTTTTCTTGTTGGTTTTTCCTTGTGTGTGTAGCTGTGGATGCGCATGCGCACAATTGTTGACTCCTGAGTTGTTGCGACTGCAACTGGTCCTGATGCGACACACCCCCCAGCTATCTGTCAAAAACTTGGGGCGGGGGGGGGGGTCCAGCCGGGGGTCGGGGTTGGGGGGGCCCACTGGGAGTCGGGGGGGGGGGGGTGTTCCTGCCGGGGGTCGGGGGGGGTCTCGCCGGGGGTGAGGGGGGCGTCGGGCCAGGGGTGAGGGCCATGAGGCAACGGATACTGGGCTCGCATACGCCCCCGTGTCACAGGCGCATGGTCAGGGGTGAGGGGGGGGGGGGCTTAGGGCTAGGGTCACCGAGCTGGTGGAACCAGTCTTGGTTTTATAACCCTTTTTAGTGTCTAGGGTGGACCTACCAGGTTTAGCAGCAGCAGCAAGCAACAAGCAGCAAGCAGCAGCACGCGCGAAATGGGTAAAAATCAGAGCTCCGTCGTGGTGCTTCAGATTCGGCTGAAATTTTGGTGGATGATACCTATGGGTGTGAGGGACAATCTCACAAAGTTTGAGCAAGAAACTCAACGGTGGCGGCCGGGAACGGGATTCGCAAGTGGTGGACCTCAGTTTCAAAAACTGCAGTTTAGGGCCAAAAATAGGCATTTTTGGGCCAAAAAAGCCCTAGAACATATTCAAAACGGCCAAACGAAGGGAAACGGTGGGTACACTCTATGTGCGGCTTGACTTCCCCGTGTCACGAGCTTTTTGCGGCCCTATACCTCAATGATATGTCCCGGAAAGGGCCCAAAAAGGCCCCCAAAAGCTCCAGATGACGACAGCCACAAACCAAGAATAGGCCATATCTTTGGCTACATGGCTCAAAATGCGATTCCGAGGGCACCTACTCCACCCGCAACCCCCCACTTTTTGTGGTTTCCACCCTTCAGAATTGCCCAAACGGACGCCTGGACCCCAATGCCTAGGCCCACTAGGCTGCGGCAAGCTGCAAGCTCAAGCCCAAAAAAGTGGGTGCCCAAATGGGTCAACAGGGTCCAATAGGGGCAAAAAGATGACTTTTCTCAAAAATCATCCTAGACCATATGCGACGCTAAAACAAGTGTTTTTGGAGCATTTTCAGCTTGTGGTGGCCCATTTTGGTCCTCCGAAAATTCCAAAATGCCTTGAAAATGGGCTGTTTTGGGACCAAAATGGCTCAAAAATGGGTCAAAAACGCATTTTTCCAAAAGTCATCCTAAACCATTTGGGGTGCACAAACGGGTGAAATGGGCCCATGTTGAGCCCATTTTGGGGCATTTTGGCCCCTCACAAGTCCAAAAAGCCTTGAAAGTGGGCCTCGTGGTGATGGGGTTCACTTGCAAGCTGATTTCACTTTGTCAAGAGCCATCAATGTGCGAATCATTCTTGATGTCCCTCACCAGTCATAACTGATGTTCCCTGCCCCACCAGCTCGGTCCCAATATTCAATCTTGATTAAGGTCTGCGGGCCTTCTGCAAACTCTGTTCATCCCCGCAAGAATGGGAGCTCGCAGCTGTGGGAGCCATCGGCATCTGCCTAGGACTGCGCGCCAAGGAGGCGGTCACACTCAGCTTCCGCGACGGCTCCTTCGTCTGGCATGGGGCGAAAGGACGCGTAGGAGAGTGCTCGGAAACGGCAATTGCTTGGGGTGCCCAATGGGGGCATTCCTCGCCGCTCTGCGCGCATGCAACGGCTTCCATCCAGATAGGGCCGCTTGGGCCAGCACCCGTGCCATCTTGGGCGAGCGGGGTTAGGCTGGGCGCTGCCCCAGTGGCACGTGCGGCGCCGCTATGGCGCCGCGCCGCTCCGTATGCTAGGGGCGCCCACTCCCGTGATCCTCCTCTCGGGCGGCTGGGCCTCGCCGCAGATGCTCCGGGTCTACGCCTACCCTCAGGGCAGCTGGGAGTTCCACTTTGATGGGCCGCTTGTCACACTGCTCGACCTAGAAGCGCGGGAGCTTGGCTGGAGGGACTGCCCTGGCACCACACTTCAGTTCTAGGCGCCCTGGTTCGAAATCCCGCGCGGGCAGTCGCTGCCGCGACCGGCGAGGCGGACGCGCTCTACGGGACTTGACGGGCGCGAAGAGGAAGCGGGCGCGGCTGGCGACAAGCGCCCACGCAGGGCCTGACGACGAGGCGTGAGCAGCGAGCCGTGCTTCGTGGCGTCCGAAGGGGACACTGCGCCATGGTCGAAGACACACTGAGAGATATATTCGACTCCCTTGGGGACGTTCGAGGTGGGGATGCGGTACGGGAAGAATTCGTGAAGGTGCTGCGGGCCCTGGTCGACGAAGGTCTCAACGTGGACGACGATATGCTCTACGATGAGCCCACACCTAGACCCCGAAAAACCTCATCCTCGCGCATCCCAGAGGCCATGGCGGCTGCAGGGCTTGGGCCAGCGGGCAGAGTGGGCATTGCGAAGTCCCTGTGGCGCCGCTTTGTCCGCGCGGGCTGCGGGCTATCTATCGGGCCGAAGTGTGCCGAGCGCAACTGGGGCTACCCCGACACAAATGGGGATCCCCGCAGCTGCTCCGTATGTTCCACTCAATCCACATGGTGCCCAAAGGGTTGACGCCCACTTTGGCACCGCCGACGGCGTCCGCGTTCCTGCGCCCCAAATCTAGCTCGAAATGCAGGTGCATGCTGAACGCCACTAGCATCAACGCGCCGGACCCGCGCCCACCGCCGAAGGCGCGTCTGCCAGCACTGAACCAAATACGGGACATCTTCTCCACGGAGGCACCGGGGAGGCTTTGGATGTGCAAGCTCGACCTCAGCAACGCGTACTGGAGCATCATGCTGCCGCGCCTCTAGAGAAGGACATTCGTCATCAGGGCGGGGCAGCAACGGCGGTACACTAGCCTCCCATTCAGCTTGAAATATTCCCCGGTCATCTGTCAACGCCTGGTGCAGGGCATCGTCTCGTGAGCACCGCGCGGGTACTCCGCCACATGGCACGTCTACCTTGACGATGTGCTGATCGAAGTGCGGTAGCGCAACGTGGCGGCACAGGCCATCCAGGCGGCGGCCCGGGCGCTGCGTGTAGTAGGATTCGTCATCACCCCCAAGTCCACCTGGAGCCCACCACTGACATCACTTTCATCGGAAAACGACTGAACTCTGTAACCAGGTCCATCTCAAATACAACGGAAATCAGGGCCGTCCTTAAGGACCCCGAGATTTTTTTTTTTGTTAAGGACGGCCCTTAAGGACAGCCCCTAGGGGCCTTTTTGCCCTGGCCGAACGTGGCCCATGTCTACCCCCCCCGGCCCTCTTTTGGGCACCACTTCTGATTTTGCCCCCCGCTCTGGAGCGGTGGGGCTCCCCGATACGGCAGGGGTGAGGTAGCCATTTCGCCCACTTGTGGGCCACTTGTGATTTTCCCCCCGCTTGAAGCGGTGGGGCTCCCCGATACGGCAGGGGTGAGGTAGCCAATTTGCCCACTTGTGGGCCACTTCTGATTTTGCCCCCCGCTCTGCAGCGGTGGGGCTCCCCGATACGGCAGGGGTGAGGTAGCCAATTTGCCCACTTGTGGCCCACTTCTGATTTTGCCCCCCGCTCTGAAGCGGTGGGGCTCCCCGATACGGCAGGGGTGAGGTAGCCACTTTGCCCACTTGTGGGCCACTTCTGATTTTGCCCCCCGCTCTGAAGCGGTGGGGCTCCCCGATACGGCAGGGGTGAGGTAGCCATTTCGCCCACTTGTGGGCCACTTGTGATTTTCCCCCCGCTTGAAGCGGTGGGGCTCCCCGATACGGCAGGGGTGAGGTAGCCAATTTGCCCACTTGTGGCCCACTTCTGATTTTGCCCCCCGCTCTGCAGCGGTGGGGCTCCCCGATACGGCAGGGGTGAGGTAGCCAATTTGCCCACTTGTGGGCCACTTCTGATTTTGCCCCCCGCTCTGAAGCGGTGGGGCTCCCCGATACGGCAGGGGTGAGGTAGCCACTTTGCCCACTTGTGGGCCACTTCTGATTTTGCCCCCCGCTCTGAAGCGGTGGGGCTCCCCGATACGGCAGGGGTGAGGTAGCCAATTTGCCCACTTGTGGGCCACTTGTGATTTTGCCCCCCGCTCTGGTGGCGGTGAGGCTCCCCGACACGGCAGGGGTGAGGTAGCCAATTTGCCCACTTGTGGGCCACTTCTGATTTTGCCCCCCGCTCTGAA
Source organism: Eutreptiella sp. 'Long Island Sound 2002' (assembly GCA_964036045.1). Lineage (NCBI taxonomy): Eukaryota > Euglenozoa > Euglenophyceae > Eutreptiales > Eutreptiaceae > Eutreptiella > Eutreptiella sp. 'Long Island Sound 2002'. Next base: position 8,020,254 of record OZ038382.1, on the reverse strand, counting down.
GCGGTGGGGCTCCCCGATACGGCAGGGGTGAGGTAGCCACTTTGCCCACTTGTGGGCCACTTCTGATTTTGCCCCCCGCTCTGAAGCGGTGGGGCTCCCTGATACGGCAGGGGTGAGGTAGCCAATTTGCCCACTTGTGGGCCACTTCTGATTTTGCCCCCCGCTCTGCAGCGGTGGGGCTCCCCGATACGGCAGGGGTGAGGTAGCCAATTTGCGCACTTGTGGGCCACTTCTGATTTTGCCCCCCGCTCTGAAGCGGTGGGGCTCCCCGATACGGCAGGGGTGAGGTAGCCACTTTGCCCACTTGTGGGCCACTTCTGATTTTGCCCCCCGCTCTGAAGCGGTGGGGCTCCCTGATACGGCAGGGGTGAGGTAGCCAATTTGCCCACTTGTGGGCCACTTCTGATTTTGCCCCCCGCTCTGCAGCGCAGGGGCTCCCCGATACGGCAGGGGTGAGGTAGCCAATTTGCCCACTTGTGGGCCACTTCTGATTTTGCCCCCCGCTCTCAAGCGGTGGGGCTCCCCGATACGGCAGGGGTGAGATAGCCAATTTGCCCACTTGTGGGCCACTTCTGATTTTGTCCACCGCTCTGGTGGCGGTGGGGCTCCCCGATACGGCAGGGGTGAGGTAGCCATTTCGCCCACTTGTGGGCCACTTCTGATTTTGCCCCCCGCTCTGAAGCGGTGGGGCTCCCTGATACGGCAGGGGTGAGGTAGCCAATTTGCCCACTTGTGGGCCACTTCTGATTTTGCCCCCCGCTCTGAAGCGGTGGGGCTCCCCGATACGGCAGGGGTGAGGTAGCCAATTTGCCCATTTGTGGGCCACTTCTGATTTTGCCCCCCGCTCTGCAGCGGTGGGGCTCCCTGATACGGCAGGGGTGAGGTAGCCAATTTGCCCACTTGTGGGCCACTTCTGATTTTGCCCCCCGCTCTGAAGCGGTGGGGCTCCCCGATGCGGCAGGGGTGAGGTAGCCAATTTGCCCACTTGTGGGCCACTTCTGATTTTGCCCCCCGCTCTGAAGCGGTGGGGCTCCCCGATACGGCAGGGGTGAGGTAGCCAATTTGCCCATTTGTGGGCCACTTCTGATTTTGCCCCCCGCTCTGCAGCGGTGGGGCTCCCCGATACGGCAGGGGTGAGGTAGCCAATTTGCCCACTTGTGGGCCACTTCTGATTTTGCCCCCCGCTCTGAAGCGGTGGGGCTCCCCGATGCGGCAGGGGTGAGGTAGCCAATTTGCCCACTTGTGGGCCACTTCTGATTTTGCCCCCCGCTCTGCAGCGGTGGGGCTCCCCGATACGGCAGGGGTGAGGTAGCCAATTTGCCCACTTGTGGGCCACTTCTGATTTTGCCCCCCGCTCTGGAGCGGTGGGGCTCCCTGATACGGCAGGGGTGAGGTAGCCAATTTGCCCACTTGTGGGCCACTTCTGATTTTGCCCCCCGCTCTGAAGCGGTGGGGCTCCCCGATACGGCAGGGGTGAGGTAGCCAATTTGCCCACTTGTGGGCCACTTCTGATTTTGCCCCCCGCTCTGCAGCGGTGGGGCTCCCCGATACGGCAGGGGTGAGGTAGCCAATTTGCCCACTTGTGGGCCTATGCTGATTTTGCCCCCCGCTCTGAAGCGGTGGGGCTCCCCGATACGGCAAGGGTAAGGTAGCCAATTTGCCCACTTGTGGGCCACTTCTGATTTTGCCCCCCGCTCTGGTGGCGGTGGGGCTCCCCGATACGGCAGGGGTGAGATAGCCAATTTGCCCACTTGTGGGCCACTTCTGATTTTGCCCCCCGCTCTGAAGCGGTGGGGCTCCCCGATACGGCAGGGGTGAGGTAGCCAATTTGCCCACTTGTGGGCCACTTCTGATTTTGCCCCCCGCTCTGAAGCGGTGGGGCTCCCCGATACGGCAGGGGTAAGGTAGCCAATTTGCCCACTTGTGGGCCACTTCTGATTTTGCCCCCCGCTCTGCAGCGGTGGGGCTCCCCGATACGGCAGGGGTGAGGTAGCCAATTTGCCCACTTGTGGGCCACTTCTGATTTTGCCCCCCGCTCTGCAGCGGTGGGGCTCCCCGATACGGCAGGGGTGAGGTAGCCAATTTGCCCACTTGTGGGCCACTTCTGATTTTGCCCCCCGCTCTGAAGCGGTGGGGCTCCGCGATACGGCAGGGGTGAGGTAGCCACTTTGCCCACTTGTGGGCCACTTCTGATTTTGCCCCCCGCTCTGAAGCGGTGGGGCTCCTTGATACGGCAGGGGTGAGGTAGCCAATTTGCCCACTTGTGGGCCACTTCTGATTTTGCCCCCCGCTCTGAAGCGGTGGGGCTCCCCGATACGGCAGGGGTAAGGTAGCCAATTTGCCCACTTGTGGGCCACTTCTGATTTTGTCCCCCGCTCTGCAGCGGTGGGGCTCCCCGATACGGCAGGGGTGAGGTAGCCAATTCGCCCACTTGCGGGCCACTTCTGATTTTGCCCCCCGCTCTGAAGCGGTGGGGCTCCCTGATACGGCAGGGGTGAGGTAGCCAATTTGCCCACTTGTGGGCCACTTCTGATTTTGCCCCCCGCTCTGAAGCGGTGGGGCTCCCCGATACGGCAGGGGTGAGGTAGCCACTTTGCCCACTTGTGGGCCACTTCTGATTTTGTCCCCCGCCATGCAGCGGTGGGGCTCCCCGATACGGCAGGGGTGAGGTAGCCAATTTGCCCACTTGTGGGCCACTTCTGATTTTGCCCCCCGCTCTGAAGCGGTGGGGCTCCCCGATACGGCAGGGGTAAGGTAGCCAATTTGCCCACTTGTGGGCCACTTCTGATTTTGTCCCCCGCTCTGAAGCGGTGGGGCTCCCCGATACGGCAGGGGTGAGGTAGCCAATTTGCCCACTTGTGGGCCACTTCTGATTTTGCCCCCCGCTCTGAAGCGGTGGGGCTCCCTGATACGGCAGGGGTGAGGTAGCCAATTTGCCCACTTGTGGGCCACTTCTGATTTTGCCCCCCGCTCTGAAGCGGTGGGGCTCCCCGATACGGCAGGGGTGAGGTAGCCACTTTGCCCACTTGTGGGCCACTTCTGATTTTGTCCCCCGCTCTGCAGCGGTGGGGCTCCCCGATACGGCAGGGGTGAGGTAGCCAATTTGCCCACTTGTGGGCCACTTCTGATTTTGCCCCCCGCTCTGAAGCGGTGGGGCTCCCCGATACGGCAGGGGTGAGATAGCCAATTTGCCCACTTGTGGGCCACTTCTGATTTTGTCCCCCGCTCTGGTGGCGGTGGGGCTCCCCGATACGGCAGGGGTGAGGTAGCCATTTCGCCCACTTGTGGGCCACTTCTGATTTTGCCCCCCGCTCTGCAGCGGTGGGGCTCCCTGATACGGCAGGGGTGAGGTAGCCAATTTGCCCACTTGTGGGCCACTTCTGATTTTGCCCCCCGCTCTGAAGCGGTGGGGCTCCCCGATACGGCCGGGGTGAGGTAGCCAACTTGCCCATTTTTGGGCCACTTCTGATTTTGCCCCCCGCTCTGCAGCGGTGGGGCTCCCCGATACGGCAGGGGTGAGGTAGCCAATTTGCCCACTTGTGGGCCACTTCTGATTTTGCCCCCCGCTCTGAAGCGGTGGGGCTCCCCGATGCGGCAGGGGTGAGGTAGCCATTTCGCCCACTTGTGGGCCACTTCTGATTTTGCCCCCCGCTCTGAAGCGGTGGGGGTCCCCGATACGGCAGGGGTGAGGTAGCCAATTTGCCCACTTGTGGGCCACTTCTGATTTTGCCCCCCGCTCTGGTGGCGGTGGGGCTCCCCGATACGGCAGGGGTGAGGTAGCCATTTCGCCCACTTGTGGGCCACTTCTGATTTTGCCCCCCGCTCTGAAGCGGTGGGGCTCCCTGATACGGCAGGGGTGAGGTAGCCAATTTGCCCACTTGTGGGCCACGTCTGATTTTGCCCCCCGCTCTGCAGCGGTGGGGCTCCCCGATACGGCAGGGGTGAGGTAGCCAATTTGCCCACTTGTGGGCCACTTCTGATTTTGCCCCCCGCTCTGCAGCGGTGGGGCTCCCCGATACGGCAGGGGTGAGGTAGCCAATTTGCCCACTTGTGGGCCACTGCTGATTTTGCCTCCCGCTCTGGTGGCGGTGGGGCTCCCCGATACGGCAGGGGTGAGATAGCCAATTTGCCCACTTGTGGGCCACTTCTGATTTTGCCCCCCGCTCTGAAGCGGTGGGGCTCCCCGATACGGCAGGGGTGAGGTAGCCATTTCGCCCACTTGTGGGCCACTTCTGATTTTGCCCCCCGCTCTGAAGCGGTGGGGCTCCCTGATACGGCAGGGGTGAGGTAGCCACTTTGCCCACTTGTGGGCCACTTCTGATTTTGTCCCCCGCTCTGCAGCGGTGGGGCTCCCTGATACGGCAGGGGTGAGGTAGCCAATTTGCCCACTTGTGGGCCACTTCTGATTTTGCCCCCCGCTCTGAAGCGGTGGGGCTCCCCGATACGGCAGGGGTGAGATAGCCAATTTGCCCACTTGTGGGCCACTTCTGATTTTGTCCCCCGCTCTGGTGGCGGTGGGGCTCCCCGATACGGCAGGGGTGAGGTAGCCAATTTGCCCACTTGTGGGCCACTTCTGATTTTGCCCCCCGCTCTGAAGCGGTGGGGCTCCCCGATACGGCAGGGGTGAGGTAGCCATTTCGCCCACTTGTGGGCCACTTCTGATTTTGCCCCCCGCTCTGAAGCGGTGGGGCTCCCCGATACGGCAGGGGTGAGGTAGCCAATTTGCCCACTTGTGGGCCACTTCTGATTTTGCCCCCCGCTCTGGTGGCGGTGGGGCTCCCCGATACGGCAGGGGTGAGGTAGCCATTTCGCCCACTTGTGGGCCACTTCTGATTTTGCCCCCCGCTCTGAAGCGGTGGGGCTCCCTGATACGGCAGGGGTGAGGTAGCCAATTTGCCCACTTGTGGGCCACGTCTGATTTTGCCCCCCGCTCTGCAGCGGTGGGGCTCCCCGATACGGCAGGGGTGAGGTAGCCAATTTGCCCACTTGTGGGCCACTTCTGATTTTGCCCCCCGCTCTGCAGCGGTGGGGCTCCCCGATACGGCAGGGGTGAGGTAGCCAATTTGCCCACTTGTGGGCCACTGCTGATTTTGCCTCCCGCTCTGGTGGCGGTGGGGCTCCCCGATACGGCAGGGGTGAGATAGCCAATTTGCCCACTTGTGGGCCACTTCTGATTTTGCCCCCCGCTCTGAAGCGGTGGGGCTCCCCGACACGGCAGGGGTGAGGTAGCCAATTTGCCCACTTGTGGGCCACTTCTGATTTTGCCCCCCGCTCTGAAGCGGTGGGGCTCCCTGATACGGCAGGGGTGAGGTAGCCAATTTGCCCACTTGTGGGCCACTTCTGATTTTGCCCCCCGCTCTGCAGCGGTGGGGCTCCCCGATACGGCAAGGGTGAGGTAGCCAATTTGCCCACTTGTGGGCCACTTCTGATTTTGCCCCCCGCTCTGAAGCGGTGGGGCTCCCCGATACGGCAGGGGTGAGGTAGCCAATTTGCCCACTTGTGGGCCACTTCTGATTTTGCCCCCCGCTCTGAAGCGGTGGGGCTCCCCGATACGGCAGGGGTGAGGTAGCCAATTTGCCCACTTGTGGGCCACTTCTGATTTTGCCCCCCGCTCTGAAGCGGTGGGGCTCCCCGATACGGCAAGGGTGAGGTAGCCACTTTGCCCACTTGTGGGCCACTTCTGATTTTGTCCCCCGCTCTGCATCGGTGGGGCTCCCTGATACGGCAGGGGTGAGGTAGCCAATTTGCCCACTTGTGGGCCACTTCTGATTTTGCCCCCCGCTCTGAAGCGGTGGGGCTCCCCGATACGGCAGGGGTGAGATAGCCAATTTGCCCACTTGTGGGCCACTTCTGATTTTGTGCCCCGCTCTGGTGGCGGTGGGGCTCCCCGATACGGCAGGGGTGAGGTAGCCATTTCGCCCACTTGTGGGCCACTTCTGATTTTGCCCCCCGCTCTGCAGCGGTGGGGCTCCCCGATACGGCAGGGGTGAGGTAGCCAATTTGCCCACTTGTGGGCCACTTCTGATTTTGTCCCCCGCTCTGGTGGCGGTGGGGCTCCCCGATACGGCAGGGGTGAGGTAGCCAATTTGCCCACTTGTGGGCCACTTCTGATTTTGCCCCCCGCTCTGAAGCGGTGGGGCTCCCCGATACGGCAGGGGTGAGGTAGCCATTTCGCCCACTTGTGGGCCACTTCTGATTTTCCCCCCCGCTCTGAAGCGGTGGGGCTCCCCGATACGGCAGGGGTGAGGTAGCCAATTTGCCCACTTGTGGGCCACTTCTGATTTTGCCCCCCGCTCTGGTGGCGGTGGGGCTCCCCGATACGGCAGGGGTGAGGTAGCCATTTCGCCCACTTGTGGGCCACTTCTGATTTTGCCCCCCGCTCTGAAGCGGTGGGGCTCCCTGATACGGCAGGGGTGAGGTAGCCAATTTGCCCACTTGTGGGCCACGTCTGATTTTGCCCCCCGCTCTGCAGCGGTGGGGCTCCCCGATACGGCAGGGGTGAGGTAGCCAATTTGCCCACTTGTGGGCCACTTCTGATTTTGCCCCCCGCTCTGCAGCGGTGGGGCTCCCCGATACGGCAGGGGTGAGGTAGCCAATTTGCCCACTTGTGGGCCACTGCTGATTTTGCCTCCCGCTCTGGTGGCGGTGGGGCTCCCCGATACGGCAGGGGTGAGATAGCCAATTTGCCCACTTGTGGGCCACTTCTGATTTTGCCCCCCGCTCTGAAGCGGTGGGGCTCCCCGACACGGCAGGGGTGAGGTAGCCAATTTGCCCACTTGTGGGCCACTTCTGATTTTGCCCCCCGCTCTGCAGCGGTGGGGCTCCCTGATACGGCAGGGGTGAGGTAGCCAATTTGCCCACTTGTGGGCCACTTCTGATTTTGCCCCCCGCTCTGCAGCGGTGGGGCTCCCCGATACGGCAAGGGTGAGGTAGCCAATTTGCCCACTTGTGGGCCACTTCTGATTTTGCCCCCCGCTCTGAAGCGGTGGGGCTCCCCGATACGGCAGGGGTGAGGTAGCCAATTTGCCCACTTGTGGGCCACTTCTGATTTTGCCCCCCGCTCTGAAGCGGTGGGGCTCCCCGATACGGCAGGGGTGAGGTAGCCAATTTGCCCACTTGTGGGCCACTTCTGATTTTGCCCCCCGCTCTGAAGCGGTGGGGCTCCCCGATACGGCAAGGGTGAGGTAGCCACTTTGCCCACTTGTGGGCCACTTCTGATTTTGTCCCCCGCTCTGCATCGGTGGGGCTCCCTGATACGGCAGGGGTGAGGTAGCCAATTTGCCCACTTGTGGGCCACTTCTGATTTTGCCCCCCGCTCTGAAGCGGTGGGGCTCCCCGATACGGCAGGGGTGAGATAGCCAATTTGCCCACTTGTGGGCCACTTCTGATTTTGTGCCCCGCTCTGGTGGCGGTGGGGCTCCCCGATACGGCAGGGGTGAGGTAGCCATTTCGCCCACTTGTGGGCCACTTCTGATTTTGCCCCCCGCTCTGCAGCGGTGGGGCTCCCCGATACGGCAGGGGTGAGGTAGCCAATTTGCCCACTTGTGGGCCACTTCTGATTTTGCCCCCCGCTCTGAAGCGGTGGGGCTCCTCGATACGGCAGGGGTGAGGTAGCCAATTTGCCCACTTGTGGGCCACTTCTGATTTTGCCCCCCGCTCTGAAGCGGTGGGGCTCCCCGATACGGCAGGGGTGAGGTAGCCAATTTGCCCACTTGTGGGCCACTTCTGATTTTGCCCCCCGCTCTGAAGCGGTGGGGCTCCCCGATACGGCAGGGGTGAGGTAGCCAATTTGCCCACTTGTGGGCCACTTCTGATTTTGCCCCTCGCTCTGCAGCGGTGGGGCTCCCCGATACGGCAGGGGTGAGGTAGCCACTTTGCCCACTTGTGGGCCACTTCTGATTTTGCCCCCCGCTCTGAAGCGGTGGGGCTCCCCGATACGGCAGGGGTGCGGTAGCCAATTTGCCCACTTGTGGGCCACTTCTGATTTTGCCCCCCGCTCTGCAGCGGTGGGGCTCCCCGATACGGCAGGGGTGAGGTAGCCAATTTGCCCACTTGTGGGCCACTGCTGATTTTGCCTCCCGCTCTGGTGGCGGTGGGGCTCCCCGATACGGCAGGGGTGAGGTAGCCAATTTGCCCACTTGTGGGCCACTTCTGATTTTGCCCCCCGCTCTGAAGCGGTGGGGCTCCCCGATACGGCAGGGGTGAGGTAGCCATTTCGCCCACTTGTGGGCCACTTCTGATTTTGCCCCCCGCTCTGCAGCGGTGGGGCTCCCTGATACGGCAGGGGTGAGGTAGCCAATTTGCCCACTTGTGGGCCACTTCTGATTTTGCCCCCCGCTCTGAAGCGGTGGGGCTCCCCGATACGGCAGGGGTAAGGTAGCCAATTTGCCCACTTGTGGGCCACTTGTGATTTTGCCCCCCGCTCTGCAGCGGTGGGGCTCCCCGATACGGCAGGGGTGAGGTAGCCAATTTGCCCACTTGTGGGCCACCTCTGATTTTGCCCCCCGCTCTGCAGCGGTGGGGCTCCCCGATACGGCAGGGGTAAGGTAGCCAATTTGCCCACTTGTGGGCCACTTCTGATTTTGCCCCCCGCTCTGAAGCGGTGGGGCTCCCTGATACGGCAGGGGTGAGGTAGCCAATTTGCCCACTTGTGGGCCACTTCTGATTTTGCCCCCCGCTCTGAAGCGGTGGGGCTCCCCGATACGGCAGGGGTGAGGTAGCCATTTCGCCCACTTGTGGGCCACTTCTGATTTTGCCCCCCGCTCTGCAGCGGTGGGGCTCCCTGATACGGCAGGGGTGAGGTAGCCAATTTGCCCACTTGTGGGCCACTTCTGATTTTGCCCCCCGCTCTGAAGCGGTGGGGCTCCCCGATACGGCAGGGGTAAGGTAGCCAATTTGCCCACTTGTGGGCCACTTGTGATTTTGCCCCCCGCTCTGCAGCGGTGGGGCTCCCCGATACGGCAGGGGTGAGGTAGCCAATTTGCCCACTTGTGGGCCACCTCTGATTTTGCCCCCCGCTCTGCAGCGGTGGGGCTCCCCGATACGGCAGGGGTAAGGTAGCCAATTTGCCCACTTGTGGGCCACTTCTGATTTTGCCCCCCGCTCTGAAGCGGTGGGGCTCCCTGATACGGCAGGGGTGAGGTAGCCAATTTGCCCACTTGTGGGCCACTTCTGATTTTGCCCCCCGCTCTGAAGCGGTGGGGCTCCCCGATACGGCAGGGGTGAGGTAGCCATTTCGCCCACTTGTGGGCCACTTCTGATTTTGCCCCCCGCTCTGCAGCGGTGGGGCTCCCTGATACGGCAGGGGTGAGGTAGCCAATTTGCCCACTTGTGGGCCACTTCTGATTTTGCCCCCCGCTCTGAAGCGGTGGGGCTCCCCGATACGGCAGGGGTAAGGTAGCCAATTTGCCCACTTGTGGGCCACTTGTGATTTTGCCCCCCGCTCTGCAGCGGTGGGGCTCCCCGATACGGCAGGGGTGAGGTAGCCAATTTGCCCACTTGTGGGCCACCTCTGATTTTGCCCCCCGCTCTGCAGCGGTGGGGCTCCCCGATACGGCAGGGGTAAGGTAGCCAATTTGCCCACTTGTGGGCCACTTCTGATTTTGCCCCCCGCTCTGAAGCGGTGGGGCTCCCTGATACGGCAGGGGTGAGGTAGCCAATTTGCCCACTTGTGGGCCACTTCTGATTTTGCCCCCCGCTCTGAAGCGGTGGGGCTCCCCGATACGGCAGGGGTGAGGTAGCCATTTCGCCCACTTGTGGGCCACTTCTGATTTTGCCCCCCGCTCTGCAGCGGTGGGGCTCCCTGATACGGCAGGGGTGAGGTAGCCAATTTGCCCACTTGTGGGCCACTTCTGATTTTGCCCCCCGCTCTGAAGCGGTGGGGCTCCCCGATACGGCAGGGGTAAGGTAGCCAATTTGCCCACTTGTGGGCCACTTCTGATTTTGCCCCCCGCTCTGCAGCGGTGGGACTCCCCGATACGGCAGGGGTGAGGTAGCCAATTTGCCCACTTGTGGGCCACCTCTGATTTTGCCCCCCGCTCTGCAGCGGTGGGGCTCCCCGATACGGCAGGGGTAAGGTAGCCAATTTGCCCACTTGTGGGCCACTTCTGATTTTGCCCCCCGCTCTGAAGCGGTGGGGCTCCCTGATACGGCAGGGGTGAGGTAGCCATTTCGCCCACTTGTGGGCCACTTCTGATTTTGCCCCCCTGCTCTGAAGCGGTGGGGCTCCCCGATACGGCAGGGGTAGGGTAGCCAATTTGCCCACTTGTGGGCCACTTCTGATTTTGCCCCCCGCTCTGCAGCGGTGGGGCTCCCCGATACGGCAGGGGTGAGGTAGCCAATTTGCCCACTTGTGGGCCATTTCTGATTTTGCCCCCCGCTCTGGTGGCGGTGGGGCTCCCCGATACGGCAGGGGTGAGGTAGCCATTTCGCCCACTTGTGGGCCACTTCTGATTTTGCCCCCCGCTCTGAAGCGGTGGGGCTCCCTGATACGGCAGGGGTGAGGTAGCCAATTTGCCCACTTGTGGGCCACTTCTGATTTTGCCCCCCGCTCTGCAGCGGTGGGGCTCCCCGATACGGCAGGGGTGAGGTAGCCAATTTGCCCACTTGTGGGCCATTTCTGATTTTGCCCCCCGCTCTGGTGGCGGTGGGGCTCCCCGATACGGTACTTCTGATTTTGATTTCTGATTTTGCCCCCCGCTTTGTGGCGCGCCCGTGCATGCACTTTTTAGGTAACTGGTGGGGCGGCAGCCTTTTTTTGCGATGTTTTTGCTGTGGTTTGTGCCACAAGCAAGAAACTTCAAGCGACCAAGGGGGCACGGGTCGCCGCCGTCCAGCGTTTGATGAACGTGATGTGCACACAGCTGTTGTACACCATGCGTCATGTCATTCCAGGGGGGTGGCAGGAATCGTTGGGTGTTGACGTAGGGAGTAGCATCATCAAGGGTAGCCGGATGAAGTTTCTTCGCAGTTTGATTGAGGACGTGCAGACACGATTCAAGCGAGCTGAGTGGGATGGTAGTGCTAACCTGAAGGATTGGGTTGAGGCAAGCTCGTGTTCGTGTGAGAGAGTGTTTAGCTACGTGGCGGCTACGGACTTTGGCCAAACCACGGAGCGCATGTGTGAGACGCTGTGGGTAAGGTGCAATGGGGAGGCACCAGAGGATTGGGGGCCCTTTGAGGTTTTTGATGAGTTGCGCAAGACCCCTTTCCGCCCGCGCAAACGGAAGCAAGGGCATGCGGTTGAGGTGGAAGATGGTGGTTTGCTTGGGTTTGCGGCTTTCAAGGATTTGGCAGTTTCTTTGGAAGAGGATGGTGAGGCAGAGGTTCCGTTGGACATTCGAGATTTGTGGGTTGTCCCCAAGAGGGCTACACGTGACGCCGACATTGGTGATGTGTATGGGGTTGAGTTGGAGGGTGAGGACGAAGACAGTGAGGACGAGGATATGGAGCAGGCAGGTGCAGTTGCCAGTAGCTCCTCTTCTGACCTTCGTAACCCCTCAGCTGTCCCCTCCACCTCTTCTAACCCTGCCGCGCAGTTGGTGTTTCGGTATGATGTGGATCAGGCGGTGTTGAACGCAATGGAGAGGGGGAGGTTGCATGAGTGGACGAAGGTTGAGTTTAACGCCATTTGTAGGAAGCATGGTTTGAGTGTGGGCGGGGGGAAGGGTGAGCTTATGGAGCGTGTCAGGGTGCACTTCCAGAGGTTGTACCAGCAGTAGGGAGTTTGTTTCCAGTTGTGCCACCGGCGATGGAACATTCGGGTGGTCGAACGCTACATGACTGTATTTGATCAGAATATTTGCTCTTGTTCATGTTGAATTGTGCAGGGTGTGAGGTAGGGTCATGCAACACATGTGGGGCTAGGATCATATGGTTGTGTGCTGAGACCAATTTGGGGCTAGGGACTCATGGTTCAACAATTGGGAACACCGGGGTGAAGACATGTACTGTCCGCGGGCTCTTTTGAAATTACCCCCGACGGGACGGGATTTTTTTTTTTTTTGCGTTAAGGACAGCCCTGACGGAAATGATGACGGCGGCCACGCGGCTATGGGTTCACGCGCTGGGCCGCGCACGGATCTGCCGAGGCAAATGGCCCGCCTCCTGGGTAGGCTGCAGCGGGAGCTCAGGCCGCTGGCGGGGGGGGGGGGGGCGCCATTCCTCGCGGGGCCGTACCGAAGCATGTGCGCAGGGTCACACGGGTTCACGCGCTTGCTGGCGAGGTCCACGGGCACCGCACTCATGTTGGGCTTCCCGCAGCACGCACTCCACCACAGCGCAGGCGCAAGTAAGCGTACCTTCACTTTTTTCAGCGACACAGCCCTGGACGGCGACGGCTTCCGGGCCCCAGGTATATATCGCACATATCGATCCCCCAAGTGGGTTTCTTCCCTTCAGTAGGCGGAGCTCTATGCTGCCTACGCCGCGATGAAAGTGACAGTAGGGAACCGCCTTCACTCCATTGCCGTGGGAATCGACAACAACGCCTCTCGCACCCATGCTTCAAAGATGTGGGCAGCGCCGGATTCAATTGTACAGCACCATCTCCTCCGCCGCATTTTCTGGCTGCGGGCCTGGAGCGGTGTGCAGGTGTCCACGTTTCGGGTGCCGTCCGCCTACAACCCAGCGGACCCCCTGAGTAGATGTTTTCGCGGGGCGTCATGGAGTGACGCCACAGCCGAGGCCGAGCGACGGCGCTCCGCCTAGGGGACCTCACAGGTGCCTTTTGACGCTCTTCACACATCTGCACCGCTCTCCGGCGTCTTTGCTTCTGCGCGCTCATGACCGCTTCATGCACACACACCAGCACACACGGTGGCAGGCCAGCTGGCATGCACACGCTTAGTACGGGACCACGAGGCCGCATACACGCACACGTGCATGCTTCCCCTCTCCGGCCGGTCCCAGGCCTGCTGAAGGTCCTGCAGCCCCGCTTGGGTTTTTAGGCGGGCCCGCCAGCGCAGGCCTCAACACCAACAGCCCTCTCCCTCGCCCAGGACCACAATCAGCCCTCCCCTGCTCGCTGGACTTCTTCTGCTGTGAGCACGGCGATTTACCCTATCCTGCCCAGCTGCTTTCGTATCAGGCAAGGCCAGGCCTGCCCGCATGGCCCTATATTGGCTCACATTCGCTCGCGGTATTGAGAGTATTGCTCGAAGAAGCAGACTGTCTGTCACTCCAGCATTTTCAACACATGTACAGAGTTGTTGCCTGCCTGTGCACTCCTGAGCTCCTTTTCGCCCGCCCCGACCGACGGAACTGATGTTCCGAAGGAACGAAGGTTCCGTGCACAGGGCGGGATGGGGGAAAGAGAGAGGCAACACTTTCCATTGGGGCTGTTGCCTCTGTCTTTGCACTCCTTTTATTTTGTGAGCGCCCAGGCTGTTTGTACAGATGTCTACAGACGCCAACCCACCCGCCCTCTAAAACTGGCCTCTGGCCGGGCATGCAATTCCAACAGCAATCAGGTGCAGGACTACGTCATCACCAGGTGCATACAACGACCGCAGATCAGTTGTTCGCGAGCATTGCTCGAAGAAGAAGACGAAGGAATGCAGTATGCGGTCTTGTGGAGTGAATGGAACTGCACTATGGTGTATTGCAGGGTGAACTGGAATGCAGTACCGGGTGTTGTGGAGTGAATTGGAATACACTATGGGGTGTTGCAGAGTAAAGAGGGAGTGATTTGCATTGCTCCGTTGGGTGTCACGGATTGAAGCAGAAGGTAATGTGAGTTGACCAAGTCTTTGCGGAATGACGTGGAATGCAATGTGTGTTGTTGCGGAGTGAACTAGAAAGCAATATGGCGTGTTGCAGGGTGAGCTGGAATGTAGTATGGTTGTATGGTGTGTTGTGGAGTGAACTGGAATGCAATATGGGCCGTTGCAGAGCCAGCTGGAAAGCAGTATGGGGTGTTGGGGAGTGGATTGGACTGTAATATGAGGTGTTGCGGAGTGAACTGGGATGCACTGTGGGGTGTTGTAGAGTTATTTGGAACCCAACACGGGGTGTTGCTGAGCGATCTGGAATGCAATGGTTGAGCACAACTGTATAAGCACCCCTCCTTCCCACAAACTCAGCACAATCAAAAGCACAATACAATTGGCTCCCACTTCATAACCTTTGAAATGGCCCTTGGCCTGTTGTGGCCTTTCGCAGTCCCAAATCAGTACTTCTGCAAAGTTGCTTGGCGCGAGAGGACAAATCCAAACGACAACACCTTTCCCGTAGATGTCTCCAAATAGCCGCGCCGCATGTGCGTGGCGAAAGGTTTTGCTCTCATGAGGGGCCATTTCGGGAGGGGATATAAGTCAGGACATTCCTGGTATACTTGCCTTAAAAACGAGTGCACGATTCAAGTACTCCCCTCATATGGGGTGTTGCAGAGTGAACTGGAAGGTGCTATGTGGTGTTGCAGAGTGAGCTAGATTGCAATAAGGAGTTTTGGGGAGTGAGCTGGATTGCAATACGGGGGCTTGCGCCGAGAACTAGAATGCAATATGGGGTCCTGCGGAGTGGAGTGGAATGCAATATGGGATGTTGCAGAATCGACTACAATGCAATACGGGGTGTTGCGGACTCAAGCACCTTTCAATATGTGGTGTTGCGAAGTGGTGTTGCAAGAGAGTATTCAGTGACCTCGAATGGAATATTGGGTGTTGTGGAGTGACTGGAATGCAGGAGAGAGGGGGAGCACTGTCATTGGGTGGCCGCCTCCCCACCCCCAGCACCGTCGTGCGTTTTGGGGGGATTGTTCAAGGGAGCGGCAAGGTCGGCTTCCAGTCCTGTTCCGCACCGCGTCCTTCCTCTGCAGGGCATGTTTGTTTGGCGAGCTTTCAATGCGAGACCATTTGCCATCCCCCGGACAGAGCGGACCGGGGGCCCTGAATGAGGCGCATGGCGTGGAGAAGTTCCGCCTCCTGGCGTCACAAGTTGTGCTGCGGGAGCAGATGATCTTCCGCTGCCAGGCCCGGGAGGAGGCGCAGGTCCGCAGGCTGCGGGACCGCATCCAGGCGCTGCAGACCCAATTGATCGAGAGCGAGCAGGCCAAGCAGGACCTCGCCGCCCTCCACAAAGCGGCCCGGGCCGAGGCCTCGGAGCTCGCCCTGATGCTCAAAGTCGCCAAGAACCGACTCGCCGCGTACCGCGCGCCGAAGGGCGACGACCAGGCCGAGCCCTGGGACGAGGGGAACGAGGTGGCAAACTACTACCAACAGAAGGCGGAGGCCGCGGAGACCCAATTGGAGCAGGTCCGCAGGCAGCAGCAGCGGGTGCTGGCGCCCCTGCGCGAGAAGGCGGTCCAGCTGCAGGAGCACAGTGCTGGCGTGGCCCGGGGCCTCCAGGAGATTCTGCAAGCGACGTGCGGGCAGATCGTTGATGACGTGCAAAGGGCGTTTGACACGGCGGACATTGCCGCGTGGATTGAGAGGCCGCCGTGCGATCGGGCCCACACGAGCCCCGAGATGTTGGCGGCGTACGAGGCCTGCCTCAAGACGCTAGGCCACGTCGTGAGTAACGCGGCCGAGAGCGCCGGGTTCCGGTGCGACGGCCTGGAGGTGGAGGAGCCTCTGGATCGGGCCGATGGGGAGGGGGGGATGCGCGACGCCCTGAACGTGCTGAGCCGGCTGACCGCCGGACTCCGGAAGGTGCACATGGTCTGGGTCGGCAACCTCCAGAAGGCCGAAGCGGAGCACGGCAGAGCGCGGCACGAGTGCGGCCGTCTGGCACAGCGCTGTGGCGATCTGGAGGACGAACTGCGTCAGGCCCGCGAGGCCGCCGCCGCGGCCAAGGCAGAGGTCGCGGAGGCGGCGGCCGCAAACGCACCCCTGCACGAGGTCATCGAGGGCCAGAGGCTGCAGCTCGCGGGCCAACGGAAGGAACTGGAACGCCTGAACAGAAAGGCGCATGACGCGGAGCGGCAGGCGGCCCGGCACAAAGAGGAGATGGAAAGGGAGATGGCGAGGAAAGCAGCGGCGCCCGCGCTGGAGGCCCCGCTAAAGGCCGCGGAACGAGCGTTGGAGGCTTCCCAGACGGAGCTGCAGTCAGTGAAGCAGGAGCTGCAAGCGGCGCAGGTCGAAGTGGAGACACTGAAGCTGGGCCGCCCGTGCGCCGACGCCAGCACCATGGCCCACGACCCCGAGAGCGGGGCCTCTTGCTACGACTGCACCCCGGCGGACGCGTTCCCTCGGCTCTGCCGGACCTGCCAGAAGCCCCTGCCGTACGGGCCGCACCTGCCGCATCGGCCCTTGGAGATGGCGCAGACGGTCGCGGTGGCGAACGTCCTGGTCGAGGTCAACGCGGACATGGACCAGGAGAAGCGGGACCTGCGGACCCTCGGCGAGAAGCGGGGCAAGCTGACGGAGGCCGTGGCCGTTGAGTACCTGCACGAGTGGCAGCAGAAGCGGCTGGCGAAGCTGGGGCGGCGGCAGAAGGTCCTGCAGGAGTGCTTCCAGATCCTGAAGGGCACGTTCCTGGGCAGCCCGACCGGGTTCAGTCGGTTCCCTCCCATGAAGCCCGTCACCCCGCGCACGCCGCAGTCCGTGGCCTGGCAGGTCGCACACGGGTCCAGTCCGCGTTTCAGAAATCCAGGGCGGGCACGGCCAAGGGCCAGTATAGATCCAGCGGCGTGAGTGGGAGTGGGGGCGGGGGCATGACCTTCGGGGGGGGGGGGGGTTCATGCCACTTTCCCTCCCATTTTCGTGCCGTTTTTGTCCCATTTCCCCCCCTGTTTCTCCCCCCCTGGAAGTTATTCATACTTTTTCCATCCTCATCTGATGACGATTCCGCATTGACCCCATCCCCCCCCCACCCCCGATTGTCCCCATTTGCCCCGATTTTGCCATCCTCCCCTTTCCCCCCTTTCCCCCATTTGCCCCATTTTCCCAGAATCCGAACCCCTAGTTTCGTGAGTTAGTGAGATCGGTGGCGGCCAGTGCGGATGCCTGATGTTGTATCGATGGACAGCGCAGCAGACTGGCAAGACGCCCTGTGACCTTGCCGTGCTGTCCGAGGCGGCCATCTCAAGAGTCTGCTTGTGAGGGGCAAGGAAGGGCTTGAGGGAAGGGTTGCACCTGCACGCGACTGGAGCCTTGGTGCAGCGGCCTGCCCCTTTGTGACGCTGAGCATGTTGAGCGACGGTGCTTCGTCAACTGAAAGGGACGAGTTGGTAGCAGGCACAGGGCACCAGCCGTTAACTGCAAGCAACCCACCCCATATGCGTGCCCATAGTACTGAGTTCAGTTACTCTACACGTGGCACCTCACGGGAAGGGGGGTGTCGTGCTGACGCGGCTTGGAGGGGAGAAGTCTGTGCAGAGGGCCGAGCCCCTGAATGCCCATTACAAAGTATGGAGATGTTTTGAAAGGGCTACAGGTTGCGGTAGATGTTAGAAAAGTTGTATTAGGTTACTAGATTACACCACGTCACAATACTGTTATTTCTGTTTCAGATTCAGAAGGTTAAGAGAAGGTTTCACTTGATTACAATATCTCTCGGGGACATTCAGAATATGCCAACGCGGAGCAAATTCGTGTATTTTCAGGGTTTTCTCCATTTTTCGTCCAGAGCACCAAAATTTCAATCCGTAGGGGGGGGTATGTGTGTACTTTTTGAAATCTGTGAGAAAAGGCCATTTCAGAAATGCAGGGTTAGGGGGGGGTAGCTGACGATATTTTTGAGCATCGAGGCCAAACTTTTCGGTGTTTGCACGATTTTCGACCCCAGGTTGCTGCAAAGTCGGCACGCAAACATGCACTGAATGTTTCACACTTGCTTATTCCGAATCATCATTTGCGCTGTCTTTTTCAGGCAGGGCTGGGACCCCATTTGGGCAGACATCACCATGCTTATTGTTAGGAACATATTTTTTCAGCTTTTGCCAATCCTGCAACCTGCGGCTCTTTACCGGTACCCACCCTGAATTCAGAGGCATTGCCCAGAGACCATCTGTTGTGAGGTCAACATTCCGTTGCTTGGTCAGCCTCACCTTGCGCCACTCAATGGACTCGCTGTACCCTGCTTTCATCCAGGCAAAACCAGGGTGAGGGGAAAGGCTGCCCTCATCAGGGGTGGTGCCAAAATCCAACCACTTGATTTTGTGGTCCCGAATCAACAGAGGTTTTTTATGCTGGTCCGAATGGTCGGACGACGATGCGTAGGCCCCTGCCAGCCAACGGCTGACGTCCCAGAAATCATTTCTGGTCAGGATGCGCAGTTTTCTGACGAAGCGTTGTTTGTTGCGCACCACATGCTGGATTGTTAGGCCAGCCATATCTGTTAGACCATAATAGTAATCCACATTCTGCAGGGCGCGGTCCATGGCACGTGATGCGGCATCGCACAGGTTGTACGAGTGGCCCTTAATGAAAATGCACCACGAAATGCGATGGAACCAGCGCCACTGCACTAGTTTGTCAAATAGCTTACAAAAATTCCAATTCAGGAACTCAGAACAACAACCGTCAGTATGAATAAAAAGGTGGCCAGCCCCAGTGGAGCAGCGATACAGCTCCCCAATGAGGGCTGAGGCGGTTTCGTTAAAACCCTTCCCAGCCACGTATTCTGGCCACACCATCACCATCACCATCACACGTATCCTTCAGCGGTGCTTGGTATCCCAACTTAAACGTTTTCATTGTTCGCTGTGCCGTTTTCAGTGAAATCTGAGGCTGGAAATCTGCTTTGCCTCGCTTTGCAAACTGGTCCGGCTCCTCGTTTTGCAGCCAGTGGATCCAAACATTATATGGGGAAGCGCGGCGTCCACCGACTGGGGCCAAATGCACCGTGTCCGTGTCGATACAGGTAGCCAGAAATTCTTGTTGCGAAGCCTTGGTGGGGTGAGTCTTTTTATCCCAAAACTGGGCTGCAAAAGCGGTGGCCTCAGTAGTGGATAAAATGTCGTGCTCTGCGTGGTCGCATGCAGGCTGCTGTGACCCACCTGTACGAGGCTTTTTGGCGCGCGGGTCAGGCTGCCGGGTCACCCGCACCCAATTTTCACCCGCAGAGCGCGCTCTTTTTCGCACCAAAGGTTGCAGTGGCGCATCAGGGGAAGCAACAGCACGTTGTGTGAATTTGTATGACGACATGGTGGCTGCCTGTTAACAAAAATAGGCAGCGGGCAACACAGGCACCGTCCAAAGCGGACAAAAATCTCAAACATGTCGTTAGCACAGCATGCAAACCTGGGGTGTTCCGAATAGCCCTTTTCAAGGGCTTTCCGAATATGACCCACATACCCCCCCCAACCGGACACTCAGCGGGCACAAATGAGGCCACAAAGGCACCAACCCCTGAAAACGCTCCGTGTTGGCATGAAACCGGATGTCCCCGAGAGATATGCTGCAGCAGGTGGCAGCAGGTCAGTAGGTTGCAGTAAGTTACATTTGTTGGGAGTAGGTAACGACGTTTTGCAGTACATTGCATTGCAATACAGTCGGTGACAGTTGGTACCCTCCATTGCAGTATGTTGCAGTAGGTAACAATCCGTTACAGTAAGCAACATTAGATTGCAGAAGGACACAGTCCGGAAGTACGATGCATAGCATTCTTGCAGCGTGCCGAACGTTACAGAGCGGTAGCATTTGGTGGGCTACAGATTGTTACGGTGCGTTTCAGGAGGTCACAGTAGGATACAGATTGTCAC
This sequence comes from Eutreptiella sp. 'Long Island Sound 2002', assembly GCA_964036045.1. NCBI lineage: Eukaryota > Euglenozoa > Euglenophyceae > Eutreptiales > Eutreptiaceae > Eutreptiella > Eutreptiella sp. 'Long Island Sound 2002'. Next base: position 8,000,612 of record OZ038382.1, on the reverse strand, counting down.
CGGCATGTGACGAAGCTTTACCGGTCCATAGCGAAATTCCTTCCGGCCGTTCTCAGTATTATAGGTGAGATTCATGCCACGAATTGGTGAATGAGTGAGTCCTCACCAAGACCGCAGGTTGCACACTGATTCCAGCTCTGCTCATGATCTTGAGTCTCCTTCAAAGATCGTACAGCTTAGCCTTGCCCACGCGTCCGAATGGTTCTGGTGAAGAAGGCCCAATCAATTCGCCAAAATTGTTGGAATGTTGGAGGGTATGGCATTTGGTATGGTATAGATCAAGGGTACGCCCAACGTGTACGCCAGAGGTGTCTGCATGGGCCCCCAGGACGAAACGTTTGGTTCTGCTGAAAGCAACAATTCTCTGCAAAGACCTACTCTGGAAGTCCATTCGCAAGCGCAGCAGGCAACCACAACCATCCACTTGTTTATGTTCTTTTCAGTCCCCGAACAATGCCGAACCATCCAGCTGGACCACTAATATGAGTCGAGGGTGCCCCTAGGCACCCAACCTGAATGGCTGCATGCTGCCTGAGGCACGACCACCTGTCCTCCTCCATCCGCTCTGTGCATATTTCCGTTCGTACACGACAGCCCCACCGCACCCTTTGTGTGTGACATTGTGACGTCCGTCACCCTAACGCTTTGTTCAATCGTGAGTGATTAGTGCATGAACTCACTGTAAACGGGCAATTTTGTTCCTGTCATGCCTCCAAGGCTCCATGAACCAGAAATTGTGGCATTTTAGGGAGACTGTAGAAGTAAGTCGCACAAGTCACACAGTAAGTCATACAAAGGAGCTGGTGGGAGTGGCCTCGCAGAGAGGGCGTCATTCGTAGTTGATTTCCCCAACCCTTATGCCCCTCTGTGCGAAGATGGCGGGTAGGCAGACAGGACCAAGTACGAAAGTCTCTTGGATCGTACATCTGAAGTTCCAGTCACAGTTTCAGACAGTCTCTAACAGCACCGGACAGTAGAAAAAAGAAAAGCAGAAGTAAGTCACCATGGAGTTGTGTCCTTGGAACACTACGCATGCTCCGTGCTCCAATTGCCCTTTTGCCCCTCCCCGTAACTTTTGGACTTGTGATTCCAAGGTGCATAGCTTATCTCCTGCTGGGCAAACCTACAGCGCGTTCAGAGTCAAAGTCGCAGGGCTTCATTTTTGAAAGCCCCTCTGTCCTGGTGCCCGTTGCCGCTCGATTGGGGAAACGGAAACGCTGAAACTAACTCTTCCAAAAGCGCAGACATGGTCTGATGAGTGCCGTGTTTTCTGCCGGCGAAGATGATGCAAGGGGCCACCAGCTCCCAAGATCCCTGGGACTGACGGCTTCCAGCAGCATTGTCATCGACGGGCCTGCAGCTGGCGGCATGAACCCCAAGACCCCACGACCCCAAGATACGCATGTGGCGATCAGTTTGAGGTGCACACCCCACGCCCCGGTCCCCTGGCATGGCCACTTTACAGTGCAGCACATGGTTAGTTTTTTAGTGGAACATTCACCATTGATTGTTTTAATCACCCAATGGACGGATGCCCGGCAGTGCTCGGGCGTCGGCACTCAGTCCATCACATCGACCCTTGATCCCTCTTGGTACGTCCTCGGTGGTCCTGGTGAAGTGGAACTGCCCTGAATCCAAATGAGATGCATTTCATCGACCCATCGGTCTAACAAAGGCCGGGATTCGCTGGGTTGAGCACGAGAATGGGAACGTGCACCGCCAGTATACGCCAGTGGGCGGAGTAAGCGCAGCCGGACGCATCTGCGGGAGGGGGCCGGCCAGGCCAACCCCTGCGTTGCCACGAACCGCCAGCATAGGCGCTGTTGTCCCCAGACACTGACGTGATGCGTTCCGAACCCACGCAATACCGCCCCCCGAGACCCAGTTGCTAGCCATTGCACTCGACCCGCACCGCTTTGGTGTGGGGATTGGGAGGTCCGGCACGTGCCCGCGCCCGCGTTGCCCACCATCAGAAATCCCCATTGACTCCACATGCCTGTCCTCAGGGACCGGAAGCGTGTCGTCATCTGGCATTGCTATGATCCTTCCGTGTCGGCTGCCATTTTGAGCTTGCTGCCAGCTCGAGGACTGCCCCCCCCTCCCCCCCGCCGCCCTCCCTCCCCTCCAACTCCATAACTCGTTCAGCCTTGATGACACCCCCCCCGCCCTCCAAGGGCCTCCAGGGACAGAACTGCACCGGCTGTGCGTGAGCATCTGCGCCAGTCCCATTCTGCTTTCTGACACTTGCAGCGCTTTTATGACCCAAACCTCTTCTTCCAACCCCCCCTCCCCCCCCCCCTCCCCCTCCCCCTCCCCCCCTCCCCCTCCCCCTCCACCCCTCCCCCCGCACCCAGACCTGGAACCGCGGCATGTGCGGGTTGCGGCAACTCCACCAGCAGACCACACTGGGCCAGTGGTCGGAAGGCATGTGTCAAGCGTCGCCGCCGCACTGCTATTGGTGGAGAACCAGATGTGGGTTCCCCGTTTGTATCGGGTCTCCGTGTCCCAGTGTCTGCGGTGGAACACGCGACCCCCTTTGTAGAGCTGTTCTGCGGCTGCCAAGCAGCCTGGCCTGTGTGCCTCCACCTGCACGTGCCATGCGTGGCCCCGAATCTCCTGTGGCTCTGCAGACTGAAGTACTGCCTGCGTGTTGTGCTTTATCTGCCACTAGGGTCGGGTCACACTGTCCGAGCACTTGCGAGGCACACGTAAGTCTGAGAGTGAAAATAAAAGAACCGAAGTACTGCCTGCGTGTCACACCGCGACACACTTGCTCACCTGTCGAACCCTCGCCCCCTGCCCTGTTACCCCCTCCCCTTGCCCCCCGACCCCGCATTCCAAACGCCTGAGCTGCCCCGAATCCTGAAAAAGGCCTAAGTGCCACGGAGTAGGGGCAATTCCGGCTGCTGCTGACTGGCCCTCCCCTGTAATAAAATGAAGTCTTGGTTCAGTGCCGTTATACCTGTCCAAACCGCCAACAGTCCATTCTAGGAGCTTGCACCCGCAACGGGGGGGGGGGGGGTGCTGCACGGTGCGCATGGGGGCGGTGGAGTGGCGGGTCCTTGACTTGACGGCGATAGCTCTGCCGTACCCAGGGGTTGACCCCTGCGGTGATCCAGTTTGCGATTCCGAGTGATAGCTTCGCGAAGTTGGGTCCCACAGTAGAGGTTCATACAACCATCAGGGTATGCCTTCCGGCCACGCGTCTTCTGGTAGACGCCAGGAAGGGTATGTTCTTCCTGCAAGTTAACTTGATAGATCATCTAATAACCAAAGAAAACATTTTCACCTCTACCCACCCACCCCTCCCCCAACGGAACGGTCTCTGCCACTTCCGTCGCATGAAACTAATTCAGGGTCATTCTGGGGATCATATTCGCCATGGCGCATGCGACCCCCTCAAAATGACCTGACTACTGGGAGGAGTCGCATGCTGCCACACGTAGATTCACTGGAGTCTCTCTGCAACCATCCACCCTTCACTCCGAGTTGGCCTCTGGTGGCCCCAAAGAGCTGTGGCATGTGCGTCTATCGTATATGGGCTGGCCCTCACGTGGGACTCTGAGTGAACTGCCGTTGGACCTGTGTTACAAAGGGTCACGGACTCATCCGTTGGCTTAGCCCACCTTTGCCATCAATTATGCATGCAACCGTTTTGCAGTGATGACGGGCTCCAGATTGCTGAGGTCTGTTTTTTCAGGGCTTCTGTGTTCTGCTATCATCGAGGCGTAGCCATCGGAGGCACAGAATCCTCTCAATTAGCAAATGTCAACCTGTATGTCCCCACCCCTGTCCCCTCGGTATGTTACAATGCACTGGATCCACATCACAAGGCTCCTTGGGAGCCATCCATCCACCGTTTCCCGGACAAAAATGCACACAGAACACTCTCAAAGGGGACACAATATGGGACAAGACAATGTCAATACCGTGTCCTCATGGTGGGCTGTAAGCGGTGGGTACTCCTTACATACCCACCTCCATTTTCAATGGTATCCGCTCCCTGCTTTGGGAACGGAACCTGAGCTCTGGAGCTTCACTGTCATCAGGTCACAGACACCAAGAATACCAGATTTTCCCCGCGCAGTGCTGTGTACATTAAACAGGGCCCCAAAGGGGGCTTTCTTGAGTGTGCATTATATCTCTGTGTATGGTGCAGCACAGACCAACAGTGGAACGCACAGCACTCCCGATCACGTGTGCAGTTTGGCTACATGACTTTTTGCTGCTTGCCATTGGTGCAGGGACGATCTGAGCTGTTGTGGATTGAGTTCAGGTTGGGAATTTGAGTCACGAACAGAAACCAGTAGATTGATGATTCTTGCTTGAGGTACCGGAGAAGAGGAACAGGGAAAAAACAAAGAAAGAGAGCGAGGAGAGAGAGAGAAAGAGAGAGAGGGTGGGTGAGGAAGAAGGACGAGAAGGAGGAGGAGGAGGAGGAGGAGGAGACGAGAAAGAAAACAACAACGAGACAACTGTTACACTTGCGCAATGGGCAGAAGATACTACCTTGTCACGCAGACGAGAAAGAAACAACAAAGGAGAGAACTGTTACACTTGCACAATGGGCAGAAAATACTACCTTGTCACGTAAAGCTTTACGGTAAGTTACTGTAAATGTTGTAATTCGTGGAATTTTTGTTTTGCGGCAAATGCGTGTAATAAAAATTGTATTGTCGTGTAACTTGTTTTTTGCACCCGCGTTTACTGCAAAAAAAAAGGATTACACAATTTAACATAAAAAAACAATTACATAATTTTGTCCCCCCAAAAAGTTACGCCCTTGAGTTATGTAGCCAATCTGCCCACATGTGGGCCACTACTGATTTTGTCCCCCTCTTTGAAGCATTGGGGACCCCCCAAACGGCAGGGGTTATGCAGCCAACCAACCCACTTGCAAGCCACTGCTGATTTTCTCCCCCACTCTAAAGCGTTGGGGACCCCAGATGGCAAGGGTCATGTAGCCAATCTACCCATTTGTGGGCCACTTCTGATTCTTTCCCCTGTTGTAAAGTGTTGGGGTCACCCCACACCGTCACTGAAGTTCCGCAGATCCGTGCGAAGGGCAGGGTGGGCATAACCGGAAGGCTCAGGAATCTTTGCAGGATTGTTGTCTGTGAGTGCCTCTATTTGTCAACATGCCCTCCGACGCTTATGCTCACTTGGGGCCCTTTCTAGCGCGGCAAAGTGGCCCTCCGAAGCAAGATGCTGATGCTCACTAGGGGCCCTTTCCAGCGCGGCAAAGTGGCCCTCCGAAGCAAGATGCGCCGCCCCAGGAGCCGGTGGCGGGGGTTGCGCAAAAAGCCGGGTGCCGATGGTCTGGATCGGGACTGGGCGAAGCTTGCAGAAGATCCTAAAATACTGGACAGTGCCTAGTCCACCTTCCTTGCTGCTCCACACCTTGTAGACCAAGTGCCCGCGGAAAGCCGAAGCGCCGTCTTAGACCGTGGATACACCTTCTAGCATCAATCCGACACCCTCAATACGACAAGATGTGCAGTCATCTTCAACAAAGACCTCGGGGTTCCGATCATAAGCAGTATCTTTACGTACCACAGAGATGTGTTTCTCTTTGCCTTGGCTGTCCGATGGGACATAAATGTTGCCCACTTTGATCTGGTGCCTAAACATTTCCAAGCAACACTCGCTTGATGGCAGTTCTGGCGAGCACAAACCTCATGTGGATTCGAGAGGCCATCACCATGCGAAGGAAGGAGAAGGGAGTCGTTGAGTTTTACGGAGTCAAGAACAAAGTCGGGTAGCACGCACAGCCTGTTGGGCCGTGGCCCAGCTTGTGGCCGCAGTTCCTCCACAATGGTCGATTGCAACGGACAAGGAATGCGATCGCCCCCGATCGCCCCCGATCGCCCCCCATCGCCCCCGATTGCCCCCCATCGCCCCCCATCGCCCCCCATCGCCCCCCATTGCCCCCCCTCGCCCCCCCCCCTCGCCCCTCCCCACTGCCCCCCATAGTCCCCCATCGCCCCCCATCGCCCCCCCATCGCCCCCCATCGCCCCCCATCGGCCACCCATCGCCCCCCCTCGCCCCCCATCGCCCCCCATCGCCCCCCATCGCCCCCCCTCGCCCCCCATCGCCCCTCCTCGCCCCCCCTCGCCCCCCATCGCCCCCCATCGCCCCCCATCACCCCCCATCGCCCCCCATCGCCCCCCCCTCGCCCCCCCTCACCCCCCATCGCCCCCCATCGCCCCCCATCGCCCGCCATTGCCCCCCCATTGCCCCCCATCGCCCCCCATCGCCCCCCATCGCCCCCCATCACCCCGGATAGCCCCCCATCGCCCCGCATCGCCCCCCCTCGCCCTCCCTCGCTCCCCATCGCCCCCCATCGCCCCCCATTGCCCCCCCTCACCCCCCTCGCCCCCCCCTCGCCCCCTGAAGACCCAGGCTTTGGCGAACATGCAGGTCCAGTGGCGACCCAAAAGTGCAGGCAAATGGCACCCGTTCCAGTGGGAGGCGATCCTCCACTGTCCGACAGCAGAAGGGCATAGAGCGGTGCCCTCCTCGGTAAGCAGAACTGGCGATTGCATGCATGTGTGGCTGACAGGCCGAGCGGACCTCTTGCGACTGTTCCAAAGAACGCTCTTCAGGCAGGCGGACCCGGTACCCGGGGACGCTGTGCGGTTCCTTTACACACTGCTGAACACACCCCCATGCGAAAGAAGATATGCATGACAGGGGGTGACAACAAGGAGAAGAAGAGTGAAGCGCATGGTGCCATGGTGCCATGGTGCCATGGTGCAAATAACCCATCGTCGTGGCCCAGTGGATACACCGCACCTCTTCTGTCCCGTGGAGGATGGTTCGAACCCCGGGGGGGATAGGGATGCACCAAGCAACCCGAACCCCCTTTTTTTGGGCGCGGGAGAGAGGGAAAGAGACACAGAGTTAGAGAGAGAGAGGGTAGAGCACCGTGAGAAAGGAACAGAGAGGCGCAACAGTAGAGGATGAGCAGGGGAGAGCACAAGAGAATGGGAGGGAGAGAGTAGGAGAGAGACCCACAGAGTGAGAGACCGGGGCTAACCGGCGCAAAGGGAGGTGGTGGGTTCGAGCTGACCAGGGTTCGGGCTGAGCAGGGTGGGTTCGAGCAGAACGAGGCGAAAGGGACGCCACGGAGACACGGAACAGTCAAGAAATGAAAAAGCAGGGCGCCGTAGCGCCCCTGAGCCACAGGCACAACATGTTGTCACGTGTTGCACAGCCAAAGCACGACTGGGGCGGCGAGAGTGCGGCCCATGTGAGGAAGACGAAAGCAAGTAGGCATGAATGTGTGGGCGGCATGCGCATGCAGCGTGGGGAGCAGACGTGGTATGCGCCACACGCATAACAGCAATGATTTGTTGAGTTGCCTGACAGCACGACTGGGGCGGCGAGAGTGCGGCCCATGTGAGGAAGACGAAAGCAAGTAGGCATGAATGTGTGGGCGGCATGCGCATGCAGCGTGGGGAGCAGACGTGGTATGCGCCACACGCATAACAGCAATGATTTGTTGAGTTGCCTGACAGACGGAGCGCATGCTGAAATACTGAGACGCCTTTGCGCCAACCAAGGCGCCATTTCGCCCCTAAGGATGGAGTATGACACGACCTCACGACCTGCAGGGCAAGGGTTAGAGACTAACCGGCACTGTGGGTGGGTGGTGGGTGCGAGCTGACCTCGATGTCCAGAGGAACAGTGCCAATGCATAGCCAGCAGCCACCTGGTGTGGTACAGAACTGGTCTACGCTGCAGTGCAGTAAGCAAAACACTGAACAATGTGGTTATGACCATGCGCCTGTGACACGGGGGCGTATGCGAGCCCAGTTTCCGTTGCCTCATGGCCCCTCGCCCCCCATCACCCCGCATCGCCCCCCACCGCCCCCCCTCGCCCCCCCTCGCCCCTCCTCGCCCCCCATCGCCCCCCATCGCTCCCCATCGCCCCCCCTCACCCCCCTCGCCTCCAGCGCCCCCCATCGCCCGCCATCGCCCCCGATCACCCCCCAACGCCCCCCATCGCCCCCCCTCGCCCCCCATCGCCCCCAGTGCCCCCCATCGCCCCCCCCATCGCCCCCCATCGCCCACCATCAGCCCCCATTCCCCCCCCGTCGCCCCCCATCGCCCCCCACCGCCCCCCAATTCTTTTCGCTCGACATCCTACTTCTTAAAAGTCTACAGACAGTTGCTTCACAGGTGGCAGCAATCCAAAGCACATGGAATCCGCCCAGAACAATTGTCTGCCTTCCTGGATCTGCTCATGTCTCTCCGGCGGGGGGATTCAGCGGACAGACCGCAGCTTGAGCCCACCCCCCCCACACCGCCCCCCACCAAAGCACAGCTGCGTGCCAAACGCAGACTCGAACGCAAGATGCGCTCACTACACAAACTGATTGCTCACCTTGACAGCCTTGAAGACCAGGGATATATGTTGGTCTTTACAGATGGCTCATCAGAGCGCTTCGAGGGGCTTGGTTATGTGGGGGGCTATGGGGTCTTTTCAACCCTCCCAGTTTCGATGTCTGCCCCAGTGCCGCTGCACATGAAACAAACTATTAACGCGGCAGAACTCCTGGCGGCACTGCAGGCCCTACGGCTGCATGCCGATGAGCCTAAGATTGCCATCTGCACGGATTCTGAGTATGTCCTTAAAGGCGCGCAGGGAGCGGCGCGCCAGTGGCAGGCCAGAGGCTGGGTGGGATCGGCGGGACCTGTGTCAAAAATCCCTCTCTGGAAAGAGCTACTGCAGCTTTTGGATTCCACTTTTCAAGATATTCTGTGGGTGAAAGTTCCCTCCCACGTGAATGTGGAAGGTAACGAGCAGGCCGACACCCTGGCTAACAATGGTAGACTCAGCAACCCCCTGTACCCAGCTCGGAAGACCCCCAGGGTCCAAGCGGCAGGGCAACGCGCCAAACGGGCACGCCAGGTAGCGGCTCGGAGTCCCCCCCCCCGGGGTGTGTCCCCCCCGCGCCCAATCGTACTGAATTTTGAGCAGTGTATTGCTTCACCAGGACCAAGAGAGGAAACCCCGGATGTCCCTTCGGTTCAGGGGCATGAGAGTGATGTGTGGCTGCAATTGGGTTTAGTTGAGATGCCAGACAGCCCGAGGAGCGAGGAGTCTACGCACAGCCACCTGTCGAGTGTTCCCACAGTCAACAATCACTCGGAAGGGCCGGGGACCCCCACAACCCCATTTTGTGACAGGATCACGCATACAAGGGGGGGGAGGCGCAGCCCTTCAACGTCCTGCAGCGAGCACGGATCCACAGAGACCCAAACCCCCCCGCCGGCGCCTGACACCGCATACAAGGGGGACGGGAATCGGAGCCCCTCGACCTCATGCAGTGAACGGGGTTTTTCCTAGTGCACTTTGCTTTTGGGTTGTTGTGACGCTGGGCACCATACTTGGTTTTGTTCATTGTGATGCCCTGTTTGTTCTGACACGACAGGTGCCCTATGTGTTTGGCGCTAGCACACGCAAGTTATAAATTATGCTATCAGGCTTGGCAGCTGCCGCCTGCTCCCAGTGTGCACCCGCTTCCAGGAAGCGGCATGTCGGATGCTCGTGTACATATCAGGCTGTGTCTTAACGACTGGATGTAGCATAGCAGTTGATTGTGGACAACACCTGGAACATTGGCTGGAATTGCCTGGGCGGGGGCATCCAGTATCTGTGACCGACCATGATTGAGCCCCCACCGCCCCCCACCGCCCCCCATCGCCCCCCATCACCCCCCATCGCCCCCCCTCGCCCCAGCTCGCACCCCATCGCCCCCCATCGCCGCCCATCGCCCCCCATTGCCCCCCATCGCCCCCCATCGCCCCCCATTGCCCCCCATCGCCCTGCATCGCCCCCCACCGCCCCCCATCGCCCCCCCTCGCCCCCCCTCGCCCCCCATCCCCCTTCATTGCCCCCCCATTGCCCCCCATTAGCTCCCATCGCCCCCCATCGCCCCCCATATCTCCCCATCGCCCCCCATCGCCCCCCATCGGCCCCCATCGCTCCCCCTCGCCCCCCTCGCCCCTCCTCGCCCCCCATCGCCCCCCATCTCCCTCCATCGCCCCCCCTCGCCCCCCCTCGCCCCCCATCGCCCCCCATCGCCCCCCCTCGCCCTCCCTCGCTCCCCATCGCCCCCCATCGCCCCGCATTGCCCCCCCATTGCCCCCCATCGCCCCCCCATCGCCCCCCCATCGCCCCCCATCGCCCCCCACCGCCCCCCTCGCCACCCCTCGCCCCTCCTCGCCCCCCATCGCCCCCCATCGCCCCCCATCGCCCCCCCCATCGCCCACCATCAGCCCCCATTCCCCCCCGTCGCCCCCCATCGCCCCCCACCGCCCCCCACCGCCCCCCATTGCCCCCCATCATCCCCCATCGCCCCCCCTCGCCCCAGCTCGCACCCCATCGCCCCCCATCGCCCCCCATCGCCCACCATCAGCCCCCATTCCCCCCCGTCGCCCCCCATCGCCCCCCACCGCCCCCCCACCGCCCCCCATTGCCCCCCATCACCCCCCATTGCCCCCCCTCGCCCCATCTCGCACCCCATCGCCCCCCATCGCCCCCCATTGCCCCCCATCGCCCCCCATCGCTCCCCATCGCCCCCCATCGCCCCCCATTGCCCCCCCTCGCTCCCCCTCGCCCCCCATTGCCCCCCATTGCCCCCCCTCGCCCCCCATCGCCCTGCATCGCCCCCCACTGCCCCCCATCGCCCCCCATCGCCCCCCATCGCCCCCCATCGCCCCCCATCGCCCCCCATCCACCCTTAGCGCCCCCCATCGCCCCCGATAGCCCCCCATCGCCCCCCATCGACCCCCCTCATCCCCCCTCGCCCCCCATCCCCCTTCATTGCCCCCCCATTGCCCCCCATCAGCTCCCATCGCCCCCCATCGCCCCCCATCTCTCCCCAACGCCCCCCATCGCCCCCCATCGGCCCCCATCGCCCCCCCTCGCCCCCCTCGCCCCCCCATCGCCCCCCATCGCCCCCCATCGCCCCCCCTCGCCCCCCATCGCCCCCCATCGCCCCCCCTCGCCCTCCCTCGCTCCACATCGCCCCCCATCGCCCCCCATTGCCCCCCCATTGCCCCCCATCGCCCCCCCCTCGCCACCCCTCGCCCCTCCTCGCCCCCCATCGCCCCCCATCGCCCCCCCTCAGCCCCCTCGCCCCCCCTCGCCCCCCCTCGCCCCCCATCGCCCCCCATCGCCCCCCATCGCCCCCCCTCACTCCCCTCGCCCCCCCTCCTCCCCCCTTGCCCCCCATCGCCCCCCATCGCCCCCCATCGCCCCCCATCGCCCCCCCTCGCCCCCCATCGCCCCCCATCGCCCCCGCATCGCCCCCCCATCGCCCCCCATCCCCCCCCATAGCCCCCCATCGCCCCCCATCGCCCCCCAGCGCCCCCCATCGCCCCCCATCGCTCCCCATCGCCCCCCATCGCCCCCCATCGCCCCCCATCTCACCCCCATTGCCCCATTGCCCCCCATCGCCCCCCATCGCCCCCCATCGCCCCTGCATCGCCCCCCCATCGCCCCGCATCGCCCCGCATCGCCCCCCCATCGCCCCCCATCGCCCCCCATCGCCCCCCATCGCCCCCCCCTCGCCCCCCCTCGCCCCCCATCGCCCCCCATCGCCCCCCATCGCCCCCCATCGCCCCCCCTCACCCCCCTCGCCCCCCCTCGCCCCCCCTTGCCCCCCATCGCCCCCCATCGCCCCCCATCGCCCCCCATCGCCCCCCCTCGCCCCCCATCGCCCCCCATCGCCCCCGCATCGCCCCCCCATCGCCCCCCATAGCCCCCCATCGCCCCCCATCGCCCCCCAGCGCCCCCCATCGCCCCCCATCGCTCCCCATCACCCCCCATCGCCCCCCATCGCCCCCCATCGCACCCCCATTGCCCCATTGCCCCCCATCGCCCCCCATCGCCCTGCATCGCCCCCCCATCGCCCCCCATCGCCCTGCATCGCCCCCCCATCGCCCCCCATCGCCCCCCATCGCCCCCCCATCGCCCCCCATCGCCCCCCCCTCGCCCCCCATCGCCCCCCATCGCCCCCCATAGCCCCCCATCGCCCCCGCATCGCCCCCCCATCGCCCCGCATCGCCCCCCATCACCCCTCCATCGCCCCCCATCGCCCCCCCCTCGCCCCCCCTCGCCCCCCACCGCCCCCCATCACCCCCCAGCGCCCCCCAGCGCCCCCCATCGCCCCCCATCGCCCCCCATCGCCTCCCATTGCCCCCCATCGCCCCCCATCGCCCCCCATCGCCCCCGGATCGCCCCCCATTGCCCCCCACCGCCCCTCGCCCCCCCACGCCCCCCCATCGCCCCCCATCGCCCCCCATCGCCCCCCATCGCCCCCCATCGCCCCCCATCGCCTCCCATCGCCCCCCATCGCCCCCCCTCGCCCCCCATCGCCCCCCATCGCCCGCCATCGCACCCGCATTGCCCCATTGCCCCCCATCGCCCCCCCTCGCCCCCCATCGCCCTGCATCGCCCCCGGCCGCCCCCCATCGCCCCCCTTCCCCCCCCCATCGCCCACCATCCCCCCCATCCACCCTTAGCGCCCCCCATCGCCCCCGACATCCCCCGATAGCCCCCCCTCGCCCCCCCTCGCCCCCCCTCGCCCCCAATTGCCCCCCCATTGCCCCCCATCAGCTCCCATCGCCCCCCATGGCCCCCCACGGGGCCCTGGACGGTCACCCGTTCTTCCCTTCGCATGTTGCGTCGGGGCGCTACTTTCTGTCGGCCGTTGCGGCCGGTGCTCTTGCTGGTGTCGTTTCCGCGTTCGCGGAGCCGAGTAGTTGGCGTGTTGG